>OZ024902.1:91447188-91545391 GCA_964017125.1 Flabesymbios commensalis
AGACATCCAACATTATACATATATAAATTATCTTTTTGTTTTAGAATGTGTGCTAAATAGCACACTTACAACTCCTGTAAATATTACCTGACCAAATTACCCTTCTGATTATCCAGCAGATGTGTCATGTATATGGCGTATATGTATAATAATAATAATAATAATAATAATAATTATTATTATTATTATTAATAGTAGTAGTAGTAGTAGTAGTAGTAGTAGTAGTAGTAGTAGTAGTAGTAGTAGTAGTAGTAGTAGTAGTAGTCTCAGTAGTAGTAGTAGTAGTAGTAGTAGTAGTAGTAGTAGTAGTTAGGGGTTGTGTGGTATCTATGGTATTGTAAACATGACTTACGAAAAGGACTTCCAACATCCAAAAGACATCCAACATTATACATATATAAATTATCTTTTTGTTTTAGGATGTGTGCTAAATAGCACACTTACAACTCCTGTAAATATTACCTCACCAAATTACCCTTCTGATTATCCAGCAGATGTGTCATGTATATGGCGTGTATGGTCTGATCTTGGTACTGTGGTAAGGATTTAATATATAATTTGCATACATGGACTAGGCCTAATAGACAGGAATATATCCCAACCAATCTAATAAACATGTCTGTCAAACTTTTCTCAACGGTTTCTATTGTATTTTGTCCCGTAGATTTCAAATCTGCCAGATACCATTCGAGATTTTGCATATTTAATTAGTTAATTTGCATATTTCCAAAATAGCCGCAAAAAACGTAAATGTCCATCAATACAGTCCCGGTAATCAGAGAAATGTGTTGTTTAGCTCTAATGAGCTCTTGAGATCCCATAATGCAATTTTGACGACAATATTATTTTTGGGATCATTGGAAGGTCATAGATCACGTGACCATTGAAAAACAATATCCCACATTTACGTTTTAGCGAAAAGTGCACAACTTTTTTCGGATAAAATGATGATTTGAATGCCTGATAATATATATTTAATTTCAGAGAGTTACATCTCATACACAAAACTATATTTATTAATACAAGATGGCCGCCATAATTCAAAATGGCTGCCAGCCGAACCTAAAATCTAGATATCTTAGCTTCTAGATATTATATTTAAGCGATCTTTGTGTCTAGATTAGGGTTTTTTGGATCAAGCAATACAATGCCAGACATCATTATACTGACAAATATTTTTTTAGAGGTTTTTGATGTCTTTTTTATCTCGATAGTTTGATATTTTGGCAAAATTGTGTTATATCATAGTTATATTTGAATTTACTTCCTCCCAGAATGAGGTTATCATCCGCATACTGTTCTTTATTCACATGTTAACATAATATAATAAGGTAAACCATGTACATTACGTGGTGTATGACAGCGATAAAAGAGGTAAATAGATATATCATTTACATTATAATACGGCATAGTTATTTTGTACAGTATGTAGAACTACTACCCAGGGGATAAGCATCATATTTTCTGGAAAACTGACACTGCGTGTTGTAAAAGTTTGAGCACCTGAAATGATATCTACATATATTTGGGATCACCTAGGTGCACAACCTTGCAAATCGACTACTGGAAATTCACAGGAAGCCAATAATGGCGGCCCATTAACGAAAAACAATTAATTTGTCAATATCTCGGTCAATATTTAAGATAACTTGCTTTTAAAGTTGTCTAAACCTATGTTTTTAAGGTCAATGATCAACATAAAACCAACCCTGAAGTGATTTTATGTCTTCTTAACAAGATGCTACACAAAACTATGCATTGATAGTGTAAAATTAATGTTTTGTGCTAGATATTATTGATAACGTTTGATAAGAAACATTTGATGTGATAACAATGGTAATTTTACTGATTATAAACTAACATAAGTATAAATCCTTGTAGTGTTACATCACTTGTTCCAATGATCACTTCAAAACATAATTAGCATAAAGTTACACCCAAATTTAGAGCTAAACAACACATTTCTAGGATTGCCGGGACTGTATTGATAGACGATTACTTTTTTTTGGTGGCCATTTTGAAAATATGCAAATTAGCTGAATAAATATGCAAAATCTCGAATGGTATCTGGCAGATTTGAAATCCACGGGAAAAAATACAGATAAAGATATTTTGGATTTGTCTGACTCCACTAGGCCTATGCCCAAATATTTGATGCATTTTTTAAATTTGCAAATCAAAATAGTTTGTATCATTAGCTTTGCATTTTTAAAGTGTATTTGCAGTCATTCTGTCTCTTTTAGCAGTTATTATCACTAAAATGGACTCGCCAGTGGTCCTATATTTATTATACTGCTCAGGAATGAAATGAGTATATCGGTTGATCAAATGAAACTAATATTACGACGACAACAGGTGAGGTAATATTACGTTTAATTGTTAAAATAAGTCACCAGGTTATAGTTGCATCTGTGCACAGGTAAACGTAATTTATTCATCTACATCATTGACGACTAATAATCCAAAATCGTAGACGATAATACCGCTCTGCAAAGCAATCAGACAGTATCTGCTTATGAAGCAGGCAGATACTGCCTTTAGGCTTTGCCCTTCAGAATATAGGGAATTGCCAATTCCTTAGCACATATTATTGAAAAATACAAATTATCTTTAGTACGTGTAGTACTGGATTGGTATTTTAGTGAAATAATTAGATACACCTATAGGTTATTTTCCCATTATCATCGCCTTTCCCATTAGCCGTTTAATTTAAATTAATTTGACACAATTTTGTCATGCTCATATATATTTTGGGATCAATAGAAAACAATATGAGTACTTTTTATTTCTAAATAGGATATTCATGATATTGTCGTACTTTATTTTGTCACATTCGTGATGATTTCAAATTGAAAAAACTTTGATCTCCATGGTTCATGTAAAAAGATTAATTTAACCAATGAGTGAACAAATCATCAGACGTCCTAGAAACAAGTGGCAATACTAGTGAGTTGTCCCAGCGCAAAATGATAATGCATGGATGAATTGAGAATAATAACACAATAAATAAAGACAAATTAAACAAGTGAAAAAACGGAAAAATGAACGAGTGGACGGCAAGAAATGTAATTATTGAATGGGCGGTCAATGGTTTGGCTTTACGCAGCAGTATAAGTGTGGAGGGCAACTACATTGCGGAAAAATACAATTATAAAGTACAAAACACATGAACGCGAGCGCGATTATGCACACGACGAGGGACCCGACGACAGACGCGAAAATCGCGTGACACACTAACGCGACATGTGAGGCGCGACAACCGCGCTGATGTGTTTTGGAAATGATCAGATAGTGTGTTTGAAAAACCGATAGTGTGTTGAAAAACGTCAGGAGCGGATTCAGAGGGGGGGCGCAGGCCAAAAATTCTTTAAAAAGTCCTGAGTGAACCCTAGCACCCGAAGGGTGCTGAGAGTGGGATTAAGGCATTCGAAGCTTGTATGAAAGCTTTCTCTTAGCCTATCCAAATATTTCATTAGTATATAATACTCATTAGAAAATGTCTGGTTGGCAAGGGAGGCAAGGAACCTGGAAACAGAAGCATTTTTAGAATTTAATTAATTTTGATGCGCCCTCGGCGAACAGAGGGTCGCGGTGGTCTAAATGAGGTGTTGAATCAGCCGGTAGCTACCCTATATCTCGTGTCTTAACTCTTGAAGTCTGGATGGAAAAGGCCGATAAAGTGTTAGTTTTGACAGATCCTTTAAATGAACATTTGAGACATTTCTTTTATTAAACCTATGCCTCTCGTGTACACTTAAGTTCACTTAGTATGTTTGACATACTTAAAATTGCGTTCTGAATTTTGGATCAAATGTGATCAATTTACCTCGTGTTGTTTGCCTGACTGTCTGTGTGCCATCGCCATACTCCCGCATACCCTGAGAAAGAACGTCAGAGTTATGTAATTTCATTGAATTTGGTTGGAATGGTCTAAAAGGTGTCTAAAGTTGATAATTTGAGAAATAGAAAATTCCTAGAAGCGTGTCATGTTTAAAAAGTCCCCTAAATTGGCCTAAATATGTCTAAAAACTCGCCCCGAGCCACCTGCGCCCCCTCCTCTTTCAAATCCTGGATCCGCCCCTGAACGTCGCGCGGGCAATCGCGTTGGTGTCTTTTCCGCTTTAAGAATGTGGTCGGGATTTCAATCCAGATCATAAAAACAAGCAATATATATAATAGATTTTTATTTTATTCCAGATTTTGATCGAAGTGATAGATATTTCAGTCGAGTCATGCTGCGACCATCTACTTTTATATAACGGAAACTACACTGACGAGAATTCGGCCTTGTCTGAAACCGCTTCAGGCCGAGTGTACACAGCATCGAATGGAGCTGTTATATCGTTTACGTCAGACTCTTCAGTAGAAAGATCAGGATTTTTTCTCAGGTTAACACAAACTTCAGGTAGTATTCAACCTTCGATGATATATATACAGACATGTAACGCCCAGATTACTTAGGCATTTTTAGCATTCCTATAATTAGCAATAAATAACATTCATTTAAAGCTGGAAATTGTAGTAGCAATGTCTTTTTTACATTAACCTTTTAACCGTCGGTCCCGATTATATTAGTTTTTCACATTTTTTATTAGCACATTACGTTATCATATTTTAAACATGTTGAAGAAAAACGTGACATTAATCAGCTAGATTTGAGAATAGTTACCTTCATTTTGTCAAATCTGAATAAGCGAGACACAACTTCAAGTGAGTACTTGAAGTTGTGGATAGCGTCAGCGAGACACAACTTCAGGTGAGTGAAACTTCCAATTGAATACTTTGGCGGTTGGGACAATTAAATGCGAAAGTAAGAATGAGCTGTGTCGCTATTTATGATCGAGCAATTAGTTTTGAGTTGTAGTTATTCTAACAGTTTCTTCTATGACCATTTTATGTTTCGATAGCATGTTCTGAGGAAGTGATAGAACATACTCCAATTATCATTGCGAGACCATTTTACCCCGAGAACTACAAAGCGAATACTAGTTGCGTGTGGCGTATTAATTCGGAAACTCAATATGTGGTAAGTTGTTTGCATGTTTATACCTGATGCGAAAAGCCGAAACGGCTAACTTGAAAAGTAAGCAGTTACTAGATTTGCATAGCACTTCAGGCATACTAACTTTTTTATTTTCTGCACCGAGAATGGGAACAGATTATGTATCTGTGCAACTAGCCAACTAACTCTAAACCGCTCGTTTATATATAGTTAGGCTTTAGAAAATTTATACAAGTGACGTTTATCTATTCCTATTATTTTATTTTAAGAAGTGACATGTTGTACATCGTACATTTCGTGATATTGTAGTCAATAGAACTGTAGAATCAAATGGTGTAGGTTGTACGAAGGTTTGGATCAACACTGCCGTAAGTGATTTTTTGCCTCTTTTATATTGACGTGATCATCTCCTTGCACAACCGACTGTGTTATGCTTAACAACTAGTGTTGTATTGTTTTACATATTATGTTTGCTAAGCCTGAGGACAACGCGGTCGGCTGTGCAAGGAGATGGGCATGTCAATTTAAAAGCAGGCAAAATATCACATGCGGTAGTGAACGTTGATCCAAGCCCATGTGCAATTAGTGCTGATCAATATTTTCGAAAACCATGAATTTGAAATCGATATATTTTGTCTTTAATTGAAATTTTCCTAATAGTTTTGTATTTTTCACCAGCGATGACTATACATTTCAGATTCGTATCAACATCTTAGCTATTTCAATAGAGAAGAATTTGTATATTTACGATGGAGATGACACGGATAGCGATGAGTTAGTCCATGGATATCATTCCGGTATTATCTACACATCGTCAAATCAAGTGCTGGTAATCTTTTCAGCTGATGCCGAACAGCATGACCAAAGATTTAAAATCGCATTCACGCGTATCTCAGGTAGATTATATGGCATAGGGCCTATATTTTGTATTAACCCTTTGACCGCCGGTCACGAATATATATCGGGTTTTCATTTTGCTAAGTAGCCCATTGGGTACCACGTTTTAAACATGCTAAAGATAAGATGTGACATTAATCAGCAAGATTTAAAGAGAGTTAACCTACATTTTGTCAAATCTGAATAATTTTCTCTCACTTGAAGTTGTGGATCGCGTTAGGGAGACACATCTTCAAGTGAGTGAAAATTCCAATTGAATAATTTGGCGGTTAAAGGGTTAATATCCACAATGACTTTCATTTTAACCCTTTCAACGTCTTTAGACGTGTGGACGTCAGATTCGGACGTCTAAAGACGGTCCCCGCACTGAAAGAATTGAAAAGTTCATAATAGCAGTAGATGCATAACATTGGTATTCAAATAAAGCGGAAAGAGCTAATTAGGACTTTTATGATGATTTCAAATTGAAAAAAAGCCATTTGGTCTTCATGCATTATGCAAAAATATTTCCGCGTTGTATAAGAGTTGAAACGATCGTATTTGCTTGTCTCCCACACACTGCAAGGACTGTCCCCGATTGCTTAATCGTAAACAAGCAGTGTGGTTTGGCCACTCCCACGACTACGATCTCGTCGATTCCCGTCCCGTCGGAAGCTGCCGTCAAGACTGAACATGTTAAGTCTTAGTCGTGACCCGTGTTAGCCGTCGTAGACTGTGGTTGCGGTGTGACATGTCCTGCGACGCAATCGTAATGTCTCAATATTGCTACCGGAACACCTACTAGGGGGCCTACATAGTCACCACTTGGATGGCTGCCATAGCTTACGACGACTAGTCGGTAACAGTCTTTCTGGTGTGACATGCTGCCGGCATAGAACCAGCTTGTCTGCGATTTTCTAAAACCTTTTGCGTTTTGAGCAATCGTGGGAGTCTTTGTGGTGTGTGGGAGCCTTTAATGTCTAAATTGTAAATTGTGTGAGCATGACAGTGCTGGCCGGCCCCGATGGCTCATTCGTATCGACTGGGGCTTGTAACCTGGGGGTACCAGGTTCGAATCCCGGTCGGGACGGATATTTGTCATCGTGGTTGTGCATATACAGTGCTCCAAACTGTTCAAAGGCATGGAGTGTACAGTGCTGCCTATGGTACTGTGCACTATAAAGAACCCTTGAAGTCATTCGAAATAAGAGTAGGGCATAGTCCCGGCTTCGGGCTTCCTTCTGTCGCGATATTGCCATGATTGTGCAGAAAGCGACGTAAAGCAATATTCATTCATTCATATGACAGTGCTAATGTGAGCTATTATTCATGATAATAATGGTGACGTCCGAAGAATTAGTGCTTAGTTTCCGTTTGAGATGACTAAATAATTTCACATTATCAATATGACACCTTCAATATAGCACAACAGGTACATACATGTAATAAAATAAATTGTGACATAAAATTATGAACAGCCGTGCGACGCATAACTCCAAGTGGGTGAAATGTCTTTAATTTGAGAACAAACATTTGCAAATCTTTATGGTCAAAAACTGTCTTCATTCCCAATAACTTTTAATCAGATAATATAATATGAATTAAAACGACTATAGTCGTGATCAGCTAGTACTCCTTTATTTTGTTGCTTTATTGTGTGATTACTTAGTATTTGAATAACAGTGGTTCACCAGATTGATTGTTTTAAAAACATACAGTATAAGCTTATCCATTATTGCACTGTCATTAAAAGTTGTGTGTACACTATTAGTCCATGGGCCAGAATCACCGTGCACGTAACTCTACCCCCTAATTTTAGACAGGTTTTGAGCTCCCCCCCCCCATATAAGCGGTCAAAATATATATTACGTCTCTATTTTTTTACTGGTAAAATCTCAATTCATGTTTTGGACATATCAAAGCTTAAAAAAGATTTGGTGTGGGTGAGTGGTGGGGGGGGGGGGGGTGCACGGTGACCAATTCTAGCCCATGGACTATATGACAGTAGATGCAAATAAATATTTTTGCAGATTGCACCATTGGCAAAACTTACAAGACTCCGGGTACAATAACATCTCCAAACTATCCCAATAACTACCCATCCGATGTATCCTGTATATGGCAAATTATATCAGATCCAGGCTCTGTGGTAAGTGTTAACAGGACACCAACATAATATTGATGGTATGTGAAGCGGAAATCTCCACGGTCTAGCGAACAGATCTATTTGGCGATATTGGCGAATGCCTAATTTGTGAAATTCGCCAAATCTTCTCCAGACATTCCCAAAGTTTACCCGAACATTCTAATCTTTCTCCAAACGTTCTCAGTGTTCGCGAACATTTTCCCTATTTTGTTTTAATTTTCAAAATTCCCGCAGCTATTTGGGGACCGTGGTATTTGACCAAAAATGCCCAAACAGTTTATGTTTTCCCCAAATATTCACCAAGTTGTGGCAAAATATTCGCCGGGTGCGTCATTTCTTCACCAAACATTTCCCAAATAGTCTATACTGCATTTGATCGTCACGCTCGCCAATTTAGTTGGGTCATTTTTCTGGATTACGTGACTATTTTCATGAAAGCTTAGTTTCTTTGTGATTTCATGTACCCTAGATGGTGATCTTAAAATAAGCTTCTATGCCCCTCTCGATTTTTTTAGGGTAAAGTCCCAAAAACCAGCGTTTACAGTAGAACATGTAATGAGCAGCCACTCTTATGAACAGCCAACCTCTTATGGGAGGCCACTTGATCCCAGAATGACATTTCCTATACAAATGAACCTCCTATGAGCAGTCACCTGTCCTAAAAGGCCACTTTTCCTGTGTCACCAGGGTGGCTGCTCATAGCATGTTCTACTATATTTGATTTAAAGATAGATGAAAGATGAAATTGTTGTAAAGTATATTGTATTTAGGCTGAGAAAATAATATCTTAACAATCCTGCAAGTAAGAATAAGTTTTTTTTATCCATAAATGAATAATATATAATATATAGCTGATCAATATCACTACGGAATCACCAAAGCACAGCTTTTCTCAATGTCTTCATCAGTATCCCTGTCGTCAGAGTCAGAGTCACAGACCTGCCAGAGGTCTCTGATTTTCACATATTTCCTTTGGAATGTATTTTGTCATCTCATGAACACCTGGTCCTCTCTTTGGAATGCCCCCAGTAACCTCTGGTAACCCTTATTTCCTCTTTAAAACGCCATTTGTCATGAATAAACACATTTTATTTTTTTTGGAATGACATTTGACATCACAGTTGCCCTTATCCCTTAATTTCTTTGGACATCCCTTCCCTGATCTTCTCTTTGGAATATCCTTTCCCATCCCATTTACACGTATCCTTTCCTTTGGAATGTCCCTTGTCATCCCATGAGCTCCTGTCTTCAGATCATTATGGAATGCCCTTTGTCATTTTATGAACCCTTGTCCCTTCCTTTTAAATGATCACTGTCACCTCAGAAGTTGCCACTTCTATATTTGGAAATTTCTCATTTGATGGGAATACATTCCCTGGCATATATGATGCTTCTGTACAAAATCAAGCGACATATGTATGACTATGGCCTCATCCCAAGTCATTCTCTGCAATTGGTAAATTGTAAGGCCGAACATTTTTATGATCAAACCAAGTTCCACCCAGTTTCTCACCAGGTTTGGTGATGTACCTTTCTTTTTGATTGCACAATGTAACCACACGAAGTTTCAATATGAAATGCAAATTTACAACATAGTGTGCTTCTGATTTAGGCACTTACATGTAGTCACTATTTAGCAAGGGGAATGCCAAATCCAAAAGCATAATTACTTATTCAATGGACAATCATAAGAAAATTAAAAAGATAACCCATGTCTCTTATGCATTGTTGTTCTGTATGCTGCGAAAAGATAACGTAATATATCATCCCCAAGCTTGTTGATTTTCAGACATGTAAATTCTTCGCATGTGTTCCAAGGCTTGATCAACGTGCATCACCATCACCTTGAGATTTCAGTGTTGTAGTATGTGTCTTGTCAATTTCAAGTCACACATCTTTGGAACAGTATTGATTCGCAGCTTGACCCTTGATCTGTGCGGAGCTGTATCGGTGTACTGAACCTACATTTCTCTAACAGTAACAACCTCACGGTTAGGCATCCCTAGACACTCCATTCATTTAGTAAAATCTCCACACACCAGGATAAGTATTAGAGAATAATATGTTACTCATGGTTCCAAAATTCGTATAGAAAGTAGTTAAATTTCACTCACTTTGGAACTTAGTGTGAAACGTTTGAGACGTTTCGATCTGCCATCCGCAGATCTTGATCACGCAATGATCAGGGTGGGTGATTCGGCTCAGATGGGTGGCAGCTGGTAGCCCTGATCACTGTTCATGGAAGGGGCTCTCTGCTTGATGTCGATGGCCTCCTCCACCTTGCTTTTCATCCAGTCTTGTTCTCTGTCTAGGACTCTCAAATTATCCATGGAGACACTGTGACCAGTGGCGTTACAGTGGTCTCCTACCCCAGTTGGTCTATCCAGCTTACAATGTTCCTTGAACCGAACGCTGAGGGGTCTCTTCGTCCCCCCAAATGTAGGTGTGGTGGGTGTCGTCGTCACACGTGATGTGGTAGATGGTGCCGCACAATTTCTCCTTGGGGGTTTTGTCCTTAGGGTGTACGAGCATTGAGCGGATGGTGTTGCTAGGCTTATGGAGCAGGTATACTCCGTGAGACTGGTAGGTCCGAGACAGCTGCTCAGATAAGCCCTGTATATACGGGAGTCCTAGCATAGGACGTCTTGTCTGTTGTAGTGACCTGTTTCTTACTTCTGGCAGGTGGAACGTCTGGGGCCCACTCATTATAGTTGTTGGCTCGGAGGGCATTACGTACATGAGATAGTTCGGCTCTGCGGTCCTCAGCAGTGGTGACATATAGCTGGGCTCGAGTAGTGAGAGTGCGCACCACCGACCTCTTGTGAATCAGAAGATAGTGGGAATTGAAGTTCAGGTATTGGTCGGTGTGCGTGGGCTTCCTATAGATGGTGATCTTGGTCGAAGCATCCTCCAGGACAGTAACACATAGGTCTAGGAATGGTAATTGGCCTTGAGTCTCTTGTTCGGTGGTAAACTGGATGTGGTCGTCGATGTTATTGATGTGGGATGTCAATGAGTCTACGTCATGTTCATGCGTGAGGCCAAAGTGTCATCTACACAACGGAACCACAGTGATGGCGGTCTGAGAGCTGTAGATAAGGCAATGTACTCAAAATGTGCCATGTACAAGTTAACCACAATAGGAGAGAGAGACAGGAGAACCCATCGCTGCTCCATGGACTTGCTGGTAAGATTCTCCCCCGTACACAAAGTAGGTGGTCGTCAAACAGTATTACAGTAACTGTATTAACTGGTCGACGTTGAGCTCTGAGCGATCAGGCAGTGTGCGGTCTTGTCTAAGTTTACGCTCAATAACATTGCCTACTCGGTACCACTGGGACGCTGGTAAAAGGCGCTTTGACGTCATATGACACTAGCTTCTGTCCCGGGGGCACCACAAGGTCTTTCAATTTTCCCACTAGCTCTTTGCTGTTTCTCACACTGTAAATGGTGTGTCCTACAAGTGGAGATAGTACTATGGCTAGGTAGCGTACTACGTTGTAAGTAATACTGCCGCAGCATGACACAATTGGTCTCAGGGGAGCATCCGGTTTGTGCATCTTAGGCGTGCCATATAGCTTAGGAGCCTCTTCTGCGTTTGGAATCCTGTGTCTGGAGGACAGTGTCATCTCAATCATCTCACCATCCTCAGGAGGTTCTCCTGGCCCAGTTTAGCCTATATGTGCACAAAGGTGGCCTAAAGCCCGATTCATTTCATTTCATTTCATTTTCAGCGTTTGGATATAGGCGCCACTATAGCCGTTCAAATATGTCTTTTTTCCACTGTTTAAGGATGTTGACGGGCTTGGTCTTAAATCTCGTACTGGGATCTTTCTTCAACTTACTGTAGGTTTTGGTGTCTGACACTGTCACGCATAAATATGTTTTCATAAAGGGACAATGGTAATTGATCATCAACATCAACATCAACAGCTATTCTCTATAATGGAACACCAATTATCGACCCAAAGATTAACATTCAGGAGCAATATTCACTCTACTGTTGATAAAGTACATGTAACTCCCACTGGAGTACATACACAGTTGGCGTCTTGACAATAACGTGATGCTCGTACCATAATGAATTAACAGGGGAATAGCTTTTTCATTTTAATGATATAAAGCTAACCTACTGCAAACCAGTTGCATCTGCTTCAATTCACCACTTGTTGAGCTATCTATCCGTAGTCTATCACAAAATACCTCGTTTGAAATTGCACATAATGTGTTGACTATTATCATTCTGCACTTCATCAACTACTCAACACTGTTTACATGAGACTCTACATCATTACCATGATACTTTCCAGGTCTATCCTCTGGAGATCTGAAACCCGAAGAACTTCTAATTACCACCAAAAATCTGCCTCTCAGGTTGTGCACAATTGGGCAGTCAGCATAGAGTACCAGAATATGTTTGTATCAAGAATGAATGGCCACACAAAAATTGACTTGAATATTTTACAAACACGCCAATCACCAAAAGTAGGCCTACTGTTTGAGTAACACAGTACCGTCTCTCGTTTTGTTAATGTACTGGCACCAGTGTCTATTTGGTGAAGATCGATAAGTTACAATAACAATATTGAGTTGAATAAAAGCTCCCTCATTATTATTTGGCCAAACACAATTTTAAATATTTGGAAGTGGTAATTCCTCTACAGACACAGTCTTCTCAGGATCAGTGTTCACACCTGTAACTGCGTACCATAAGAATAAAACTATCTTTTTGCAATAAACTCCAAGCTTAAGCTTAAGTTTTAGTTTTAAATTTCCCAACTATTCTGGCTCATATCTCCACCTCTTCATCAAATGAGATTTCGAGAGCTGTTGCATCGTCTAAATATATTAGACAGCTTTCCCAATTTCCATTAATCTTTCATATACATGTAATAGAGAAGCTCTGTAATGCTCAATGGCATTATTCGGAACTTGTAAACCCACTTCATTTGATAAATGTCATTTCTGCATATCCATGTGTTCCATTTCCACTTGCCAGTGGCAGGACCCTGACTCTAGCATAAAAAAACATCTATTATCAGATAGAGGGTCTGGAGAATCATCAATTCTAAACAGAGGATAATCAACCTCCAAAGTGACCTCATTAAGTTTTACACAACCCACAGAAAATCACATAGTCCCATCTCTTTCTTTATCAAAACAATAAGAAAACGCCATGGTCTAGTGGATGGTTGAACCCTCTTGAACAGATGCTTGACTACCCAGCCCTGTCCTCTCTCAAGGCAATATCTGACAAGGTTGGCGTCGGGGAGGGATACTGTCAGTGTACATTTTGTTAGTCACCACGTCTGTACGACCCAGCTCTTCAGACGAAAAATCAAAAATGATACTAGAGATGCATTGACATTAGTCTAAAATAAATTAGTCTGAAATAGCCTTTTTATCAGTCAAAATAGCCCAATAGAATGAAAATGTTAAATTTACTTTTTTTGCGGCTGCCATCTTGAATTCATGGTTAAAAATATGTTTAGGGTTAAGATAAATGTCATAAATGGAATCTCCATGCCAGAATAAGTAAAATTAACCTTTTGTTTGTCAAAATAAATGAAATATGAAAAATTGATGTTCGTCCGGGACCGATGGCAGCTATTTTGGAAAACTCTGGTTTTTGAGACTCCCCCCCCCAAAAAAAAATTGAGAGGGGCATAGGAGCTCATTTTTAGGATCACCATCCAAAGTATCTAAAACCACCAAGAAACTGAGCTTTCATGGAAATGGTCACAGAATCTAGAAAAATGAACCAACTAATTAGTCGCCAAATGTTTGCCGAACGATCTCAAAGCCATCACCTTTTTGAAATTGCTTGTTTGGCAACTATTCGGTGAGCGAATGGCGCATGTGGCGATTATTGCGTGAATATTCACCAAACATTCAGCGGAAATATCGGAATAGTCCCCAATATGTGGGAAACTGCTCGATTAATTCCAAAATTAATTGCAAAATATTTTGGGTCAAATGTCACGGTCCCTGAATAGCCGCTGGAATTTTGAACATTTAAAAAACTTTGAGAGCATGTTCGGCGAACACAGAAGCGAAAGAGAAGAGCGTCCGCCCAAAACTTGGGGAGTGCTTGGAGAAGATTTCGGGAATTCCACCAATTTGGAATTTGTCAATGTCGCTAAAATAATCGCCAGCCTGGTTAAATCGCATCTTGCAGTTACACCATGCTAATTTCCTCAATCAGCAAACAGTTGTCACCAAATCTCCGCCGCATTTTTTTTGCCAATCATTCGCCAATTTCGCCAATTGATTTCCGTTTGGTGACATCACTGGTTTTGGTATAAGGCCCGATAAATATAAAGTATGACAAATAAAGATTACAGGCAATTAAGAACGGCATGTTGTTTCATCACAGAATCAACGCCAATGAAGAGCCCCGAGAAAAAGTTGATAAAAGGTTGAATAAACGTTGAAAAACTATGCGTGGTTGGTCGCACATTTTTGTAGGCAGTTCCAATGACCCAGCTTAGTTACTATAATAAATATGTATATATCTATTAAATAGGTCTTAAACATAAAATGTCGAGTTAAATTCCTGCTAAAATGAATGAATTAGTGAATAAAAAGAACTAACATTATTCAGCAGTTAAAAAGTGGAATGATTAAAATTAAATTTTTCCATATTGAGGTAAATGATGGCGTAGTGGTTTACACATTTTTTATAATCTTCACTTGGCAAACCCCTACAATTGCTGCGTATTTTCTACAGATCCAGATTGCTGTGTCAGTTATTGAAGTTGAGATGTGCTGTGATCATTTATACATATATGATGATAACGGGACAAAGGCTGAGCTGATTTCGTCTAAAGCTGAACCTCACACATTGTATACAACAGGCAACAGAGCGTATATCACATTTTCATCTGATGGGAGTTTTGAACGCATAGGGTTTTCTATATCTTATGTAACAATATCAGGTTTGTTTATGCAGCTATACATTGATATGATCCTACCATTCTTTTTCTAAAGTCAAGTTTGAAGAATGTTGTTGCAGAATGTACTACAGCATCATATATTTAGCAGAGCATGCAAGTTTAATTTCTGTTAAGGTAATCACGATGCATGTTCCATAGAACATCCTGCTTATCTTAACATAAATGAAATTATTTTCCCTGTCACATTTCAGAAATATTTTATAATATATATAGTTGTCCAGTGTCCACATCACAGACTAATAATTATACACATTTTGATATTTTTAGCAAGCCCAGCGCGGTTCATTGTTATTATTAGTAGTCGGAATACTGTACAAGAGCAGTCTAGCTGTATAAGTACCTATTAGGCAGGTGGCAAAATCTCAAAAGGGGCCAAATATGCAGTACAGGGTGTACGGAATGTTAGGGGTTGGTAATCGCATTAACCATAATCTACTACCTATACTGAACACATTTTAAGTGGATGACAAAAAATAAATCGTTTATTACAGAAATATAGCAAAAAAAATGGCGGCCATTTTCAGACCCTAACAACTTATCTATATATAGTCAGGTCGCCGAGGGTGAAACCTTGCAAATGGGTATATACAAACTCTTTTGCGGATTATAGATGCATGATATGTCTCGATTGATATGAGCAAGCATGCAAGTCAATTCGTGAACAATCGATGTATATACTGAGTGTGGGGTAGAAGTGTGGGTGTCAGAGCTGAAAATCGGCCTGATTATCCACAAATAGTCATTTATCGCACTCCTAAAATTTCCCATGAATCATATGTCGCGTTTGGCCAAAAATGGCAGAAATCCAAGATAGCCGCCAGCGGATATTTAAAAAAAAAGATTTTTAACCAGTAATCCGATAGTCAAGTGTGATATGTCATATCTGACTAATTTTGGGGCGTGGAACCCATTTCTTGACCTCAAGTTGCAATTCTAATTCTTCCTTTACCGACTTCCCTGTGATAAAACTACCCCCAGAAACCGACTTTTTTAAGGATGACCCCCGGGCACAATACAGGTTATGGTCTCACCACACAAATTCATACGCGCATATCATTTTACAATATTTTTTTAAATGTTGCGATTTACAGCAGGCCTGGGTTTAAATATTACATTGATATCATTTTGTTACCAATTCATTTAGATTGGGTGACCATTTCTTGCTTCAAACACATCGAAATCGGGAAAGATTGATATGTAGTCCCTACGCTGGTAGTAACAAGGCATATGCTGCATCCGATAGTTCCCGTGTATTGGCAACTCTCAGAGAGTAGATGAGGACCTAACATTTCCATATGAAAATAGAAAAAAAGCCAGACGTTTAAGCACCCTTTTTTATCTTTTATATTGAGTATGTCATGATGATTAAAAAAATAGATAGGTTTATATAAATATTTTCATTTAAAGAATGCTGGGAGGCCCAAGCGTATGGGCCATAACACATGTAAGTCTATGAGCGCGGTATTATGTGTGGTGAGACGTTAAATGATATGAAATGAAATGAATCGGGCTTTAGGCAACCTTTGTGCACATATAGGCTAAACTGGGCCAGGAGAACCTCCTGAGGATGGTGAGATGATTGAGATGACACTGTCCTCCAGAAACAGGATTCGAAATTCGAGCCCTGGCGGTCTGAGGCCGAGCACGCTACCTCTCGGTCACGGAGGCTCCCCACAATACTAACTTTCACACGTGGATGGGGAAGAAACAATTTTGTTTCTTTCAAACCGCCGAGACCGGGAACCGAACCCCGGACTCTGGCGTGAAAGGCAGCGGTGCTAACCACTACCCTAGGGCCCCCGCCCTGAGACGTTAAAGCTATGCGCATTCGCACATCGCACAAATTAGAAAATGCAAGAGAACATTGCGTCCATGTCACTGACTATTCTGGTTGGCTTTTTTCGACCACGCATATAATGAAATATCTCCATTGCACTTATGACATGTACACATGTGGATTTCGCATAAATGTGAATTTCGTAATGGAAGGTACATGTATTTGTTTCTTTTTTGGTAAAAGAAGAGATAAGGCACATGAAGGTGAAGATATGATCACAATCGGTTATAGCGAAATACAATTTTTACTACTAGTTCAATGGTTATATGTGATGTGACCATCTTTGCAGCGCTAGTATCAATAATGTCATTCTATGCATCAATTATCCGATAAACATTAGATGTAATGTGTCATTTTGGGTGAATTTGGTGACTGTGAATCTATTTGAGGGCATAAAAGTATGCTACAATGGGAATCCTCAGGATCTTTCAAATACAAACTTGATCTAGATAAAATTCAAACTTGGCTGGTGGATAGAATGAAAATATGAATACAATCGTTTCTCAGTGTTTCATCCAGCCATTTCTAACAGGGGCGCTGCGCCGTGCTGTCCTTCATGGGCACCAATTTTGCCCTTCATGAGCGCCATGTTGCCCATCATCTATCGAAAAGTCGACATGCCCCTTTCAACAATTGTCACGCCCAACTCAAACCCACCCTGGTTATGGTGACTGGCACACCTATTATGTAACTAACGCCTGATGGAGTGTATATATATGTATATTCTAGGTGATGATTATAATTTTAACTTGCGGGGGGGGGGGGGGGGAGGGGTACTGGAAATGTCTAAGTAGGCATGTGTATGTGCCCCCAATGATAGGTTCTCTTTCTGAATCCGAGACGGAGCACTGGTTTCTTATGTTCAAAATGCAATATCATGCAAAAGTATTTTATTGATTAAAACTTGATAATCTGTCGCTCACAATATGTTCGCTCCTAAAGAGGCATGTAGCCCACGTACCATCATCCCATGCTCCCTTATTGTGGTTGCTGGGGCCGTTCAGTTGCGACGCTGGGACAGCATTAAACCAACATTGGTTCTACTTTGTGTGTTTTCCGGCAGCGCTTCCTGTGGGGTAATAAGAATATTACTGATGCCACTTAGCAGCTCACTAGGGAGTTATTACGTCTGTTGCATGCTGCATGGCAGCATGGTACATAATCAAATGTCTACAACAACCATGCAAGCGCATATGCAGCTTCCATGAGTCCGGCCATACTCCTTCAATGGATCCCAAGAAACCTTCTTTGATATGGTCTCAGTATAAATCATTATTAAATATTACTGCGAGTTTCTAAAAGGTAAAATAAAAAAATAAAAAATAAAAGGTAAAATCAACATAGGTTGAAGACGTATATTCGTGAAGGTGTTGTAATAAAATCAGCACACATATGGAATATTTTTTTGATCCACAAAAGGCAACAAATAGTTTTTTAGAAAGGGATAAAATGTAATGTCAGACACCTTCCTCTTGCGAAAATAGTGTTATGTAACACTATTTTCGCAAGAGGAAGGTTTCCGACAAGGAAGCATTGTGTCACCAAATATAATTACAATAAAAGTTAACAAGTCAAGGCTTTATCAGCAAGCATCAAAAAATCGTTATATGTAGACGACTTTGCTATTTATTTGTAATCCAGAAACATGAACAGGCCTGCAAATAGTTACTTGTGAAAGTATGATTTTCCTCAAAAACTTTGGGTGTACATTTATCTAAGATAAAAAGCTTACACACTGAGCATAATCACATAATCCCAATCCATATGGACAACCACTCCCTGTTGAATAAAATGTCAAATTCCTCAGTACTTGTTTTTTGGGGGGTTGGGGGTGGGGGTAAGTTAAATTGTATACTGCTCGTTACATATATTATTGAGAGAAGTATGTAAATAATTATATCTGTTGCAAATTATATCCAGTAAGGAATGGGGTGGTGACAGGACAACCTACTAAGGGTATGCTAGTCATAAATCAGATGCAAACTGGATTACGGCTGTATTGTGCATGGATCGGCGAGTCGATTGTACCTGGATGTATTGGATCTGATCGTCAACACAGGTTTAAGATTGTGCTCATTGGTATTTAGAACTTCTCCTATTGAACGTTTTAAAGTGAAGACCGACGAACACTCATTTCAGGCTCGCCGGTTGAAGCTGAGCCTGAAATACTATATATACAAAACCTTGACGGATATATCGTCTCCAACCAAACCAAAATTTTTCGATCTGTGGTGCTTTCCCTTTTTTGAAACCCGCACTGGTGTTTATTAAAAAAATATACTATCATTCAAATGAAGGCTCTCTGATACGAGAGCTGCAGCTTTGATAGGAACAACAACGTACTGACAATCCACTCAAAGAGTATGGCCAGACTCGTCTGGCCAGATGCTTCATCTTCTGTTGGATGGCTGTTGTGGACTAGTTGACTAGCACCATGCCACATAGCATTCAACGACTCCCTAGTGAGCTGCCAATGTGGTCAAAAAAGTGATACCGCTGAAAACCATCTCAGTACCCCAATAGTGAATAGATATTGCCTTTAAAGGTGTAGTCAACTGTCAAAATTCGCGGGACAAGGGTCCCCCAGAAGGCAATATTGCCCGTGGGTAAGCCAAGGCCCTATTCCATAATAATACTAAATATGCGTTTCATACCCAAAGCCTCATTAAGAGCAAAGTCTTAAATCACAGCAAGTTCATATATACTTGAGCGACATCTATGAGTTAATAATTCAAAGCCCTTGTCTTTTGCCCCTACTTGGTCGCCTACTTGCAAACAAACTGACTGTATTACTGGGGGATTTGGAAACTGCTTGGCCCCCAAGTTTGTATTGTGACCCAGTAAACACAAAACATTTGTATGACTTTATGCAATGTTGGACCAACGTCGAAGACGTTGGGCCGACATTGCGTAAAGTCATACAAATGTCTTGCGTTTGCTGGGCAGGAGGACTTTCTCTCAAACATTGTACATTTATCTAATGTTGGTTCAATGTTGGGCCAGCGTCGCAGACGTTGGCCTAACATTAAAACAGCATTGGATCAATGTCTCGTTTGAGTAGTATCTTGTAATTAGTTCAGTGGCTATATTAATGCCGTCAATGTGTACTCAATAGGCTACTGTTGGCCTACACTTGACCGTCCCAGGCATGCGCGTTTTGAAGCTGAATGATTCTTTAACATGTGGTAATTATGTTGGCGTGAAGAATTTCGTTTCTCATATCAGCACACATGTAACCATTCATCAATGGAAATACGTGTAACTTTTTTGTTATATGTAATTTGGAAGATTTGTTTCTGCTCAACTAGTTTTCAATTGCATATGTTGCCTCCACATTGACTATACTTCTCGTCTAGTATACTACAAGAAAGGAACATCATAAGTCTTGACCAAAAAGTTATCCAAAGAGCATTTAAAGTTTAATTTTCCTACTGGAAGCGCTTCTGAAAAACACACGCAGTTGAATCAATGTTGGTTTAAGGCTGTCCAGCGTTGCAACTCAACGGGGAACACGATACGAGGGAACGTGATGATGGTACTTATGGTACACATAGGCTACACGCCACTAAATGAGTAAACAAATTGTTATCATGTTATCTATTTTTAGTAAATAATATGCCATTGGTATAGCATTCCCCAGATATGAAACTCTATAAGAAACGATTGCATTCATATTTTCATATTGTGAATTCTATGTATGCCCATTTTGAGTTTGCAAGTTCCTGGAGACTCCAATTATATTTTATGTCTACAATTAGATTCACAGTCACCAAATTATTCTAAAAGGACACACGACAGCTCATTTTTATCGATAACTGATGCCTTAAATGATAGTATTGATGACAGAAATTGGCTCATCGTCACAAAGTTAGTCAGAAACCATATAACACACAAATATCGGATTACATATGAAAAAGTTGTGTTTTCCCTATTACCGCTTTAAATCATTTCTGACTTTCACACCGAGGTTGAATGTCATAGAATAAGGTTTGTGAGGTCGCTGATGCATAGAATGAAATTAGTGATACCAGAAATGGATTCCTCGCATTAAGCTGGTTAGAAACGAGAAATCGCATGTAACTATTGGACCACTTTTGTAAAAGTTGTATTTTCACTATGACAACTACTGGTCTTTTTTTTACTTTGGTATGGTGTTTGAAGGTCGTATAATAAGGGTTGTAAGGTCACCGATGCTTACCATTAAACACCTAAGATTATAGTATTTATGCCAGTAATGAATTTTGCGTCGCACATTTAGTCAGAAACGACGTACTGTAGATCTGGTAATTTTCGTGTGTTTGAATATTCTCGAATTTCAGATTTTGTAATTTTTCGCGAAGTATAGAATTCGGAAATTTTCAAAATATTATATTCTGCACTTTATAATCATCTGTACAGAATATAGGTCAATAATAATGTAAGTTAAAATAGAAAAGGTCATTATGAAGTCTTATTTTCAATGGTTAACAACCATACGAAAAATACCTAACCTTTCGCAATGGCGGCCATTTTGTTTTTGCTCTTACATCAAAACATAGCAAAATTGTTTTTGTCATCCGCCTGATATGTGTTCACTAGGTATTAAATTATATAGATGACAATCCCTGACATTTTGTCCACCCTGCATGATAAATGTGAAATTTTGCCACATATCTGTATGCCAGGCTATCACAAGCACATGGGGGCCCTTGGTAGCTAATCATCCCCAAATTAGTCATATAGCTTCGAGACACCCCCAATGTCGTATCCATTTAGTGGATGAATCTCGGTCAGTGAGATTGACCTACTATACCCAATGAGCCTGTGTGACTGTAGAGCTCATACTCATTTATTCTTCAAAAAAACATGGTAATAGTAGGGCCTACTGTACATTTTTATTAATTTGTAGTACATTGCTTGTTTTTCAGCATGTGAGAATGGCATGACAGCTCACACACCCATTGATATTGCGTCGCCGGTTTATCAGCCCCATGTGTATCCAGAACGTGTCTTCTGCTCCTGGAACATAAGATCAGACCGCGGTTCTAAGGTGAGTGGTAATGTACATGTAATTTTGTTAATATTGTACGATATAATTTTTCTATATAATTACAGAGAAACAGCTGGCCTATGAAGCTTAGGATCACGTGTAACCTAATCGTACATCATGGAGCAAAATAGATAACCAGTCATCGAACATGTTTATCAGAGACTATTATCAGATTAGGTAGGCCTACACAACTGGTAAACAAGATGTTTAGGCTAGGCCCAAATATATTGAGTTTGCTTTGGTTTTTTCTCGTTTTTATTTTTCTATGTAAGACTGCTATTTCTCCCTGGGTTTTCATACAATCAACCTGCAGTTTTAACACAATGTTTCTCAGATAATCAGGCGGTATGCTATATTTTTATTTTAAGAATTCACAGTTGCTGTTCCGGATTTATTCAGGATTTTCTGGATCACTAAGTGCTAATCGATGTTGGGTCAATGATGTACATGTCGGGATGATATATCTTTTTTTAAGAATTCACAGTTGTTGTTCAGGATTTATTCATGATTTTCTGTACCACTGAGTGGTAATCGATGTTGGGTCAATGATGTCGGGGTCAATGATGTCGGGGGCTTTTGATGTCCTATTTCACCAATTGACTTCAAACCTTGGCACTATGAACCTTAGGTATTGAGGTTTATTGCTACGATTTTTATTAAGAATTTCCAGTTGTTCTTCTGGATTTATTCAAGATTTTCTTGATCACTATGTACTATAGATCGATGTCGGCTCACTGATGTACATGTCGAGTAAAGCCTCATTCATTGTATGAGTAGATTGAAATGTGGGCATTCTGTCCAGGCTGGGCAATGTTGTTTTAATGTTGGGCCAGCGTCGCAGACAGTGATACAACATTCGGTCAAGAGAGAGATAAGTCACCATGTGTTTACTGGACCCTCTGAGTGTGTTTCCATTTCACAAACAAATATACATTTTTATGAAAGTACAAAAGCTCAGTATGGACTTCTGATTGATGACATTTGAAGTCCATATTCTGAAGTCTGAAATTCCAATTCAAAAAGGCTGCTAGAAAATCTTTTCAATCAATCTGTCATAAAGACCAAACGCAATCAAATTCAAAATAGCCGACAAAAAACTCACAAGACCTAGTCCAAGCATTATTGTTACTTGAAAAGTCACAATTCTCTTCTAGTTATATTCTGTTGAAGCTATGTGTACATACTTGTGAAGTAAACAGATACTGTATTTTGGCTTTTTACGGCAGGAAAGTATAGTTGACTTCATTTACACGATGGTGGAATATATATTCTCATATGGGGATGGGTGGGGGAGGAGAGACGGCGAGCGACCCAAGTTTTGTATTTGGCCTTTGTATTTTACCTTATCATGCTATTTGAATAACAACTGGATGAGCTCACCTCAATGTGAATGAAAATGCAGCCATTGACTACCAAGTTTCTTAACAGATTTTTTTTTTGTGGAGCTGTTTCAATAATAACAATATATTTGTGTCCTTTGCCACCCACTTCAAGTCATCTTCATTCACTACAAGTCGAGAATTGTGACATCGATCGGCTTCTAGTGGATGGAGACGACAAAAAAGAATTCAGGACTGAAAGGGTTAATTGCATTTTCACTCACTTGAAATTGTGTATCGCTGGTGATAATGAGTACAAATTATTAAGATTTACCAAATGGTGGGCGGAGTATTATTTATCTCTTGCTGCTCAAGCTAACGTGCAAAGCTAATACGATCAGTTGACCTAGTGTTGGTTTAATGTTGGGCCAGCGACACAGATGATATTCAACATCAAACAGCATTGAAACAACACTGGATTTTGATGATATCACAACATTAACCATTTAACCTCCAAATTATTCAATTTGAACTTTCACCCACTTGAAGTTGTGTCTCGCTGACGCGATCCACAACCTCAAGTGAGTGAAAATTATTCAGATTTGATAAAATGGAGGTCAACTGTTTTCAAATATTGCTAATTGATGTCACATTCTATCCTTAACATGTTCAAAAGGTGGTATTGAATGTGCTAATAAAAAATGAAAACCCGAATATATGCGGCACCGGCGGTTAAAAGGTTAAAAGCTATGTGATCTCAGCACTGTGTACTTGTGTTTTAGATTCGTGTCAATGTGTCGTTTCCTTCTAATGATGATAGCTCTCATCATCTCCACATCTACGATGGCAACAGTACCTCCTCTGCCAGAATCTGGGAAAAAGGAAATGCCTCCATTGTCCATACCACGACAAACCAAGTCTTCGTCACGTTTTCTTCTGATGACTATGACATATCTCGTGGATTTTCAGCATCCATAATACAGCGAACGGGTAAATATATAATATAGCGATGTAAATTTGTCATCTCCTATCTGAGCACCCCTGTATAATCAGCTTGCAGCTAGAATTAATCTGTAAATTGTATCAATTTGAATCACACAATTATGATCAGTAGGTGAGACTGCTTAAAGACCCACTTTTGTGTGGTACATATAGGTGCTAACTATATTACAGTAGCCCATACACGTCATCAAGAATAAGTAATAACTAGGACCGGCCGTAGGCCGGTATCCTATTAAGTTTATTTTGCCTGAGTTTGTGTCCTATTTAGAGGAAAGAGGGGTGTTGTGTGTGGGAAACGGTTGACATTTCTGTAAACCAGTCCTTATAGACATATGCAATAATATAACGTGTGAGGTCCCTAGGTCAAGTATTTTCGTGTTTAAATAGTCTTCAGAAAAAAAGATATTCACGATTATAATTATTCGTGGATAAGAGCTTAAAGGGTTTTCATTGGAATAATGTGGCCTAGCATCGCAGACGGTGGCCCAACATTATATCACAATCGGGTCAATGCATCGTGTTATCCGGGTAGTGGCCTTTTAGTAGGGTGTCACATGTTCACCCGTAGGATTTGAATGCTAAATCTGATTTTTTTGCTGATTTGGGTTGCTTTGGGGTCGAACTACCACAAATAATGGGGCTCAATTTTTTTGACCTCTAAAATCACAAAAACGGGGGGGAGGGGGTGCTGACCCTACTTTTGGTAGCTTTTTGCACCGGTTTTGCATTGCATACTTTATCAATCCGGCAGAAATAAAACTTGACCTCTTCTGGGAGTATTTTTATTTGTTATCGTTCATTATTAATGCTCAGGGTGTATATATTCACAGACTGTAGGATAGCGTCTTGACATCCTTCAGAAATTTGCGCTAGAAGGGTAAAATTCAAGGTCAGAGGTCAATTTCAAGGTCAAAAATGATTTTTCAGCCAATAAAGGTAGGAACAAGTGTCCATTTCTTACACTATTTTAATGTTTCAAGGTCATTCTCAAGGTCAAAAGGTCAATTTCAAGGTCAACAAAGTAAAAATATTATTTTTAAGAAAGTAAGCTAGAAACATGTGTAATACCTCATTTTTATGGGATTTCTACTGTAGAATCCATTTATAGTAATATTTTGATGATTCATGGTCATCTGCATGGTTAAAAGGTCAATTCCAAGGTCAATAATTTAAAAGTATGATTTTTTAGCTAACAAAAGTGGGAAGTGGTGTAACATTTGTGTGATTTTGGCTGAATAATCCATCTCTGGCGATATTTTAATGATTAACGGTAATCTCCATGGTCAATTGTCATTTTCATGGTCAATTAGTGGGCGAAAATCTCATTTTCAACAATAAAGCTAGGAACAAGTGTAATACCTCTTTTTCGTGTTATTTCGAGTGAGAATTTTTTTTTTGTATTATTTTAGTGATATGTTCATACTGATGGTCAAATGTGATATTAAGCTATATTATGCTTTAAATTGGGGCACGTGTAAAACCTCGTTCAATGGCGATTCTGACAGCACGATCTAAAAGTGTTTTAATAAATGAACTTGTTCAAAGTGAACAAATCACGTGACAAGTTAAAGTGCGATGGAAAAGTGTTAAAGCTCGATAGAGAGGTGTTGAAAGGAAACAGAGAGGTGTTAAAGGGCAGGGGCAAGAATGTGGCGTTAAAGGGCGAGGAAGAGGTGCTGAAAGGTGACGGAGAGGCATTAACCCTATAAACGCCAAATTTTTTAACTGGAATTTTCACCCGCTTGAAGTTGTGTCTCGCTGACTCGATTCCCAACTTGAAGTAAGTGGAAATTATTCAGATTTTACAAAATAAAGGTCGACGATTTTGATATCTTGTAGATTGATTTCACATTATACCTTAAACATGTTCAAAAGCTGATATTTGATGTGTTGATAAAAAATAAAAATATAGCTAAAAAAATGGAACCCATGGGTAAATTCAAGGTAAATTCAAGGTGGTTTTTGCATGAAAAAATCCATTTATAATCGTATTTTGGTGATTCAAGATCATCTTCAAGGTCAAATTTAATTCAAGGTCATCAAAAAGTATATTCCAAGGTCAAAAATGTTAAAATATAATTTTTAACAAACAAAAAAAGAGAGAAAAGTGTAATGGGTCATTTTGATTTCTGCTACTATTTTGAGGTTTGAAGGTATTTTTAAGGTTAATGTGTCAATGTCAAGGTCACGTAAGCTTAACTGTGATTTTTACCAAATAAAGCTAGGTACAAGACAGTGTAATACCTCTTTTTCATGGGATTTTGTCACATGAATCCATTTCTGGTAAATGTCGATGGGAAGTCGTTATAGGGCGATGGTAAGGCGTTAAATAAAGGTCGACCATGAAGCACTAAATGACGATGAAAAAGTGTCAACACTGGTCAATGGGTGATGAGGAGGAGTTAAAGGTTGATGGGCAAACGTTTATGGAAAGGAGAATGCATGGGCGTTAAATAGGTACGGGGGTGACGGAAATGATTTAAATGGTGATGGAGAGGTACTAAAGAGCGACAGGAAGGTGTTAGAGGGCAAAGAAAAAATTATAACGGTCGACACAGAAGCATCGAAGGGCATCAAACTCAATGGAAAGGCGTTAATAAGCGACGGAGAAGCGCTAAAGGGCAATGGAGAGGTTTTCGGAGCAAATAAGAGGCATCAAAGAGCGACGGAAGGGCTTTTAATTGCAACAAAGAGGTGCTAAGATAAAAGTACGTTCAGGGCAAAAAAGTAGCGTAAGTAAGTAAGTAGGTAGCGTATGTAAAATAGAAAAACCTTAAATTGCAAAAAGCATTGGTAAACTAAAAGTGCTACAAAGATGCATGAAGCGCGACGAAAAAAAATTGTCATTAATTTAAACAGTTTCTCGTCGCCCTTTAACGCCTCTACACCACCTTATAAAGCACCATTTCAGCATACCCCCCTTTCAGCACACCGGGGGGTACATTGCTCCTCTTTGCTATTAAGAATCCAAACTGCTGCACCAATAATAAGTTTCCACTCACTTGTTATTAATGTCATTGTCTGTTTTCTTAATATTTAAAAAAAATATCTTTGTTGTCAATCAACATTTACGGAAGATTGATTGCACCTTTATCAGCCAGTATGAACAAACCTTTGCATTTTTTAAATAGTGGTTTTGTCACTGGACACATAAGTCGTCCAGATGAATTCTGAATTTCCTCCTAAGGCCTATTCCATTTTTCAGGTACTCAATACCTTAATAATGCACAGATACACATCTAAGCTATGTGTCATTGTTTCCCTTCACTCATTACTATTTACATATAGGTAATATAATTAATGACAGTTATTTGTCTTTTTTGGTGCAGCAGTTCTGGGGTATTTCCGTGAATTCTTCCCAGCTCATGAAGATTCGTTGATTCACAATTGTTTATGTTTTTTTAGTGAATCTGTCATTTTTTGAGCGATTGTAAACACTTTCACCACAGTATCAATAGAGCAGAATGCCAAATTTCAGGTTTATAGTGGAAAAAAATTTGTGACTATACCCCCCCCCCCCCCGCCTCCAAATTGGATTGAGGGTCACCTAATACTGGAACCCTGGGTTTTTCGCGGGTAGAACACATGTAAACGAAACATAAATTAGGTTAGACTTTTTGCGGTCACAAATATTTACAAAATCGATTTGTGGTGGCCACTTTTATTTTCAGTAAAATTACATGCACATTTCCAGATGGTGTGTAATGTGATTGTACAATGTGAATTATTACTGATTTCAATTTTTCAGTTTTTGCGCCCACAAAAAAATATGAAGTTTATCCATGGCGGCCATTTTGAATTTCAGTAAAACCTTAAATAAATAAGTTGCGCATCTCCATATCGTGGGGTATGTGATAGAAAAACTTGAATAATTTCCGGCTTTAAGTTTTGGAGTTTTTGCGCCCCCCCCCCAAAAAAAAAATAAAGTTGATCTGTGGCGGCCATTTTGAATATCAGTAAAACCTTAAAAAAGTCACATGCACATCTTCATATCGTGTGGAATGTGATAGTAAACTTGAATAATTTCTGACTTCAAGTTTTAGAGTTTTTGCGCCCACAAAAAATTTTGGAGTTGACCTCTGGCGGCCATTTTGAAATTTGGTAGCATCTTTAAAAAATCACTTGCACATCCCCATGTTGCTAGGTATGTGATGTTAAAATTTGAAAAAAAATTGACCAAAAAAGTTTTTTGAGTTTTCACGCCCCCCCCCCCCCCCCCAAAAAAAAAAATTAAAGTTGATCTGTGGCGGCCATTTTAAATTTCAGTAAAACTTTGGAAAAAGTCACCTGCACATCTCCATATCATGGGGAATGTGATAGTAAAATTTGAATAATTTCTCACCCTAAGTTTTAGAGTTTTTGCGCCCACAAAATTTTTCAGAGTTGACCTCTGGCGGCCATTTTGAATTTTGGTAGCATCTCTAAAAGATCACTTGCACATCCCCATGTTAGTCAGGGGGAAAAACTGAAATATTCATCTGAACCCCTTAAAAAAACTAGTTGTTGAGATTATTGCATTTTTGAGTACTTTAGCATCCCTAGAAACAGATTCCGGATGATGACATCAAATTCGCCTGGAGTATTTTTTTTTATTAGCCTAAGTTCAAGATGGCCGCCAACGATCCAGTCAAAACAATGAATTGGCATATACCTGTAAATACGATGTCAATTTTGACGATCTTAGGCATTATATTATGAGATTCGACGATGCTGAACGCATTTATTGGGTCATTTTAATGTATAGAAATCAATTAAAGGTCAAAATCGTTAATTTCAAGGTCATATTAGATACAATTAGAAAGCGCTTAAGTAGTGTCTCGTATCTATGTTATTTCAAAAGCAGAGAATGTATTTCTGGACACACCATATTTATCTCAAGACCAATTCAGGATAAACTTAATTTCAACAACCACTATGACAAGAGCTGACAAGTTTAAAACTACCACTAACATTGTCCCGAGAATAGCACAATAGGTCACACATTTCACGAGTAGAAACAAAAAGATAGATGAGTGACTAGGAAATAGATTCAATGCAACATTGAACAAAACTTGCACTTAATACTGTTATAGTGGTAAAAAATAAGATTCCACTTGATGTAACCTCTTGTCCTGTATGCTTTCAACTGCTAGAATTCCAACTACAGTTCATCATCATCATCATCATTATCATCATCAACAGGTACTGATTCTTGCGATTTCTTTGTGAGCATGTTCATGCACACCTCACCTCCCTTGCATGCACAGAAAAAAAGTACAACCAATGGTGCTACATTTACAGGGGCCTCCTTTACAACCAGATGCGCACCCATATCGCATCATCTCCAAGACAGCAACTGTGGCAGACAGGGTTCCCTCTGGCACAGTCGTGGGCTTCAAGTAGTATCCGTCGTGCTCCCAACCATGCGTCAGGGCATCGATAGGGGACACTGTGCCCTCAATTGATGCCTTCCAATGTGCAGCACGTTTTGCAGTAAATGTCTCTTCAAAGCAGAACCAATATCAGTCTTCACATTTTGATCCGGACTTCACGAATGCCATGGCAAGCCAGTATGAATGACGCAGCTTGCTCGAGTACAATAGCTTCATCTGCTTGTGTATCTCCAATAGCATGCAGCGGGAGCCTAGCAGTTCTGGCCACCTTGAGTGCTTTGATCTTTCCAATGCCAAATGTAGCTGCTGATGTGTCGGCCCCTGTAAGGGCATGCATGGCAAGCAGATCTGGCACAATAGATGTATGTACCTTCACACTCTGCATGATGTCGATTACGGCACTATCTTTCACTGTGGAGCACATGCAGAGCTGGCCATTTGGCTTCATCTCTGCCACAACGTGAAGGACTAGAGCGAAGACATCAGTGTCATCGCAGATAACGGACACGACTTCTCAAACCATGCATCTTGTCATAGCATGGTGCACAATTATTGTATCAGCTTCTTCGTGATTTCGAGGTCGCTCCTCTCAAACACTGTGGCACCTGCTATTTCAACAGGGACATCTTCGGTACTAGCAACAGTGCGGCTGTGCATCTGTCCCGCAGTGGCATGTCTATAAAACTCGGGGTTCATCATGGCACCAGCAAGCCTCTTATTAAGCTGCACCTTATTTTTAGTGACGCCGATTGATTGATTGATTGAGGTTTTAGGTGGTAAGGGAATTTCAGCAGTGAGGATGTGTACACGACCTCCACCATTTTTTTCCTGACGGAACATGCGCATGTATGATTTTGTACTGTTGGTGTAATACCTGACATAAAACCAACACAACATTTACCTGAGTAAGGCCATGTTTACCAATTGATTTAGATTTCACGATGAAATCACCCAGAGTACCTGCATTTGATGGTCAAATTTGTGGCCATTCGCATCCTGCCTGTGGCATCAAACATGGAAGCAGGATAGGGAGCCAGTTCCGTGTATAATTCCTCTTTTTCATGGGATTTTGACTTAAAAATCCAATTATAGTACTGTATTATTTTGGTGATTCAAGGTCAATTTCCACCACACTGCTACATGTTAGTACTTGTGTTGATTCACTCCAGCTTTGGGAAATGGGTGTGATAAGGGGAATATCAAGGCGGTAATCACCTCCCAAAGGTGAAATTGCATGTTGGAGATTCGTGGTGAAATGGTACCCGACCAAAAATGTGTCAACAGCAGTCATTTGTAAAACTCACATTCACCCCGAATGGGTTTGGAATAGATAAAAACCAAAAAAAAAATGTTTCATTAGTTTGACCTTCTGATGACCTTGATATGACCTTGAGGTGACCTTGGGGTGATACCCCAAGTAAAGCACAACACCAGTTCATGCCACCTTTCATAACCATTCGGTATCCATACTTATGTTGTCATAGGGGCTCAAGCTGCGGTTCCACACTGCTACATTTCAGTAATTTTGTTGATTCACTCCAGCTTTGGGAAAGAGGTGTGATAAGGGGAATACCAAGGAGCTAATCACCCTTCAAGGCTGAAATTGCATACAAACCCCTTGCGATGCGTGGTGAAATGGTACCCGACCAATAAGGTACCAACAACAGTCATTTGTAATACTTATCTGCGCCTCAAATGGGTTTGGAATCGATAAAAAATCCTAAAAAGCATGTTTTTGCCAGTTTGACCTTTCAGGGACCTCGAGATGACCGTAAAGTGACCCTGGAGTAGTACCCCGGTAAAGCACAACACCTGCCTATGGCAACTTTCTTACCCGATTCTGTATCCATGTGTTGTCATGGGAGCCCAAGCTGAAGTTCCACACTAAGTACTATATTTTAGTATTTTTTTCATTCATTCAAGCATTGGGAAAAGGGTGTGATAAGAGGAATACTAAGAGGGTATTTACCCCCACCGTGCTGAAAATGCCCCAAAAACCATTGAGGTGCGTGTTCAAATGGTACGCGATAAAGAATGTGTAAACAGAATACTTTCCTGCACGACACATCAGTTTTAAATCGGTAAAAGTAAAACAAATTACGTTTTTATACCAATTTGACCTTGAAATGACCTTAATCTGACCTTGATGTGACTTTGGAGTTGTATCCCATTAAACCACAACATCATCACATGTCATTATTAGCTCCTAGTCTAGGATCCTGCTGGTGTGTTTAGAAACATCGGGCAGTACAAAATATCCAGCATTTTTCTCTCCTCCTCCCAGGAATTTGGCGGTTGGGGGTAGGAGTGGTGCGTGGAGTTCGGCGCTAAAAGGGTTAAGATGAAGGCAAACCCTTGACCTGCGTTCCGCCTTGAACCTCTTGTCACTTCTAATAGTTATATAACACATTCATACGCTCCAAAACCAAGCTAGATATAGATAAAAACAAATGATGGCTTATTTGGTCCACATATCGGCTAATCCATCCTATTTTAGCACCGTGTGACCTTGAAAATGACCTTTGACCTTGAAAAACTCATCAAATCACTAATTATATCATCTAAATCTATTCCCTGGGTCCAAATTATGGGAAAAAGTGGTATTACATAATGTTCTATGTGGCGTGGTTACAAAGTTGTGTTTCAACCTATTTTCATGGCGGCCATCTTGGATTTATGCTAATTAAAAAAAATACTCCAGGCGAATTTGATGTCATCATCCGGAATCTGTTTCTAGGGATCCTAATGTACTCAAAAATGCAATAATCTCAACAACTAGTTTTTTTAAGGGGTCCAACGAGCATTCTCCTTGACTATGTTGCTAGGAGTGTGATGTTAAAATTTCAAAAGAAATTGACCAGAAGTTTTTGAGTTTTTGCGCCAACAAGAAAACGTGACGCCGGACGCCGGACAGAATCCTGGCGCGACTAAAATCCCCCTTCCCCTACGGGCGGGGGATAAAAAAGGATTATTCTGTCAAAATCACACCAAAATAGGCATTACACTTCTCGGTATTTGTGTTTGATAAAATCATATCTTCTTTTTTTTCCCTTGGATTTGACCTTCAAGATGACCTTAAGTCACTTAATTAATAACATAAATAGACGTGTCGTTAAAAATACCATGGAAAAGAGGTATTACAAATGCTCATAGCTTTATTTGTTGAAAAATCATATTTCCGCCTGCAGGCATGACCTTGAAATTAATTCTTTGACCTTGAATCATCAAAATAATATTATAAATGGATTCCACGGTAAAAAATCCCATGAAAATGAGGTATTACACATTTTTCTAGCTTTATTTAAAAAAAAACATTTTTTATATGGTTGACAATGAAATTGACCTTTTGACCTTGAGAATGACCTTGAAACATGACAATAATATAAGAAATGAATTTTTCAGTTAAAATTACAGGTAAATGAGGTATTACACTGGTTTCTACCTTTATTGGCTGAAAAACATTTTTGACCTCAAAATTGACCTTTGACCTTGACTTTTACCTCTCTAGCGCATTTTCTGAAGGATGTCAAGATGTTATCCTACAGTCTCTGAATATATATACCCTTAGCATCAATAATAAATAATAAAAATATATATATACCTCAAACTGAGGTCAAGTTTTATTTCTGCCGGATTAATAAAGTATACAATGCAGTTGAAACCGGTGCAAAAAGCTAGCAAAAGTAGGGTCAGCAACCCCCCGCCCGTTTTTGTGATTTTAGAAGTCCAAAAAATTGAACCCCATTATTTTGTGGTAGTTCGACCCCAAAGCAACCAAAATCAGCAAAAAAATCAGATTTAGCATTCAAATCCTTTTGGATTTTTGGTGACGTGTCGCACCCTACTATTTGGGGGCATACAGCGTCACCCCAACGAATCCTGGTCACCCGTATGGGAGTCAGAGTAAACACGGGACAATCACCCAATTCTGTTTAATGTTGGGCTAGCGTCGAATACGATTGACCGGCATTGAACCAGCAATGGGCTGCGACGCTGGCCCAACATTGAACCGGTATTAGGTGGGTAGGCTTACATTGTTTGTACCAGGTACATCGTATGGACGCGTACACTGACCAGCGATGTTGGTGGAAGGAATAGGCCTACTCGTTGAAGATATACTTGCCTCCTTGGTTCTTTCAAATATTATATCCTGGACATTTGGATTCTGGCCCATGAGGAAAACCAATACAGCTATTTTACATAATATTATGCCAATTTTTTGTCTAAAGCACTCAAACAGACTAAAGCCTGGCCTCGGAGTACGGGAACTCCTTTTCTAGGTCAAACTAATATTATGCTCCACGTACGTATTAGGAGGTGAAATGAAAATAATTCTAAGATTGAAAACATAATTGTGCTCACAGGTTTTGTAATAGTTGTGGATAGTAATTATTTCGTTTCCAAGTGTAAAAATATTAAAAATGATTAATTGTTGCATGTCGTAATATTACACCATTGAATAAGTGGATGAAAAGGGATTTATGTCACTGTTGTGCACACATATGCTAAATTGGGCCATGAGAACCTGATGATTGCGAGAATACCACAATCTGCTACTAACGTCATGTATATGCTATAATTCTCAGTTCAACTTTCTTCACTCGGTTCTTCAGCAAAAGGCAAATTGCAAGCTTCACAACCATGAAATACTATATTTTCTTTCAGATTGTACAGAAGAGTTATCAGTAGACAGTAGTGTAAACATTACATCGCCATATTACCCAGAGCCGTACCCTGGCAGCTTGTCCTGTTCTTGGTATCTGGAAACTGATCCCGACTCTCTGGTAAGTTCGGTGGTGTAATTAAAAAAATACTTGCACAGGTAGCTACACATTTAACCTAGTTAAAATAGTATTAACTGATTTAAATATAGAAATAATGAAGTTACTGTAAGTTAGAGAATAGTGACAAATTAGCATCTGGTATACATTGTACAGTATATCAATTTTTATAAAAAAATTGACTAGCTATACAGCACATCTTTTTCACTTCAAGAATGCAATGAATACAAAATTACCAGCTAATATTCGAGCATCATTCGACGTAGGATAATGTTGTTTTTTAATATTGTTTACACATTTAATGAAGTATGTCCATCTTCAACTTCGTCAGTATCACACAATTCACAAAACACCCCCTCTGAAGGAAGTGACAAACTAACAAAAAGCTGTCCCTTCTATGTTCCCCTCCATGTCACTTAGATGCACATCTATGTAGCAGCTGTGAGCACATCTATGTATCAGGTCCATAGTGTATTTCAGCATTGCCTGGCTTGGCAAACGATGTTGTCTGCAACGATGCCATGCTCAGGATTTGTAAGGCTGTTCAAACGTCAGTGGGATCAGCTGTTCGAATAATAAGGACAAGGGTCAATTTTCTCTCTCGTACTTATACGGTGGATCTGGGATCGTCTTACCTCCAGTATTTTATATTTCAAATGATAGATACATACTGTAGCACAAAGAAAACAAGCTGGATTAACTACTGGCATGAAAGCGCGACAATAAATAAAATAAATAAAATCGGCTCTGGACTACATTACATTCCTGAGGTCAGCCTACAGAAACCGACGAGGCATCATCATAGTGTCGTTCTAATGCTTTTAGACCACAAAGGAATAACGTTATACCAATCGTACCCCCAGGAGTAGTACAATGAACACTGTGGATCCGATATGAAATTAATAAAAAAAATCAACATGGGATAATGACATATTAATCCCAGCAAGCATAAAAAATCGAATAGATTCCTCTTTAATATTTAGTTAATGTTAATAATGTGCATGAATCATGGGTTGTGCCATCTGCCCAGTCCAAGGAAGTGTACGTTTTTACTTTTCAATTTTATAATAAATGATAAAACAATAATTAGTGCACGTGTGATAAAAAATGTCATAAAATACTCACTCTTCCTCGTCCTTTTTAGACTAGAACAGTTTCAAACAGTTTATAGTAATATTCTGCTGTAACCTGAAACACTATTACTCGCTGATGTCTGAGGTTTGCTGGTTCAAATGTAGCTACGCTTGTTTTCTAGATAAGCCAGCTAGGTGGTAATATTCAGAGTGTGAAGATTTGCCACAACGGTCTGTCTCTTGAGTGACAACTATTTTTTAGTAGTAGTTATAGCCCGATGGAGTTGTATACGTATGTATAATAAGTCCATTAGTCCATTAGCTGACGATGTGATTATTATTTTCAGTTTGAGATAAGACAAAATATGATGTTAATTGAGAGCTGCTGTGATTTTCTGCATATATTTAATGGAACTACAACAGAATCTGCTTTATATTGGGAAGGGCATTTTCTGCATTCAATCTCTAACCAAGTACTGATAACATTTTCCTCAGATGCCAGTATAGAAGAGGATGGCTTTGCCCTCACTGTGACAAAGATACCAGGTACGATTGACTGGACAGTTAGTTAGCTGAATTTATTACCTCCGGCATTAAAGTTGAATGTTTTTGGTCTTGTTGTTTGGTCTGTCTATCATTGTGTCTGTCCGTCTGATTACCTAAAATATAATAAACGGATTTGCGTAAAACTTTCATCAGAGGCCAATGAACAATCGATTACATTTTAGAGATTACGATCCGGATATAGGATCCGCCTTACGATCCGGATAACATGGACTGGTGGTAAAGTATATGAATGAATGCAATACTGCTATTACAGGTTTTGGAAGCTTGCTGCTAAAATGGCTTAATGTCATAAAGTGGGAGCGCGTATCTTTAGACAGTGCCTATTATATCTCGGGTCAACGACCTATCCATTATATTATGGGAGATGATCCGGATTACGATCCAGATGCAGGATCCGGATTACGATAATTAATTTTGATGGAGGTTTGCACTGCCTGTCTAGTTCGTTATGGAATACATACAATGGAATATATATACACTTATTACTCGGAAACGTAAAATTGATATTTACTATAGATACTGTGATTATCCAGTAGTCAATCGTGTTTATTTGTAGCAGTTGTTTCAAACATTGGTCGGTTATACACGACATTTACACTTCTAGATAATGTCGAAACAACGGTACAAAATAGCATGCTCTTTTCAAACATGAATTCTGCTTTAATCACAAGTAACAGCCATCGCCAGGATGTGTTTTATAAAAAATGTATTTTTTATAAATTACAGAATCATACCACAATTCTTAGTTTTGTTTGTATGACTAAAATGATCATCTGAAAACTTATCTTATAGCGTGCTCGTATGATACGTCCATGAATTTCCCCGTGAAGCTGGATTTTAAGGAACATTTTGATGATTATTCCCGGAGTATATCGTGTTTTTGGAAAGTTACTTCTAAGTTGTTTGACACTCGTGTAAGAAGATTTATAATTACAGCTCTAAATATAATGATAAATATTTTTCAATTATTTTTATAAGTTGAAATATCGGATGATCAGTTTTAATTTAAAAAAATATTTTCTTTCCCATATAATTCACATGACCAAGTGATCATGGTAAAAATAAATAAATATTTAAGTATTCATATGATATTTACAATATAAGCGAAAAAAATAATAGAACCTCGGTGATTTTGTTGACACGATGAGAATAAAAACACCTTTTCTTGCAGATTCAGATTCAGTTAAACAGCTCAATATATAACGATCACCAGTATTTATACATATATGATGGCAGCACAGATCAGATGGCGCGAATATATTCCAATGACAAAGGAATCTGCTTCACATCCACGAATCAAGTAATAATATTATTGTCAAACTATGAACCAGGTGATGAACATCTATCTGTTCACTTGACAGAATTGACAGCTAGTAAGTTTGAATTTTCTCTTTTTAAATTACCACCCTGCAAGCGTCGCAGACAGTGTGGTTTGATTGATTACAACGCGAAAGTGGTAAATTAAGGTACATTAAATACATTGTTTCAACTTCCACAGCCTGACCATTATTATTTTTTATTTTTTTATTTTTATCTTCATTATGCAATTGTTCATAACATCGTATTTGCCTGTATTGTAATTTATTGTGTCTTCTGTATGAAGTAATAATGATTATTTATAAAAGTGGGACAGGTGTATATAAAGAAGGATTGTGCCTTTTGTGGTGAAAACATAACATTTAGTAATATTAACCCTTTTCCTGCTAAATTAATTTATTTAAATTTTTAACCACTTGAGGTTGTGTCTCGCTACCGCGATCCACAACCTCAAGTGGTTGAAAATTACTCATATTTGTTTAATTTGAGACCAAACATTTACAAATCTTGATGTGCAAACACCTATTTCATTCTCAATAACAATTATTTGCTCGACTAATAAAACAGTATATATGATGTCAAAACTATACAAGCCCACACGCTACCTCCCCTGGTGAGTGACAATGACATTATCAATCAGGTTTTCTCAAAATTATAAAGCACGCCCAGAAAAAATGTTTGTTTTTTCCTACTCTCTTGGATTCCGGCTCATTTAGAGTGGTGAGACCGTGTAATAACACAATTCAAGATGGCTTCCATCGAATAGTAAACTATTTGCATCTCTCAAAAACGTTACTGTAATGGTGTTATGTATGTTTTCATATAATGCTAAACATTTCAGCTACTGTGAATTTGTCAACACCAACATATATTTCATCCCCTGGATATCCCGCCACCTATCCACACAATAGCAATTTTACCTGGTTGATCACTTCGCCAGCTGATACTAAGGTATATATATACATGTATAGCGCTTTCGCAAATATTTAAAAATCACGGAGAAAAGAAGTTATTTGTATTTTTTCATTTACAGTATGTAATGATTGTATTGTATTGTATTGTATTAGATAGACACTCACATGACCCTTTTTTAAATATAACCCCCAGAGTCAATTGATATATGCTTTTTTTTTCAAGGCAACCGATACATATTATAGTCATAAAAAACATACAGGGCATTCAAATTGCTTTCAGAAAAAAACCCCATAAATCTATTTGCACAATATGGACCAAAACTGGATCACAAATATTTATTTTTTAGATTCAGGTGGTTTTCCTGGAGTTTGACCTTGAACCTCAATATGACTTTGTCAGTATATATGACGGTGCTGATCAAGAAGCTGAATTACTATTTATTGAAAGTGATATTCCACAAAAACGGACCGTAATAAGCACCTCAAATAAAATTTACATCAACTTTCAAAGTGACAATACCGTGCAGACTTCCGGTTTTTCAGCCACTGTCAATAGCAATCTGGGTAAGTACGTTGTGTTCCTCTAGAGATAAGACTATGTCTCTGTATTTACATGTACATGTATGCGTGCACGTGCATGTTCAGGCTGCTCTTTTGGTTTCCACCACCTCTATTATATTTTATGTGATGACACCTCAATATCGAGCGTACCTGAAAACCGTATTCTAGACACCAAAATCATTGACCTATTTCAATCTTAATAAAAAGGTATACACATTTTGTGCTCTTTCGTGGCCCTCTGGTGCCGATTTTGTTTGTGACCGCCATCTTGGTTATCGGTATCTAGCGTTAGACTGTCTAAAATACCACTCAATTTATTGCTTAGCCTTGCACAAATGGAGGCCATCTTATATTTTAACCAAAACGCAATGTGTAAAATAATTTGCGGCCATGGCACTCTGTCCGGTCTACACGAAAACCGTATGGTATATGCCAAAATCATGAATCTGCTTAATATACTCTATCAAAAACTATATCAATTTAATATTTGACCTAAGTCAAAACGAATTTCTGGGTCGTGCAAACTTTGGTGCTTTTATCCGCCAGGCACCTGACTGCCAGTGATGTGATTCCCTGCTCACATGAAACGTAAGACGCGGCTCTCCCGATATTGAATCCACCTTCATCCGTTGGAAAGGGATTAAATAAACACCCTACAAAAACACTGGAAGAATCAATCAGAGAAAATCTGTATTTAATCGCTTCCCGAAAAAAATCCATAGGCCATTTAAGTTAATAAATGATACATTATTATTTATGATAATCTGATAAATATCATATTTCAGGCTGTGATCAAAAAGAAATGTCGGGTCTTACTAATATGACGTGGCAATCTAACACAGCAGACTGTCTGTGGATCTTCAATGAAACCAATAGTAAAACTACTGTGAGTATTATTATGACTACATTATAGTACTGTGTATAAGGTCTCACCACTCTAAATAAGCTGAAATCCAACGGGGGTGGCTACTAACTAGAGAGTCCCTACCCAAATTGCTGATTTAAATGGTTGTTTCCGTGTCTGGTGAATTTAGAAAAATACAGGAATGTTGTAATTCTGTTGATAAATTGTAAGCACACACTGTTTTCTCTATCTGTGATATGAGGTAAAACTGTTATGTGAGATTTCGGATGGACACAGGAGGTGAGAAGGATTTGTGTCTATTCTGGGAATGGGCGCAAGAATATTAAGGGAGATCTGGGCAAATTGGACCTTTTACCACATATGGGGGCCTAGCTCAAAATCTCATTGGTGAGCATACCATTATCGCAGCTGTTTTTTTAAAAAAGGACAGTTTATGCCTTTTTATGGTGTGTCACATTGGAGTGTAGCTAGGGACGGAAGTGGTGAAATCGGCCCTTAGAATGTTGGCATTATACATGTGTTTTAATGGGACTGGCATTTGGGGTGGTGAGACCATAACATGTTAAACAAAATGGGCGTCAGGAAAAGCATCTCTCTATCTTGCGGTAGTATATATATATAGATAACCTTTGAGAATGGTATCTTTGCATTACAATACAAATACTGTAACACAAAACAAATTTTGTACAATCTCATAAATGTGGAGCCTTTCCCTAATTTAATTATCACACATTAACAATTAAAGTCCTTTAGGGAAAGCTGTTTTAAATATTGACATACAGCGAATTATTATCTCAATATATATTTTTTCACAATCAGGACTGTATTACGCTATACGGTAAATTATTCCCTACTCCTTTAAAATTATTCCCGGTAATTACATCAGCAATAGTACCACATGCAATAACAACATAGTAAGATGCTATATATACATACGTAATTACTTATAATTCTAAAAAACGTAGATATAGAATATAATCAGCATAAGTTGAAGCTTGTTTTATCCACCCAGCCTACTCCCTGGGAACCATTATCCTTCATTACACCAACAACAGTACCATATACAATGAAAACAGGCGATGAAACAACGATCGATACTTCAGAATCAGAAACAATGGAGACCATGGAAACCAAAATCAGCGACTCCGAGCTAGAAACTTCTACAACATACGTAAGATAATTATATTTGATTGGAAGTTTATTTGCGGAATAAAAACAGGTCGGAATATTATATTTTATTTATTACTTATGCCTAAATAAACTGATGTACCAGACAGACATACAGATATTTTATTGACAGTATGTGCAAAATTTTGACAGGTTTCCAGAGCCCAGGAAGTGTTATTGTCAAGTATACATCCTTTATACACAACTGAAACGTCATATGTCAGACCAGTTACAGTTGAAGAAATGAAAACCGACAAAACAAAAGCATTACAGACAGATAACGTTATTTTACAGACGACAGAGGCGGATGTACGTATAAAACTCATTCCATAAACATAATTATTGCAATATAAATATATAGATTATATAAAAAAAGATGCGTTATTATTGGTCTTATACTTAAACTGACCGCTTAGTTAAATAATTAAACTTTTCACCCACTTTACCGCGACCCACAAAATCAACGGGAGTGAAAAATACTCATATTTCCCGTTTGTGACGAGCCCCGGAGATCTCCGTGATTTAGGGAGACCATTCAGATACGAGGCCCGGAGATCTCCGGGTCTGATTGCATGAGATAACTATGACGTCATAAAATAATCTCGTTTCAGAAACAGAGCAGTAGCATAATAATCTCGTGTTCAACGGGTTAAATTTGGGACCAGACATCTGCAAATCTTGATGCTGAAACATACATTTTGTTCCCAACAAGAGTGATATATTCGGCTTATAAAACCGATGAAAAACGACTGTAGATGTGCTATGCGCTTAAAGGGTTAATCCATAGATTGCAAATGTCTTCAATGGTTTTCAGACATATGGATCGGGAGACACCAGCTGGATTGAAACAGATATATTGGCAGGAATCATGACCTCTAGTTCAAATGGACCCGCAGAATTCACAGGAGGAGTCCCAATGCTGCCAACTGACACGATCAGAGCGTCTGAGACTACCCCCAAACGAACATGTGAAGTGAGTTCACTATATCGTCTGCTTTTGGATATGAAAGGGTGTATCTGCCACTTTACAAAGTGGCAGATACGCTCTTTCATATCGTCTCCTTGGATATAAAAGGGTGTATCTGCCACTTTACAGAGTGTCAGATACACCCTTTCATATCCAAGGCGACGATATATTTGCGGACAATATTTTAACCCTTTAAGAGCTAAGTACGTCTACACAGTCGTTTTCAATCGGTTTTATTGGCCGATCAAATGACTGCTACTGGTAATGAAATGAGCGTTTAAACATCAAGATTTGCAGATGTTTGGTCTCAAATAAAACAAATATGTGTCATTTTCACCCACTTGAGGTTGTGGGTCGCGGTAGCGACACACAACCTCAAATTCAAATAAAATAATACAAATAGTTAAAGATGTCAAAATTCGATAATAAATTCTGCGTAAGTTATTTTTACCATTTCATTGCAGTTTCCTTTCTAATAATTTCTATCTGCTGTAAGTTTAACCCGAATAATATCTGTGCACAATGATGTAACATTATTTCTCTTTTTGTTTCAGTTGAAGGCAAAGGAAAACGACAACCAGATTTTAGTGTATATCTTAGTGGGGGTCTTGATACTTGTCGTTGGCATTGTGATATTCCTAATTTTGGTTATTATTTTTATGAAGAGGAAAGAGAAAAAGAAAAAGGAATTACATTTCTATCTTGACGAGCATAAGTACAATACCACAGTTTTGTGATAAGCCTATATCATTATCGGGCAAAATTAGCCAATTCCATCCACATTGTAGTTCTTGTTTTAAACTTCCTCATTCTGTTTGTAAACATGTACATACTAGATAAATAGGAACATATTTACTCTACCTAAAATGTTGTGAATCGTGATAGCGCTATCGATCCACAATTTCCACTACGTGGACATTGGAACAGCATTGGGCCAACAATGGTATAAGGTATTATGTTGGCTATGAAGCCGTCATCAGAGCCTAGGGCATCAACCTTTAAAGCTCTACATTGTAACACTTAAATGTCCACCCACTTGAAGCTGTGTCTCGCTACCGCGACTCACGACTTGAAATATTACTCAGATTTGTTCAATTTGATACCAAACATTTGTGCAAATCTTGATGTTTAATCGCACATTTCATTCACAATAACGATGGTTCAACCTGCTAATAGAGTAGATTAAACACGGTATAGTCCTGCTTATTAGCGCTTCAATGGTTAATCCACCAAAGCGTACATCCCAGTAAACACAAAATATTTGTATAACATCTATACAATGTTGGACCAACGTCGACGTTGGTCCAACATTGCATAAATGTTATACAAATATTTTGTGTTTACTGAGATGGATGTTTGGAGTTTGTCAGCTGAATACTACCTTCAATGTTATCGTCCCAAGGTTATTGTGGGGTACGCACCCCGGCACCAATTGTATATGACTATGACCATGATGGTGTGCATTATATCGTTATCTGGCCTCTAATCGTATTCGGCAGCGCTTTAACCAACCCTCCTAGCTCCACTAACTGCATTTTTATTCACCTCATGGTGAATTAAAATGTCTTGACTCTATGCAGTACCCAAATAATAATATATTAAGAACGCCCAGAGAGCTCTTAGTATGATGGATTATATAATTTGTTATTCAGTTCAATGTATTTAAAAATATTGACCCCTTGGAGTTAGAAGGTGCTAAACTGCCACCTTACAAGTGGCAGTTGAGCACCTTCTAACTCCAATAGGACAATACGATATTTTATGTGGTTCATCAACGCGACGCTGATTCAAGCATGCATAGTGGTTACCTGGCGAGGCAACAATGACGTCACACTACGGCACAGAAAACTGTGCAAATCTGAACGCGCAGTGGGTTGTTGTAGAGAATATATAATAATGCTGGTTCAATGAAAAAAGTCTATGATGTACATGATGTATGGTATATTCACACAGAAAGCACCCGTTTAGTGTGATGTTGTTAAATATTTTGATTGTATAAAACATAGGGTCCATATTTGTATGTCATTAAATATTAGGAATAAAGGATAAGATTATATCTAATGACAATACTTACCTGTCAGATTTATTTCTTATTTGCGTCTTGTTTTGCCGGTTTTCAATTATCAGTGATCCCATATCGGTTTATTTATATTTCTAACTAACTATTTATTTAAAATAGTTGTGATCCACTAATTTTAAAATCTGTGGTTCAAGTACAGGTGGGGGACAGGTGGATCTAACCAGTGCTGGCCACCTTAGTGGATCCAGCCAGTGCTGACCTCCTTAGTGGATCCAGCGAGCGCTGAACCCCTCAGTCGATCCAGCCAGCGTTCGTCTCCATTGTGGATCCAGCCTGCACTGGTTCTCTTAGTGGAGTCTGCCAGTGCTGGTCCCCCCTAGTGAATCCATCCAGAGCTGGTCCCCTAATAGGATCCGGTCAGTGCTGTTTCATTAGTGAATCCAATTGTCTGTTCTATCAACCTGCAAGAATGGTTTGGGGCTGTTCCACTTCAAAGGGGCTGCGTGGGATGACATCAATTTTTTGTATTTTGTTTTGTATCAAGCAGTGTATCCCGCAGATCATGATTCCAGAAAAAAAATCGAATTTCGAAACATTGTTTAACATTTCTAAGAATCTTGATAAAACACAAACAAACTATTTGTACACCTGAAGGATGGTTGAATGTTAGCACAGCATTGGGCCACATGTTGATGCCGTCGGCCAAGCAAACCCTCACTTTCACACACCAATTAACGCCGGTGCCTTTTAAAGTACCCTGAATTCCGCGGTCCTAGCCGGTGTGTATTTGTGGTATGATTCCCAGTAAACATGATACATTGGCCCGGTGTTGGGGCTGAGAGGAACTGAACACCCGAAGGGTGCTAAGAAGGAGATAATGGCATTAGGATCTCATGTTAGTGGGTCCTTTTTAGCCTACCAATTACATTCTGTTGTGCAGATGTCTGGATGGAAATTTTGGGGCAATGTTGGCCCGCCGCTTACAACGACGACCCAGCATTGGCTCAACATTGGGCCAATGCATCATGTTTACAGGGGAGGTGTCGTATACTGAACATAGTTTTGTTTACATGGCAGTATAATTAGGACTTGGAAATAAAACTAGTTTAATCTTTTTCAGTGCTTTTGCATTTTTTGATGATTTCAGTTAAGATCAAAGGGCTATATAACTTAGTGTAATTTTTTTTTTAAAGTGACATGTCAACATAATAATGCAGTCTATTTAACTCTTAGGAACGCTCCAAGAACTAGGTACGATGTTCGCAGCTTTTTTCACAAAATTCGTTTCGTTTCCTACAACCTTATTACGAAGTTGGTAAGAGTGTCATTAAATTAGCAAAAACTAATTCAGACACATTTGCGAATATTGTGATTTTCTTCGTACGATGGCTGTAGGGCTCCTATATTTTTAGTATGGATGCCGCACGAATGTTTACGAACGCTAAAAAGTGTATGAACTGAAAATCCGTACCCCGCTCTCACAAACTATATACGCTGTAAGAACTCGATAAGAACAAATTTATGAGTCATTACAACACACTTTCGGTCATTGTTGGAATAAGGGTGCTATTATCGAGATATATTTGGTCTTCAACCATCGTACGTAGTTCAGATGGTGCGCCTAAGGCCATCGTATGTCTACGCTACGATGAGGGGTTTTCTTGAGTTCTCAGACATGTCCAGTACCTAGCCATTAACTTTAGAGCAGGATACGGATTTTTTTACGACCGTCACGAGAATGCTGCAAGAAATGGTCCATAAATCGTTGGTACGGCGTCATTATGATAAAAAAATGTAGGGAATGAGAATTCCTACGAGCCTTTTGATCGAACGTGACAAAGTTATTAGTGAATCCAGTCACCATTTGAGACTGAAAGAGTCCGTGTCCCGTATCGCGGATTGCTCCGCTAAGTTGATCTGAATATACATTATGTAAAGTACTAGACTGCACTGCAAATTGCAGTAACTGTATCTGCTTACTTACGATATTGCCTTTTGGCTTTGCACGGAAGTAAACCTATACTTTGGATCAGAAAGTCTGATCAATTCAACATAAATAAAAAACTTAATAATAAAAATTTAATTGATACACATTGAGTAAAATAAACCTTGTTTTTGTCCATTTGTTTTTAGAAAACTAAATATAATAATTACAACATTATACTTATAATCTTATTTATATTTTGAATGTGAATGTGGTTCATGATATGATATCGGGGATAACAGTTAAAAATTACGTTTTGAGGTAGGCCCTATTGAAAGATATCTTGTGATCTCCAAACTCAGTCACATCAAAATTACACAAAGAAATGTTATAATGTATGATTGCATGGTCACATGTCAGTGTCGTTTAACATTTTCTAAACGAAATAAACTCGGATTATATTCTTTCTTTTATCATTTTTTAAAGTAGGCTTGTAGCCCTAGTGTTGAAATTGATAAAAGTACATTGACGAAGTTTACCATACACTTTTTTTAAATTATATACACTAATTCAAAACTGGCAATCCTGACGCTATTTCTTGCTTCAAATTAAAAAAATGAGTAGAGTAGCAGTGAGTGAAGTATCACCGAAAGCGTGAGCATTTGCTAACCTTTAACCGCCAAGCTATTCAATTAGAATTTTCACTCACTTGCAGTTGTCTCTCCCTGACGCGATTCACAACTTCGAGTGAGTGAAAATTATTCAGATTTGACAAAATGGAGGTCAACGATTTTGAAATCTTGTTGATTGATGTCACATGTTTAAAAGCCGGTATTTAATGTGCTGATAAAAAAACAAAAAAAAGGGGAATAAATCGTGACCGGCGGTTACCGGCTTAACCCCTAGAGCACTAACCTGGAAGTTTAATTTTTAGCTACTTGAAGTTGTGTCTCGCTACCGCGATCCAAAACTACAAGTGAATGAAAATTTGAGTTATTTGTGAAATTTAAGTCCCAACATATATCAGTGTTTCAAGATTTCATTTCATTTAATTTCTCAAGAATGAGATCACCTGGTTCGAAAATTCAACCCTGAGTTCAACATTCTGCTGTGTAAATGAAATGAATCGGGCTTTAGGCCACCTTTTTGCACATATAGGCTAAACTGGGCCAGGAGAACCTCCTGAGAATGGTGAGATGATTGAGATGACACTGTCCTCCAGACACAGGATTCGAAATTCGAGCCCTCGCGATCTGAGGCCGAGCACGCTACCTCTCGGTCACGGAGGCTCCCCACAATACTGACTTTCACACGTGGATGGGAAAGAAACATTTTTGTTACTTACAAACCGCCGAGACCGGGAACCGAACCCCGAACTCTGGCGTGAAAGGCTGCGGTGCTAACCACTACCCTAGGGCCCCCGCCCATTCTGCTGTGCAGGATTTTACGGCTGAACCATGAACATTTGGAAGATTATTATCACTGTGGGGAAACCAGATACACAAGCATTAACCCCCTTATATGGGATAAATAACAGAGCAGCAGCCTTTAAGCATCGTTTGATTAACGTTCGCGCTGCAAGCCATGATAGTACTTAAAATACGGGTCATGCGTGACGGCCAAAGCCCAAGGCGGAGTGCATGCATGTAGGCCTACTTCTCCTTTTGTAGAATTGAATAAGTATTGATAAATATGTATAGACTATATTGAGTTTGGAGCTCGTACGGATCGACCCATTCAGTACATATATCTCCTTACAAATCAGTATTTCTATCGCGTACTTGCTGGAATAGGTTACTTGCCATCGCAGATCGTCAAGCGGCACTCACACTCAGCGGCAAGATGACTAAGCTGGGCGTAACCAAATTAATCGCCACAGTGATTATATTATTTTCAAAGCAATCAGGCGTTCACGCTCAAAATGGTAAGCTCAATTAATAATGCAATTATTAAATATTGGTATATTGTTTTTAAATAGCACGGTCACAATATGATTTCAGAAAATTAACCCTATTATCCTGCTAAGTCAATTTATTTGAATTTTCAACCACTTGAAGTTGTGTCTCGCTACCGCGATCTACAACCTCGAGTGGTTGAAAATTACTCATATTTGTTTAATTTGAGACCAACATTTACAAATCTTGACGACTAAATCCAATAACAGTGATTTAATCGACAAATAACACGGACTAAAAACGACTATTGTCGTGATTAGGAGGCAAGGGGTTAATTGTGATATGTTCTCAACTGATCTGCAGCGGATCTATCAAACTTGTCTATGCTGGGTATATATCTCTGTCTCACTCTTTCTAGGATACACGAAAAGCAGAGTTGATCTTAAATCATAAATATGAGTCTTCCTAGTAGTGTGTCATAACGTACCGGGGTATTAGAGCCACACCAGATTTAGCATTTAAACCTAAGCCTTATTTAATGCCGATGTCTGTGGGGTTCTAGTGTGTGATAATACATTAATTTTAATCTAAGCTAAATGGAATTAGTGGTTTTAAATATATAAGTAAGAGGTTTTGCGCTCTTGGCAATGCTGGGTGACATTCTTAGTGCTGATTCCGCAATGTGTATTCTATATATAACATCATTACATTCTTCTGTATTTATCTGTAATTTTTGCTTTGCATTACCATTAACGTGAAGGGAGACATGCGTTGATTTCTATGTTGGCTCAATGTTGGGATTTTAAAACATGTATATTTTATGCAAGATGAATAATAGCCAGAATAAATTCCTCTATCAAAAGTCACACTCAAAAGCAAAATAATTCTACAAAATGATTTATTTGTTGACTTTATGTTATTAACTACACCCAGAGTCACTACCATGATTGTAGATGATGATCTTCTAGGGTGCTCTTCTCTCTCTGTTATGTATCTATTTGAGAGTTACGCTAAAAAATAAAGATACGATAAATTAATCAAATAATAGGGATATACTTAACCCTTTCAGTTCGGGGATCGAATTTAGACGTCAGAATCTGACAACTATAGACGTCAGATTCTGACGTCTGAAGTCGATCCCCGCACTAAAAAAGGAAAGTATTTATAATTTGTTCTCTTTGTTCCTGTAGAAATATTTCACCGCTTCACCCCTTACAGTGCGCGGATCGACTTCAGCCGTCAGAATCTGACGTCTGTAGACGTCAGATTTCGACGTCTAAATTCGATCCCAGCACTTCAAAAGTAAAAACATTTATAATGGCCGTAGGCCCATAACATATGTATTTAAATGAAGCGAAAAAATCTAACTAAGACATTTCAAATTCAAAAACCTTTTGGTCTCCTGGTTAATATATAGAAATATTTCAGCGCTTTAGGGGTTAATAATAATCAGATGGCGCATTGTAGATACAGACTGTGGCAGCTCAGATGTGCTACTTGCCCCCATCACCATTACATCACCAGACTATCCGCTTCTCGACTACCCCGACGAGTCGTATTGCACATGGAATGTCATTGGTATACCAGGAACAAGAGTAAGTATAGCGTATACATTTGTCATTGTGGCGCCATGGTGTTGATTTATCAAATATTCCTTGCACGCACCGAAAGTGATTCGCAGTATAGCGATGGCTATTACATATAACAACTTGAGTTCACATACACATTCACTATGAGTTGCACGACGAAGGTCACATTTGTAGTGGCATACATGAATAAAAAACTTTCTTTTTGAATTAAATATAAATTGGGTCGCGCTATTTTTGTAATAGTTTTACTTGTCAAATATGGGGGGGGGGGGGGGGGTGACTTATCAAGCTTAATTCAGGCGTGTCCTCAACGGCAATATCTAGCCCGTAACAATATCGTAGTTAAATTTGCTTCTTTATTAATTATTGCGTTTTTATTCTACCATAATGCTCTCTACATTATCACAGCTTGCCACACAAATATTATCAAGAGTTCTCCATGATTATCAGTCGAGTCTAAAATCGGCTTACGTTAATTAAAAATGTGCATCGCATAATTATATAATAGTGTTATTATGATATCACGTAATCAGTTTACAATCTGTCTGTATCTGTACTATACCTTTTTCTGCAGTTGAGGATAACATTTGATAGCTTCCAAACAGAGCGGCAGTACGATACACTCACAATATATGACGGACCTCTCTGGACCGATACACTGGCGCATCTAACTGGTGAATTGGTACTTCCGGCTTTTGTGAGCACCACCCATCAAGTCAGCATACTATTCTCCTCGGATTCCTCTGTGACCGATATAGGGTTTTCGCTTCATGTCACACCCTACAGTGATTACAGTAGGCCAAATGATTTTATTGATAATTTTCAATATTTTGCAATATAATTTGCAATATTTTTTCTACATCATGCCCACTGAGAACACGATTTTGTGGCGACGTCGAATTGGCGTCATTGACGAAGATACAACGTAGTGCCCCCAGTGTGTATCGCACATTTGAGAATAATTACCCACCTAATTATGTTATGAAATGAAAGCAGAGATCGTACATACTATGTACGATCTCTGATGAAAGCTTCCCTGAACAAGTCTTGACTCACGCGTGGCGTGAGTCAAGACTTGCTCAGGAAAGATGGGAAGCCACATCTGCTCGCCAATTTCAGTTGCTCACGGTGCTCTGTTTTCTTGCAGATGGCATAACCGGATCTGCTTGTGAGGCTGACTGCTCCTCGGTGCAGGACGGGGACTACCAGTCATGTGATTCCTGCACCGAGTACGTCACGTGTTCCGGTGGTCAGCAGGTCATATCGGACTGTGAGAATCAGAAGACGTGGGACAACAGCCTACAAGAATGTCAGGATGATGACAGTACGACATGTGTCCAGCCGGCCGTGCAAGATGAGAGAGGTGATAGGATATAAAAAGCGCCAGATCGACACATACCCATGCACCAGACACAAAATGTTGGTTTAACGTTGGTCCATCGTCGTAGACGGTGGACCAACGTTAAAACACATTGATTCAACGTCTTCTGTCTGCTGGGTAAAAACTTTTACCCTTTAGCCACCGGTTCCGATTATATTCGTTTGTCATTTTTTTTTAGCGCATAAAATACCAGCTTTTAAACACGTTAAAAGTGAAACGTGACATCAATCAGCAAGATTTCAAAATCGCTGACCAACTTTTTTTATCAAATCTGAATAATTTTCCGCCACTCAAAGTGGTGGATCGAGTAAGCTGGACACAATTTCAAGTGGGTGAAAAGTCCAATTAAGTAATTTGGCGCCTAAGGGGTTAAATACCAAACGCTAAAAGAAAAATGTTTTATGTATACATTCTTGCCAGTTGAATATTGCAGACAGACAGCTTTTGAAATGTGCTGATTGTCTCAGTGTTGTTTATTTTAATTCACTTTTAAAAGTTAAATCTCTTTATTCTCTGCAACACGGTACATTGCTTAATTTATCTGACGATAATCATACAGATTGTCTTATCTTGCAGCATGTTTCGGCGGTGTTAATGTCACGGCGCCTCTAACTGTTATGTCCCCAAACTTCCCTAATGGCGATTATGACAACTACACCAAATGTACATGGAATATAAGTGGACACACAGGCAATATTGTACGTATATTTACTGTTGATATAATATGCGTAATGAGGTCTGAATTCACAAACACACTCGATTCATATGCCTATACAATCCATACACTTTTAGATAAAGTACCTAATTATGTTTTTATCATCTGTAGGGCCTCTAGCATGATTATAAAGCACGGATGGCGCTAGCCAATAAAATATGTTGTCCCTGAGACGTAGTTCTACCCATAACCACATCACTCAAATCAAACGGGGTGCTCTTCTCTCTTTATTATCGTTATATTTGAGCGTTACGCTAAAAAAATATTGATACGATAAATAAAACAAATAATAAAGATATCCTTAACCCTTTCAGTGCGGGGGTCGACTTTAGACGTCAGATTCTGACGTCTGAAATCGTTCCGCGGACTAAAAGAGGAAAGTATTTATAATGATCGTAGACCCATAACATAGGTATTCAAATGAAGCCAATTTATGATGATTTCAAATTAAAATAAAACCTTTGGTCTCATATTTCAGCATTTCAAATATTTCAGCATTTCACTTTTCTTTTCAGTTTAAAATGACCGTCACTGATAACAACATTGAATACTGCAATAATCTGTGTGGATGTGATCAAGTCAGAATCAGCGATGTCTTTGATGACGGAACTAGCCAGCTTATCACTAGAGTCTGTGGTTCTACCATCCCTGATGTTATTTGGACTACGTCTGATAAAGCTCAAGTGACCTTCATGTCCGACCTTTTATATAGCGATAGAGGATTTTCTATGATTATAGAAGAAGCATTCCCAGGTAAAAAAAAACAACAACTATATTATAACAAACTGTGGACATTGCGTTTTTATGGGGGTGGTTTATCTGTATTGTTGACTACTAAAAAACATTATTTTTTCGATCGCGAACCAACCAACGTGATCACAAAAACTTCATTTTATAGTGAGAATAACAATAAATTAAAATATGGCAGATAGACAGATATATGTTTGATTGACGAGATGACGTCTACACTATGAGGACAAAGGGACATTTAAAGTATGAAAATTAATTGTAACTGAAAGTATTCAATTGGAGCGCGCACGAAATATGTAAGAGTGCACCAAATAATCATTTGGAACGCACCAAATCAATTATTCGTTCTCTCCAAAAACATAGGCTGTATGGTGCACGGAATGAAATGAAATGAATCGGGCTTTAGGCCACCTTTGTGCACATATAGGCTGAGGATGGTGAGATGATTGAGATGACACTGTCCTCCAGACACAGGATTCGAAATTCGAGCCCTGGCGGTCTGAGGCCGAGCACGCTACCTCTCGGTCACGGAGGCTCCCCACAATACTGACTTTCACACGTGGATGGGGAAGAAACCTTTTTTGTTACTTTAAACCGCCGAGACCGGGAACCGAACCCCGAACCCTGGCGTGAAAGGCAGCGGTGCTACCAACTACCCTAGGGCCCCCGCCCGTATGGTGCACGAAGATTACCGGTCGAGCGCATTTTCTAGTGTGTTTAGGACTGTGAGGAATTTGATAAAGTCTGGTGCCATGTTTCTTATCAGTGCGCTCCAAATGATTACTTAACTTAAATTTAATAATTTTAAGGGCACCAACGAATTTTCGTTAGGCTCTGAATGACTTTGAGCACTCCACCTGATTATTTGCTATACATGATTTAGTGCGCTTCAAATGTTTTCGAGGTTGCCAATCAAGTATTTGGTAAATTTTCAAATGATTTGGCGCTCTACAAATGATATGGTGCACAAATAAATATTTGGTGTGCTCATTTTGAGAGCTCAAAATAGTTACTTAGTTGGGCATCTAATTAAACTTTCTATTGACTATTTATTGATACAATTTCGACACTTATATTGGTACCTGTCAAAGTAAGATGTCTTGACCAGCAACATTTTTTTAATTATAAAATAATTGGATTTACTTGAATTTTGTTTGTTGCACTGTAACCTTTTTAGTAATTAAAGCGGTGATATATTTTCAATTCTATATATTTAATCAATATTACACCTTACAGCACGGGGACGTCTAGAGTCGATCGCCGCACTGGAAGAATTTAAAAAATATGTAATGCCAGTAGACCAATGACATATGTATTAACATGAAGCGGAAAGAGCTAACTAAGGCATTTACGGTGATTTCAAATTAAAATAAACCCTTTGGTCTCCATGGTATGATGGTTTTTACAGAACTATTTTCTCGTTGTAAGGGTTAAATGTGCTATACAGGTGACGTGACAGGCGCAGATTGTATTCACTCGTGTGAGGAGCTGTCCAATGGGAAGTACCAGTCATGTGAAAGATGTGATGGATTCATTAAATGTAAAAAAGGGGTTTCCATTCACAAAGAATGTCCCGATGGAGAGACGTGGGATGATACAGATAAGCTATGCGCCGCGACCGCCAGCAAGACCTGCTTTGTTCGTGGTCCTCCCTTCCCAGTGACAGACGCTCCGGCGACCACAACAACCCCACCAGAAATAGGTACACAGGTCATGTAACAATTCCCAGCAAACACGAGACATCGATCCAATGTTGGGCCAGCGTCGTAGACGCTGGCCGAACATTGGTCCAACATTGGATCGGTGTCTCGTGTTTCCTGAGAATGTAACAATGTAACAATGTCTCGTACTCTATGTATGGCATAACGTTCATTAAAAGTAAAACAAGTATTTCCTCACAATACTGCCTTTTGGCTTTGCACGGCAAAATATATGATTGTGCTTTAACCTCGATGTTGAATTCTCTGTTGATCCAGATGATGATCCGTGTGCAGGAGGCATTGAAGTGAATGTACCATTCAACATAACATCCCCTAATTACCCTCGTTATTATTCACCTAACGTCAACTGTATGTGGACAGTAAACAGCGACCCTGGGACACTGGTAAGTGTATGTAGACAGTAAACAGCGACCCTGGGACACTGGTAAGTGTATGTGGACAGTAAACAGCGACCCTGGGACACTGGTAAGTCTATATGAACAGTAAACAGCGACACTGGGACACTGGCGTATGTGTATATTAAAAAATAGACGTACATGTGTATATTACATAGATGTGTATATTAAACAGCGACCCAGGGACATGTGAAAAGTAAACAGCGGTCCCGGGATACTGGTAAGTATATGTGGACGGTAAACAGCGACCCTGGGCCACTGGTAAGTCTATGTGAACAGTAAACAACGACACAGGGACACCGGTAAGTCTATGTGGACGGTAAACAGAGACACTGGGACACTGGTAAGTCTATCACTGTCTATGTGAACAGTAAACAGCGACCCTGGGACACTGGTAACTGTATGTGGACAGTAAACAGCGACCCTGGGACACTGGTAAGTCTATGTGGACGGTAAACAGAGACACTGGGACACTGGTAAGTCTATCACTGTCTATGTGAACAGTAAACAGCGACCCTGGGACACTGGTAACTGTATGTGGACAGTAAACAGCGACCCTGGGACACTGGTAAGTGTATGTGGACGGTAAACAGCGACTCTGGGCGACTGGGAAGTCTATGTGATCAGTAAACAGCAACCCATGGACACGGGTTGGTATAATTATGTGAACAGTAAACAGTGACCCAGGGAGACTGGTAAGGCTATGTGGACAATAAACAGCGACAATGTGACACAGGTAAGTCTATGTGAACAGTAAATAGCGACCCAGGGACACTGGTAAGTCTATGTGAACAGTAAACAGTGACCCAGGGAGACTGGTAAGTCTATGTGAACAGTTAACAGCGACCAAGGGACACTAGTAAGTATTTGTGTGAACAGTAAACAGCCAACCCGAGACACCGGGGTGGTAAGTATATGTAAACAGTAAACAGCAACCCTGGGACACCATGAGTGCATGTGAACAGTAAACAGCGACCCAGGGAGACTGGTAAGTCTATGTGGACAAGAAACAGCGACACTGGGACACTGGTAACTCTATGTGAACAGTAAACAGCGACCCCGAGACACCGGAGTGGTAAGTATATGATTGTGAACAGTAAACAGCAACTCGGGGACACTATGAGTGCATGTGAACAGTAAACAGCGACCCGGGTACTATAAGTGTATGTGAACAGTAAACTGCGACCCCGGGACACTGTAAATATAATTATTTGAACAGTAACATTGACCCAGGGAGACTGGTAAGCGTTTGTGGACGGTAACAGTGGCGCTGGGACACTGGTAAGTGTATTTGACAGCAAACAACAACCCTGAAACACTGGTAAATGTATGAGGAAATGCATACTGCAACAACCCTGGGCAGTGGTGAGTAAACAGCAACCTTGAACGCTGGCGAGTGTTGACAAGCATCAGTGAATCTGGGAGGATTTAAAAGATATAATCTACCAATTGATATAACGCTGGATGTCGGCAGATTTATTTTATCGGTGACATCTTTGATTTTCATACCGTCCTGGTAACTGGTATTGGTCTGAATCGTATAGATTCATATGGTAATGCATGGATACATGCCATTTAATATCTCCTTCACGTTTAATATAGTAGATCAATTAGTACTCAAGTGTAGGTTTCAGCTTAAAGAAAAATAGTACAAAGTATTGAAATTAAAATGATTTATATAGTTTCATAGTCTAGCAATTAAAAAAAACCAATGTTATTCAAGAATAATTATTTTATATTTCATCGTATTTTTGCATAGAGAGTTTTTTATTATTTACTCCTAAAATCAAATAACAACCGAATTAGGGCTGTGATTGGTTGATCTCGTCATGTGACAGGCAGAGAAACTCTTCCATTGCTCCGGGATATAATACTATACCTGTCTCAAATTCTATGACAAATACAATGACATACTGATAGGTTCATTTTCTTAGAAAAGACATTTTGTTGATTTTTTTTAGGTCAGAGTGGACTTTGAAATGTTGGATATAGAGGGTTGTATAGAGGGAGCGGCGTGTCCCAGTGACTACATCCGTGTACACGATGGTGAGGACGAGACGTCTCCTATACTGCTCACACAATACGGCCAAGACAAGATAACTCTTCACTCAACTTCCAATCAGGCACATTTGCTGTTCAATTCTGACTTGGCCGTGCAGTATGTCGGATTTAAGGCCCAATTGACTGAAGCAAATATCGGTAAGATTAATTATACCAAAATAATAGAATATTGTTACAATAGGCGCCGTGTGGCTCTGGTGCGCTTATTGCTAGTAGCCATCAGTACATGGCTGATCACTGACCAGATGTACGAAGCAAAGACACCAGAAAAAGGATGCCAGCGATGACCTCCCAAGAGGGGAGCTAACCTCTTCCTCAGGTTTTATATTTTGTTGGATGTTGTTGGATGGCTACATTGCACCTCCTGCACCTTGGCCTTCTGGTCTGTCCCGATGAGTCATTTGTATCGACTGGGGCTTGTTACCTGGAGGTACCAGGTTCGAGTTCCGGTTGGGCCGGATATTTGTCATCGTGGTTGTGCATATACAGTGCTTCAAACTATTCAAAAGCCTGGAGGGTACAGTGCTGCCTATGGTTCTGCGAACTATAAACAACAATTGAAGTCATTCGAAATAAGAGTAAGGCATAATCTCGGCTTCGGGCTTCTTTCTGTTGCGATATTGCCATGATTGTGAAGAAAGCGACGTAAAGTAATACTAGTATCCACATTCACCTTGACCTTCACATTATTGATCCAGAAACCACTACATTACAGCGTATAGATGGATATATGATATACGTGTAGGACAAATTATGTCCCCCAGAAACTGCGCTTTGCCACAGGGATATGTTCTGTTCTATTTACTGTTTATTCCGCACCATTAGGAAAAATCATAAAACCTGTTCTAGAACTCCACCTTTACTCTGACGAATCACGAGTACATGTATATTATTCCTCACTAATAAAAGATAATCAAAATTGTTTCATTATGTATTGGCGAGATCCGTCAATGGATACAAGTACATTTTCTAAAGAACAATGATGATAAATGAGGTTTTATTTTTGGCTTTAACAACTGACAAAGTGAACTTGGCTAATATTTTAATTTGGGTGAAAGTGTGTAACCAGCCACCATTGTTAAGAATCTTGGTGTGCTAGGAGATCAAACTTCAACTATGGTGCAACACATAATCAAAATGCGATCATTTGCCTATCTTTAATTACGTGGCATAATTAGACTAATACCATATATATCACAAAAACTATGGTCCATGCATCTGTGACATCCATGTTGGATATTGGAGACACGTTTCTTGATGGTTTACCAGGAACTCGACTACAGACTAGCCAGAAACATGCTGAACGTGTCGTTATCAAAACAGAAATGCGCGAGCACATCTCACCTGTGGTTATTAAATTACATTGACCTCCAAGAAAACAACGTATTATTTCCAAACTAATTTGTAAACCGTTAAAGAGCATGACAACTCTATAAACCAGTGGACTGTAAAATCACGAGGTGTTAGGACCTGGTCTGCGCACAGCAGTACGAGGAGAGTTATAATCGGTGATTCTTAATATATACAAATGTTTAAATATAGTGATATTTCAGCATTTCTTGTGTAAGTCCTATAGGTGTATTAATATTATGAACTAGTGTTACAGTAGAAGTCTGCGAGCATAACCAGGCGGCGCTCTATAAATCTTCACTATTATTATTATTATTACAATATGTTTTTATATTTTCATAATTATTTATATACATATCATCTATTTTGGAGAATTACTTTGGTGGTCAATAGTCTCCATTCATCGATAAATAAAGCACACAGTAGATTTTGCATAAACCAAATTCAAAACATGTATTGTTTATTAAGTATTTGTTCTGATTAGAAAATGGTAGATAATAATATTATCTCAGAAGTTTGCTTGAAACCGTATATATAATTATACAGTCCCAGCAGCTCTAGAATTAGCTATAGTGCCGTACAAAGCCAAAAGGCAGTATCTGCTTACTCTACAAGTTAGCAGATACTGAGCATGTAGGCAGTTTGAGGGTTCGAAGGCAATATACTGGTATTATTGGTTGTTGACAGGTTCTATCACAGACTTGAGTTGTGTGCATGGTTGTGAAGGTCGACAAGATGGTGACTACTACCGCTGTGACAGCTGCAGGAAGTACGTGACATGCTCAAGCGGGGAAGCGACCATCAATAAGTGTAAGAAGGGCAAAAAATGGAATGGAAATAAATGTACCAAGAAAAGCACGTGTGAAATAAGTGAGAGCTAAGGGTATGTATTTTAATATTTTGTATCTACAACTTATGTCGTGTAATCTCAGGCTCCTGATTGGTCGTGTGGCGAGTCCAGCGTTTAAATCATCCGCCTCGATCGGGACTACCGATCCGCCAGCAAACCCGAGACGTTGACCCAATGCTGGTTTAAAACTGGACCGTCTGTTCCAGGTCCGGTATTATCCATTAGTTTGCCGTGGATCTTACCCTGCAAACACGAGCAATCGATCCAATGTTGCTTCAATGTTGGGCCAGCGTCGTAGACGGTGTACCAACATTGACTCAAGAAAATGGATGAATGTTTTGTACAAGCTTCATTGTGGTTCGTCGAGATAACCATGTTAGGATTCTTCCTCTATTAAAAACCACATACATGTAGTATAGTTCAGTTGTGGGTCATCCTTCTGGTATCGACATCCATTACTTTTGTGAAAGTGTGTCAATGAAAAAGTTGTAAAAGACATGTCCAAATTTGTTAGTACTCGTTTATCATGGGAAATTCTACATTGCAACGGAAAACAGCAGCGAAGCAAACACGAGACATTCACCCAAGGTTGGTTCAATGCTGGATCAGCGTCGTAGACGGTGGGACAACATTGAACCAACCTTGGGTAAATGTCTCTTGTTTGCTGGGACTTAACTCCTTATCTGACTGGCATAATTAGAGAGTGATGTAACTGCTATTTTTGTTTTTAAAACACCACAACATTGTTGCATTTGACTTTCTCTAATTTATACAATATTCTATATTTATGTGCATAAGGAAAATACAGGTGGGTGATCTGGTAATAGTGTGAAAAACCTCCTCTGATTATACAACGTAGTTTCTGCCACGAACTGGTAGATGATCCTCTCTCATGTCGAGTAATGATTATATCAAGACCTGGCATGTATCATGTCAGGTACAGTTTTATTATTATGCTACCCTACAGTGGTCAGAAAATTGTCTACTATAAGTACATGAGGTATCACAAATTTAGATAACGTTACTAATTAATTTATTTGTTTCATTGCAGAGTATCACAGCAATGGCATCATAAGAAGTGAATATTCTATAGGATAGACGTTACATCATGTACATATTAATGTACTGTTTTCATAGATAATTCAAGTTTAATATTATTAATCATACGTGTATTATCAAAAATGGTGTAGAACATAGCATGTATCATACTTGGGTAACGAACAATTGTAAAAACGTATTTAAAATTATCCAAAGCTGGGTTCTAAATTATATAGTGATTTTTTGCTCAGGTTTACCCTTTCAGTACCAATGTACCAGTGCACCCTGACAATACCAGTATACCAATTCACCCTGACAATGTCATCGTACCAGTTTATTCTGGCAATGCACTTGGTGTACTTGGCTTACCCTGGTTACATACTATACAATGTATATTGGCAATATCAATGAACCGGCAATATCAAAGTATTCAATGATTTAAAAATAAGAGTATTTGTTGGCTTATTTTTTTAAATGTATACACTCATACGACCATAAATACTTATCTTACCATAAAATCTTATCTTTGTCAAACCTTTCGGTTTGTGGGATGTTTTAGGCATGTTCAAGCTGCTTTGAAAACACGAATAAGCCTATATAATAATTTCACTAAATGCACAGGAACGTTTCTGTAATTGAGCACTGTGTTTTAGATAGTATATGGCAATTTTTTTAACACATGGTTATATTGATGTATTTGAGGTTTCAAAAGCGTTTGAGTTAGGTTAAACAATTATTATCAGATTATTCGCAAAATGAATAGTGGTCTACATATCCTAGAATGCAGTGCGCCACAGGTATATGTTATGTCTTATCATCATGCCAGTATGAATTAATACAGATACGGACATGTGAGCGTTAAGGTAATTACAATCACATTTACGTCTATTACCTACACTAATTTGTCAATGCAGTATGCAATTCCGATGTAATAAATCCAATATTTTGCTGCCTATATCATATTCTTTTTTATACAAAATATACATACTGCCAACATATTTTCTGTGACGATAATATACATTAAAACACACTCATGAAAAATGGCTTTGTATAGCGAATTGATAAGGTATAATTATAATTAAATATGCATCATTATAAATATATAATCATAACAAATATGATCATAATCTAAAAATTTAACAGCAAAGCCATATTTTTTGATATCATCATTGGGAGGCTATACATGTGGGCTGTCACTAATATTTGTATAAACTGTGTATTCATACTCAAATTTGAATAAAGTATTTACTTATATTCTATTAAGCGAACGTCTTTGCACCAATTCAATATCACGTAGGCTCCATGTATGTTTTTATCCTTCATATTGACGTAACAGTGATCTGGTGATGGTGTACTTAATGCATAAATATATTCACCATAATATTGTGGTGACAAATCCTAGGCTAATATTTTTCATATTATATTATAGGCCTAGTTTTTATATTCGTGTTATTGTTCCTCAATATCTCGGTAATTATTACTGATTCATTTTATTTTAAGTTTGTGATTTTACTACTATTAGCATATAGACATTGCATTGTGCGTAAAATCCAAGATGGTCACCATTATTTTGTGAACGGTAAAGCTATAAATTAACATCATTTTCGACAGAATGTATGCAAATTGCCTACCATACCAAATGCCTACCATAAGGTTTTCAGGCATGCCAGATATCAGGGTGTGGCTGGAAATTACTTTAGACATTGCATTATGGGTAAATTCCAAGATAGCTTTCATTTGTGCAAACCAAAAATGAATATAATTTTCAGCATAATGGAAGCAGATTCTTGTATATACCATATACGATTTTCATATAATATCATACGCCATGTCAAAAATCATTTTAGAAACCCAATATGGCGGCCATAAGACAAGCAAAATGGCTGCCAGCGGGTCGTGACAGGACACAAAATAACGTTTTATTAGGATTGAGATCTATAGATAGATCAATGCTTTTCGTGTCGAGCATAGCATAGGTTCTCAGGTTTTGTGGTTAGTCGAGATCCTCTTTGTAAGAATTGAAGCCGGCTTCATACTTTCGCCTCGGAACAAATATTTTTTGCTATATTGTTCCATCCCACAAAGAGGGGAATTTAATTACGTTTACAATGTTGAAAGGTCTCTTCCTATCTTCAATGAGAAGAACAGTTAACATGGTAATTACAAGCGCTATATATGGCGCATTTTGTCTGGGATTGTAGTGTTTTATGACGGGACAACTAGTTGCCAGGGACCAAACTAGTAGTCATCATCAAAAGATATGGGGGCATAGTGGGCGACACATAAACTTTGGCCGTCACAGTCGAGTGGCAGCTTATCTGCCTTATCTTCAATAATACTTTCAGAGAAATTATGAATGATCAGTCAATGCATCAGTGTCAATTAACAAAGGTTATAGTTTTAACAATTTATAATGGCCATTTTGCTGTATCGACAAAAATGCCCAGCATGGCATTGATAGTCCTGATGTAATGTGAACGTTGTTTTAGATTAAAGCATAGAACATTAAGTCATTTATTAACTTGATAAATGTTGAATCTTCAAAAGTGATTAAAAATATCTTCTCTTTAGATTTTTCAATTTGGATAGACTGCATGTTGTATTCGACAGCTAGCTACATCATGTACAATGCGTCATCCGAAAGAGGGACGAGGTTTAATCACCTGTTTAAAACAATCTTAACAAAAAGTTAGTGACATGTATTATCCTGTCACGGCCATGTGACACCCATTTCGGTTTCCTACAGACCAATATATTTAACCCCTTTACCATTTCTTACGTTACGTATCTAGCTTATCTACAAATCCTATTATATTCACCAAAACCATCGATCTATATCCATTTATGCTAAAACAGCTGCTATACACATTTATATTAGATCATGATGCTGATTGTCTGCCTTATGGCCGTCATCAGGGTTTTAAACATCTTCATCATCTCTAAAATTATTTTTGATGACACAATCATGTCGGGCGGCGTACCTGAAAACCTTGTGATAGACAGCCAAATCAATCTAATTATCCTAATTTCGGCGATGGTTATAGACATTTATTGCACGGTCATTTCTCTCTGGTTGTTAATTTGCTTGTCGTATATGGCTGCCATCTCGGTTTACTACATCAACTATCTCTAAAGTTGTTTTAAATGACACCAACATGTCGCACTACCTAGTCATCAATATATCTTACTTATATCTCCCCCCACCCCCCTGTTGTCCAGTTTGTTTGCCTGATGTCTATCATCTTGGTTTCTGAAAGCTAAAGTGTTTAAAATGTCTTCTGGATAATGCCACCAGGTGATGTGTATATGAAAATCCTATGGTAGATACTATACAGTCAGGAATCTGCTTCTACTCGGTACAAAATTATACCAGTTTTTGTCTGACAGGAATTTTGTTCGACCTTCTCAAATAAAAAAAAGGAAAAGGTGCAGGTTTATAATCTGATATCAAGTATTTCATTCGACTTTTACATTTTACCTCTTGGTCACTGGACCTGTTCATTCGTGTGGCAATTCCACGGTGCAGCGATCTTATTATGCACATTGCCATCTCTGTCCTACCAGGTACTTATTTTCACCTGAGTTAAGTTACGCATTCGAGAGTTAAGTGTCTTGCCCAAGGACACAACATCGAAACAATGTCCCAATATTGAGAGGGGAGAAATATGATATTTCTCTGACAATCCTGCACTAAGCGGGATTCGAAAACCGCACAGCAGGCAGCGACATTGGTATAGCTCCGCGCTCTAACCATTGCGCCATGTCCCTCAAATGTCGGTCATCTTGAATTTTACCCACAATGCAATATCTAAACTACTCTCTGATCAAACAACTAAATTAAACATATCTGAAAAACCAATGGCAGACACCTAAATCGTGAATCTGCTTCTATTTTGTCGAAAAGTATTTCAATTTATTGTTTTGACTTTGAACAAATGGCAGCGATCTTGGATTTTGCTAACAATGAAATAACAACAGTAGGCCTACACTCTGGCCACTCCACTATGCCAGACATACTTGGAAACACCGAAGGTAGACATGGTAGACACCAAAAGCATGATTTCGCTGCTATTCTGACGAAAATATAATTTTATTGATTCCCCTTGAACAGATGTCGGCCATCTTGGATTTTAATCACAATGCAGTGTCTAAATACGTTCTGACTACACCACTATGTCAAGCATAACCGAAAATGGTATATTAGATACCAATATCATGAATCTGAGCCTATTTTGTGGAAAATAATATATCCAAATTGTTTCACCTTGTACAAATGGCGGACATTTTGGATAGATTTTGGAAGACATTTTGGAAATAAGCTAACTACCTGACTGGTCTTACAAACTAGAAATCAGCATATCATATAGAATACCCACCAGTCACAAGAAATGGGGTGGCCCAAGTATTGATATCTACTCTAATTAACATGATAACTAAATGATGAGAGGAGGTTTAGCTGATTCTATCATGTGATATACTATGCGACCGTTCATTCATCAAACCTTTAAGTGCGACTGTAGTCGTTTTGATTCCGTTTTATTAGCCGATTAAATCACTGTTATTGGGAACGAAATAAGTGTTCAAACATCAATATTTGCAAAGGTCTCAAATTTAACAAACATGAGGATTTTCACCCGCTTGAAATTGTGGGTTGCGGTAGCGAGACACAACTTCAAGTGGGTGAAAATTGAAATGCCATAACTTAGCGCCTTAAGGTACGTGGATTAACACCAAGGACGACATGGACAGCTACAAAGTAAATTCAGCGTTACAGACCTCGGAATCTTGGATCACATCTGCGGTGATTTTTTGTCGAAAAGGTGCGTTCTCATTATTCAGGGTGGGCGTATAGAGCATGTATAGAGCTCCAGTGTCTCGGTGACAATCACTGATGATGAGTGAAGAATAGATCACATTGATCATAGGGCAAAGAGCCTACCAGAGTGTCAATTGATTTAATGCTGAGGAAGACAGTGTAATGAGACTGTATGCTACATAGGCCTATCCGACAGAGGAGACAACGGTAATGCTATTTTTAAACTTCATACACGTAAGTCAGTCATATGTTTTATTAATAGAGCTGCGTCGGCACGAAAGAAACAGGTGTGACAACACAGGTGTAGCAAGCATGGCAATTATGCCCAGAACAACAACTGCATTGCAGGTATTTGCCGAATCCTGGGCAGCAGTCATATGGTCAGTCATATTACTAGGGTATGCAACTGATGGAGCGCCCATCTCACAGATGAATGATCTCACAACGGGAGTAAGAAGAGAGGCGGAGGATGATCAGTCTGCAACCCTAAAACCATTTAGCAAGAGAGAGAAAAGTGCGGATAACCATAAGCTATTCACTAACATACAAATAAACGCCGACGGCGATATGACTGAAGATTCTTCTTCGGGAAGCTCATCATCCGGTGAGGGTGAGTAGGGTAGCGTTAATAATTTTATTCTTAATCAACCCCTGCTATAGGCAACCGTTGCGCAAGAGAATGACGCGTGTTTACAGTTAGCGTGTAAATGACAGTAGAGATGACAGCATAGTTTTTGTCATGTTGTAGATATACTGAGACTGACAAACAGCATTCTAGAAGACACATCCTCAGACAATTGGATCACACCAGTAGAGTCGCTGCATGGTGAGACGTTTGTTTGGAGGGGTAACCTCGACTGGAATATGCAATTACAAGACTGGGATGCTATAATGTTTAGCGATGAAGATGAGAATAATCAGCCCGACCCTGACGACAGTAATGAGCTGGAATGGGAATAAAATGAAAAAGAAAGAGCTGACTGTTGACCATACATGTACTATTTTACGCACTTATTGTATTATATATCTAACCAAAAGACCATAATACGATTTATCCGTTTTCTACAATTTTTGTTTGTTTTAAAATCTGGGGACGGATTTGTTTTATTTTCTGCCATTTCTATAGATTATTCTAGTAGAAGGGGCGCGACCTTTCATTAGGGGCACCTATGAACACATTTTCAGCATCCCACCCTCTCCCTAATTAAGATTTAGCCCAAAATCAGTTAAGTTGTCTGTCTGTCTGTCTGTCTGTTTGTCTGTCGTGCGTTTGTATGATGTAGGCACTTCTTTGATAGCCTGGTTGCGAAATAAAAATATTGTAGCTGCATGCGGTTCAGTGATTTTCAATTAAATGACCTCTAGGTAGCTCCCCACAATACTGAATATATACGAGTATTTTGGGGAAATCATTTTGTTTCATTGGAACGCCAGAGCGGGGAACGAACCCACGATCTCCCGAGCCCGTGATGTCCGATTTTTCAAGCAGGCAGCTCCAATCACTGCACCAGGGCTCCCGCCCTATGGAAGCCCGAAGTCGATCTTTATGGTGTATAGTACCAATTTAGATGCAAACGTTTTTAAATTAATTTGTTATCTTGAAAAGACCTTTAACACACTTAAAATGTTCACAAAAAGCACACTCCGTTTAAGTTAATACATCCTGACACATTGTTCTAATTTTGAAAATGAAAACTGGAGTTTAATATTTATATCACTAAAACATAATCAAGGCAAGTAAAAAGTGTCACAGTACTCTACTTCAGACTACGTTATTTTCGTAACGTGACCAAATGACGCTGGTGCTTGGTTGGAGTAGGGTAGGCCTACCATACCCGAGGCCTAGCATACCCAACATGCTAATAGTGTATTGTTGAGTGGAGATAATATGTACGAATTAAAAATTCAACTACATAGAATATTCACAACAAAAAACGAAACGTACATAATCATAGGCAGTGTAGCAGCAATATATAGAAACAAAGTACAATTTCAATTCTGTACAAAGGGTACAGTAATAAGTATAATATTTAAGAATGGTAAATTACACTTACGCGTCTCTCTAGATAGGTTTGATCCTGAGTAAAAAAAAGAACAGCGTAGTAATAAATATTGTTCAGATGTAGCGTCTGTTTGTAGCATATTTTATTATCATGGCTAGTTACATGACACACCTGAAGAGCATAATAATCGTACATCGATAGTGCAAAATAGTTCAGCAGCGACACACAATAGGTTGTCACGATAAAATACAAAATGTCACCATAACAATTATTAAATTATAAACTTCCACATAGTAGGTCTGGTAGTAAGTAAACACATCTCGCAATTTTAATCCATTAGTCTGAAGTAATCACACCACTCCCGGCATATTGCGCAAGTCACATTACAGATTTAACATTTCTCCCTCAAGTTTCAAAGCTTCACAGAACAAAGTTTATGTATGAAGTTTGAAAAGAAACAGTCGACTAGAGCGTTCACATTGTAGTCACAGATTTGGGGTCACCCATCACCTCTTCTTGTCTGTTGTGTTGTTCGTTCTGCAGAGCAAAAGTGAAAAAAAGATTTATAACTATTAAATAAACAAGAACGTTTATCAGAAATGGTCCTGTACCACTAATTATGTTTTATAAACAAATGCTCAAATAATGTTAGGATGTGGTTCATTTTGAATTCAATTATGTTTAACTATGTAGAAAAAGTTAAACTGCAGTATACAGTTTTTTTTTGGGGGGGGGGGGAGGCGGGAAGGGAAAAGGAAGCTTTGAAAGAAAAGGAAGCTTGGGTGGAGATGGAATAAGTACTCACGTTTGACATAATGGCAGCTTGTATCCATGTGTACACTGACATCTGTTTGGCCTCACACAACTTCCACCATTAAGACAGGCAGGAACACACAATGCTGCAGAGATAAAGTGTACGCATTAGGCGTTGAACAACTAAGTACTAAGTAGCGTTACATACAAATAGAAAATAACCATATTCGTTTTTTACAATTGAGTTTCTAGCATCATGAGAGTAAAAAGTATTTTTGGAGAGATATGGTGATACATATTCATAATTACTACCACTTGTTTCTCATATATATATTTTCTTATGTTTACATCAATCCATGTCTATTACGTTTCAGTTTTACTACGAGCAGATCAATGTATAGTTAAAATCAGCAAATCTATAGTGAAAGTGCAAAAAAATGATCCCATAAGTATCATAGCTTTTCTTATAACTCATTATCACATTCGAGTGACTTTATGTATTTAAGGAGTCCTCAACTTCTGATGCGAAAGAGTTACGTCAGTCCATCCAATAAAGACTATTCAAGATGGTAAAGTTAGAGTGGCGGACGGACGTACGGCTAGGTATTGCAGTAAACCAGCATATATTTTCTTATCCACTGAGAAAAGAAAGTCATTTACGTGTTTCACATCGAGGTCCTGTGTAGCCACGAGGGCATTTACATTTATATGGACCAGCACATTTCCCTCCATTCAGACAAGGAAGAATACACGTAGCTACAAGCAGAAACAAAATACATATCACATCTAATAATACTTTTTTGCAATGAAGAAAAGTACAGCCCCTCCAAATTAAATTGAAATCATTTTTCAAACATTCTGACATTTAATATCATTCTGCAGAGCCAGCTGCTAACCAATGCTTGCTTCAGAAAAAATACAGTTGTGTGGATCTAATACGACGTGATCTGGGCGGGACACCCTGGCTGCCCACACTGGATCAACTCTGGAGCAATGCTTAACCACAGGCCCTAGATCACTGAGCTATTCAATTTAAATTTCCAGTCACTTCCAGTGACTAATAATTTATTGTATTTGTGAATTTTACTTTTAGCAACTGGTTATCAGGGGGTATACAGCTGATAATAAAAACACAGAATGTCAATACTTTAGTCGACATCAGTGTTCCAGGGGTTAAGATAAATCTGACCTGAAATACCAAATATAATTTGAGATATTTGAGGAAGCTACTGTTGCATACATGTTTTCCCAGAAAAAACTACTCAAGTAAACACAAAACATTTGTATAACATTTGTTCAATGGTGGACCAACGTCGAATACGTTCGGCCGAGGTTGTACAAATAATATACAAGTGAGTTGTGTTTGCTGGGATGTTATTTAACTCACAGTGCTGACAAAAGCGACCACCAAATCCAGGCATACATTTACATCTGTTTCGTTCAACACAGCGACCATTGTTTTTGCACGGAAATTTACACACGGCTATAAAACACAGAAGAAGATAATTGTATATTATATGTATGCGAGGTAGAAAGAGTAATCCATTACTGTATTTAGGGGTCTTGTTAAGGTAAAAAAAATCTAAGAATCTGAAAAAAAATTGGATTGGCCAGACCCAACCCACCCACACCCTATCCATTTTTTTATTATATTATTTTCATGATTCAAAGTCATCTTTAACATGTTTAAGGTCAAAAGGCCAATTGAAATCAAATAAACAAAAATATGATTTTTAACAAATAAAGATTATGTAATACCTCTATTTGAAGTTATTGTGACTGGACAATCTATTTACGGTATTGTTTTAGTGATTCAAGGTCATATTCTAGCCCAAAAATAAATTTCAAGGAATTGATTTTTAACATTGAATAAAGCTAGGAACAAGTGTAAAATGTAAAACAGTATTATTTCACAAACATGTGTACCTTTCTTGATGTGATTTTGACTGAATAATATATTGCTGGTACTATTTCGATGAATAAACAAAGGTCAAAGCAAAGTGTCAATTCCAAAGCCAAGTAGGCGAAAATCGGATTTTTAACATTAAATATAGCTAGGAACAAGTGTAAGTGGAAGGCATCTTTTTCACGTGATTTTGACGACATGTAAAATCCATTTCTGGTATTATTATGGTGATGTAACGTCAGATGCGTTAACTGGCGATGGGAAAGCGTTGGAGAGCGATGGGGAGGTGTATAAGGGCGACAGAAAAGTGGTAACGCGTGATGGAGAGACATACAAAATGAGAGTGGGCCATGGAGCGGTGCTAAAGGGCGCCGAAGAGTCCATAAAAAAAACGAAGAGGCGTTAAAGGTCAATGGGAAGAGATAAAGGGCGGAAAAAAGTCGTTAAAGAGCGACGGGATGTGTTAAAAGGTGGCATCAAAAGGCGACGAGGAATTGTTAAATGGTGATGGGAAGGCGTTAATGGGTGATAAGGAGACATTAAAGGATGATGGCGAGGCATCAAAGGGTGATGGAGAAGCATTAAAGGGCAACGAGGAATCGTTAAAGGGCGACACAGAGGCGTTAAAGCATAATAACCATACATTAAAATAAAAAAATACTCCAATCGCACAAGGTGGTCAGGACGCTTATATTTATACAATTATCAATTACCTACAACAATCATGTTTCACGTTTTAAAATAAATATGGATAAAATTGTTATGCGAATGTTTCAAAGATCCATTAATCAGGGTTTATCATATTTGACCACATGTGGGTGTGTCTTAAAACAGTCGTATCGTGGCTTCTTTAACCATATTTTAAGCGCTAAATTAAAGAATTTTAATTTCCAGCCACTTGAAGTTGTGTCTCTCTACCGTGACTCGCAACATTTGCAAATCATGATGTTTAAACAATCATTTCGTTCCCAATAACAGTGATTTGGTAGGCCAATAAAATGGATTAAAAACGACTATCGGGTAATAGTCTAACCTACCTGTGCAGTCTGGTACAGCGTCCCATTGGCCCACCGCGGTGCACTGAAGAGGCACATCATGACTTGGTATCAAACTGCCTCTGCACATGTAGCTGATTTTATCACCGTAATAAAACGAGTTCCCCATAATCACAACCTTCTGTCGATCAACACGTGGCGGGCCACAGTATATACCTGAAATCAAAACTGTTTAATAATCAAAGCCGATAGCCTACGACAAGTTTACCCTGATCGTTGAATACTGGTTATCCATGGTAATTGACACGAAAATAACTACCAATAAAAGATATATAGGTGAGGTTGATCGAGAACACCGAGTTTATAAGGATTAATATACGTGCATTTGTTTACCTGGATCCACTTTATAGTCAGGGGGCCAGGAGCTGAACCTGGAAAGTGGGTCCAAAGTTTTTTTCTCAATGTTTTCATGTTATATAGGTATTGTTCTCTATGAAACCGCGTGATGGCATTCTCACAGCATTGAGCATTTTGAAATAACGTGTTTTACAATTTTTCGCCCATCGCGGTACAAAATAATGGTTTTACGTGATCGGGAAAAACAGAAAATCACTTTATATATTGACATAACTGATAATTATTAGTTTTATCGGTTGTATATTGATGTATATTAATAATCATTATCATTGGGTCAAAGGTCAAGGCTATAATTTAAGGTCAAAGGTCACAAAATCAGGTCAAACATGCCTAATTCAGTATCGTTTGTAGGCCCTATATTACATCCCCCCTCCCCACATTTGTATGTGTTTTTATAGCTGAACCTGTAGTGATTGTCTTATAATAATGAAGTGTCATGATCTTTATAAACTAGATAACCTGTCGCTCACCTATTTTCGCTCCTCTAGGTCACAACCCAATGTGGCATACTTGACCGTATATATTTGCTGGGATGAGAAAGATAAGGGGATTATTATATTGTTTGAATTATATTGTATGGGGCAGTCAACATTATTCACTAACCCAATGTTGGGCCATTATCTGCGACGCTGGCATTGATCCAAATTAACGCTTCTCCAACGTTTAGATGCCCGGTCGCTATTGAGACACACGGAGGAAATTTGTGGGCCCTAATTAGGTAAAGTTAAATGCCAATTGGCCAGCCTCTGTGTCAAGGCATATGATTGTATTGTGCAAAATATGAAGTTGGTTCATCAATGACAAAGTGGTTTGAATTTAACTGTGACGTATATATGTTCCGTTCTTGTGGTATAACAGTTTAACAGATGAGTAAATAATTCATGATATTTAACCTTTTTGTTTCTTTTTTATAGTTCCAATATCAAAGCATATCTATATCTGACTATATGGATACATCAATTATCAATATGTGGTGTAATAATTCAGGTTACTGTACCTGCTAAACTACTGTACCTGCTAAACTACCAACATTGTACGTGATAGTTATTTAAAATAAATAGTTCTTTATCCTATGTTAAGTTAAATAATCGGCAATGACACCACCACCTTCGACATCATTTTGCCATTTGCTATATATTTATATTAAAGTTACAGCTACCATCCTGTTCATTATTTGTTTCATCATATTTGTTAATGCAGTACTAGTATGCATCATATTCTTAGACAATGGCATTCCTGCTCTGCTGCTTCCACATCGAACACTATCACATGGTTCTTACTGGAGCAACCATATTTTATTTTTTTGTTATGTAATTAGGGACCAGTTGAGATTCAATCTGGGACCAGTTGACTTCATTCAGGAACTGTAGTTGAACATAACATATTCCCATCTATGCTCCGTTCATATGCTATCGGATCTAACTTCTGTGGCTCAAGCATCAAGACATTCTTCACCGGAAAGTTTGTAAATGTTCTATTTTCAAATTTTCCTGGAAGGCTTGCTCAGTTGATGGCAATTATCATAATTATCAAAAGGTGATGGGAATATCAATATTTGTCTCCTAAAGCAGTGCAGCAGATTGGTCTATGATTATGTATATCACAGTTTAATATGCCGAATACCCCCTGTGAAGGTGCACTATATGCTGTGATCACCTCCTTCGTGATTAGCGTCTTGTTATGCCAATGACTTTCGGAATTTTGATATTTAGATCGGTCCTGGTATTAAGAGTGTGCATGTGCTCTTGTGTATGTTTTGAATAAGCCCTTCATCCTGTTGCGGGTCATGACATATTCAGATGAGCTGTTATTACTAGCAGCAATCAAGAAAGCTGTTGGAACAGGGATATGTTTCAACTTAGATACCCTACATCTGGCTATTCGTGCTCAAAATTTAGTGCTGGAATTGTAGTAACGCATATAGAAGACTAGATGTAGTGTCATTATCTTGGAAAGCAACATGTCGCACAGCAAGCGCAGAGCGCAATTTAAAGTATGTTAACATACTAAGTTAATTTAAATATGCACAAGAGACATAGGTTTAATAAAATAAATGTCTCAAATGTACATTTAAAGGATCTGCTAAATTACAACTTTATCGGCATATTCTCATTCTGACTTGCGAGATAAGACACGAGATACAGGATAGCTACTGGCTGATTCAACACCTCATTTAGACCACCGCAACACTCTGTGCGCTGAGGGCGCATCAAAATTACTTAAATTATAAAATGCTTCTGTTTTCCCAGGTTCCTTGCCAACCAGACATCTGCAATGAGTATGATATATTAATGAAGAATTGGAAAGGCTAAAAGCAGCTTTTAAATAAGCTTTGTTGCCTTTATCTCACTCTCAGCACCCTTCGGGTGCTAGGGTTCACTCATCATCGCATTATCTTGTGTAGCATTGTTTTGTTTGCCTAAATGTAAGTCTGTACCACGGTACTGATCCTGCCATCAGAGTTGTACACCGATGGCACCCACGAAGAGATGTATACCACCAACCCGGGGATATGTCTCTGATGAAACCAATTATCTGGATACACCCAAAGGACGTCTGTCATAATTTTATACAGTTGCAGATTTGATTTCATAATTGTAAATTGGGGCCTGTCGCCAATGACTGGAAATGTGTCATATCAGTCACAACAGTGTCATGGTGTGCATGTGGCATATCAATATGTGGTAAGCCTATACAATTATGTATAATTATGCTACGATCGTGTTTTGAGTTTCACACACTGTCTGCTTTTCTACAAATTATTCGGTTTGACGATTTGCAGATTTCATGAAAAAAATGCAAATAAAATTGACCCTTCATTGGCCCTTCTCTAACATGTTTACCTCGCTCTCTTGGTTTAGTGGCAACTCTGGTAGAGCGAAAGACGCAGGCATGTCACATTTTTTTGGATCATAGTATCTGATAAAAACGTTATCGAAATCATGATAATCTGCGGTCGTCTTGATCCCTCTTTTGAAAACCTTTTAATTGTTGTTTCATCGCGTTTAAAATAAAACATAAACTGTGGGTGGGTCATTCGCTGCTGAGCCCTCTTGGTCTGAATTATTAATCACGACAAACAGTTAGCAAAAGTAATTCCAAATAAATGAAAATAATTTTAAATTTATTTTGATTCACAAAGCATAACACTCAGCTGTGGTTACATTATCTGTCATCAATTGAAGGTGCACTCATACTTTGCAACAGGGGTATAATGTGATAGGTACGACTTGCAGAAGCATAGACATATCACCAAATAGAACTAGACAGTCAGTCAGAGACTGCAAACCTCCGCCGCAGTGATTGTGTATTGGATCCGGATCGTAAACTAATCCGGATCATTTCCAAATTTAATGGATGATTCTTTGGCCCGAGACACACCTCTTGTAAACGTTTCATGAAAATCCATTTTTTACTTTATTAATAATCCTACTGGCGGACAGACAAACCATCGCGACCAAACACATAACCTCCTTTGGCGGAGGTAATAAACCACACGATGATTTCTTTCAAAAAGTATATAAATCTATGAACAAATACTTTGATGTTAAGTGTTAACACCATTGGATGACGTAGTATACAGAATTTTAGAACGTATGGCCAGAATTATACATTATATATCTCGTCGATATATATAAAAATATTAATTTTTGCGGTACGTATGTTTTATAGATACTCTGCGACATCATATTCAGGTTCGTAATGAAATTCCTTTCATTTTGATAGGTCACACTCTTATATTATTGTGAAATTTGAGGTTTTTACACTGGTAATTATGTTTATGAAAGGCCTTGGAATCAAAGGGTTCACATAACTCAAAACTTCTGGTTCAATCAATTTGTACAATTATGGTTTCACTTTTGTTAACACTGGAGACATACTATTTCCAATGATGGCAAATATAGATAAGGTTAGTGCTTTATATACATATTTATATTTTTCAAAACGTGTATAACTATTATTTTGCGTCCCGATCGACGCGATTTTATAAAACGTGTTATATAAAAATGCTCAATGTTGTGAGAATGCCATCATGCAGTTTCCTTGAGTACAATACCTATATAACATGAAAACACAGAGAAAAAAACTTTGGACCCACTTTCCAGGTTTGACCAAAAATATGCATTTGACCCCCTGACTATTATCGATAATCCTGCTGCTGCTCTCAATATCCAGTCCACAAAATAAACACATATAGTATCTTTGCTGACACTGAAGTCAATGTGTACTAAACAAAATGTATTTTTCGATTCACCCTTAAAAGGTCTTTGGTGAGAAGGTCATAAAATGGCAAGGATTACGTTTTTATTTGATACATCTAATCAGTACGGTGGCTGTTTTATACGGTGGCTAGTTTAGAACCATGGTATTTTATTGGTTTATTTGTTTTAAAACAAATAAAAAATAAAATATCATGGTCATAAACTAGCCACCGTAAATCAGTAATAAATGACTAAATAAAAATAAATATTTTTAGATAGATATACTCACGTCTACAGGTGGCGATCGGTAATGACCAAGTTAAATCCGATTTACAAATCACTACAATGGGTTGGTGCGTCTGATAGCCCTTCTTGCATCTCAGTTCTATTGTATCTCCCTCAGTAAATTCACCTTCCACGGGCAACACACTGTCAGGAAGGACCGGAACTGGACACGGGTTTCCAGGCACTGTCCACATTCAAATATAAAATAAACTAGCATGCATGTATTATTTAAATTTTGTATTAACTAACTAATTTTACCAAACGAACGAACGAACGAATGAGCAAGCGAGCGAGCCAGTGAACAAACAAACAAAGAAACAAGCAAGCAAACAAATAAACAAACATATAAATACATATTTTGAGAGAGACGTGTAAAATGTAAATATTTGAATTTGAGATCATCATCAATATTTATTTAGAAGAATAAACTACAAAATAATCTATGTTTTCATGTTGAACTCCAAATAAGGTGCAATTCATTGTCATGAGACCTCTTTTGTAAAATGGTCTGTTAATAATGATCTCATTCTTGCGAAACAAAAGTTTTTGGTTCAGACATGATAATTTCACGCAATTTGAAAAGTGATTACATCAATTTAACTGAAAAGGTCAGACTTACTCTCTGTTGTTGGTATAGGGGTGCATATAGGGGCAGACGAATCCCAAATACCATCTTCTGTACATACAGCAGAGCTATTTCCAAGCAAATCATACCCCTCGTTGCACTTCCACTGCACTCGTGAATTATAGTGATGACCTGTCACTATACTGATACCGGTGTCATTTCCAGGCTCTTCTGGGGGTCCACAATATATCACTAATGAAAACAAATTTGAGAGAACTGTATCATCTATACACGGTAAAAATATGTGTAAATGAATGTAGATCTATTGAAATATTTGTGTCATCAGATGAAGTATGCTTTATCATGTTTAACGACATCAAAATAAAATTAAACTTACAGTCACATCTGGGTTTCTGGCGGCTCCATTTGCCGTCAGGTTGGCATATTCGTTCAGCGCTACCAACAAGTTGATATCCTAAGTCACATGTATAAAGAATGTCATTTCCAAACTTGAATGTGTCACCTTGTACGTTCCCATCAAGTGGTGGTTGAGGGATTGGACAGCTAACAGGGATACACTTTGGAGATGTGCTATTCCATAGCGCCCTGGCTCCACACTGTATTACTCCGACACCTTGCATGGTGTATCCTTCTAGACAGAAGTACATTGCAACATTACCATATGTAACATCGGGAACTTTGACACCACCATTTGGAAGCTGTGGTGGTGGACCACAATCGACTGGTACACACTCCGGTTCAGCATCGTAAATCCAAGAACCGTCTTCAACGCATCGTACACTTTTGCTCCCTCTCAAGTTATAACCACTATTGCAATTATATGTGGCTTCGCTTCCAAATGTCGTCTTGGTGACGACCACAGTGGCATGAAATATTATTTTGGGTGTTCCACATGATACCATCTGACATCTGGGAAGATTGCCAACCCACTTCCCTTCAGCGTTGCACTCTAATAAGTTATTACCACGGAGTTGATATCCCTTGTTGCACTTGTAGAAGACAAACTGCCCAAAAGTATACTCTGTACCAGTAAAAATGCTATTGTCAACTGAAGGAGGTTCAGGGCAGCTAATTGGAGCACAAACGCCTTCGGGTTTAGACCATAACCCGTTGGCTAGGCACTTGATTCTGGAATCACCGAGCATTTCAAAACCGTTCGTACAAAGAAACTCTACAATACCTTCAAAGTTGAATCCTGTTCCTACTACAATAGAGTTATCCAAAGCTTTAGGAAGACCACATGTTTTTCTCTCGCAGCGTGGGAATTCTCCATTCCAAAATCCGTTGTTTTGACAAATAACTGGTTGTGTACTAGTCAAAGCATAGCCGTCATCACAAGTGAAGGAAAGTGAGGACCCAATTGTAAAGTCATCACCCTGAATATTTACATGATCAGGTATTGGCGGGAGGGGGCATTGTCTTCGTTTGCAGAGAGGTACATCACCTGACCAAGACCCATCTCCCTGACAAAGTCTATTGGATTCACCTACTAATTCATATGTATCACTGCATGAATATGCCACCCTACTACCTAATAAAAGTCCATCTGTTGTAACCAAAAAACCGTTGGCTATGTTAACAGGCTCGCCACATGAAATAGGCTGACATGTGGGAACTTCTCCACTCCAGTTGTGATCAGCCATACAAGACCGTTCTGATGTTCCATCCAATAAGTAGCCATAATCACATGTATAATTGATTACAGCCTGATACGTTGTTGTCTTGGCAATAATGTGGCCATGTAATATGTCTGGAGGTAGACTACATATCACAATCTGACACTTAGGGATATCACCACTCCAGGTTTTATCACCTTGACAATACCTGACTGCATTCCCTTCGAGCTGATAGCCAGTATTGCATTTGTATGTTAGGGTGGATTCATACATATAGTTTGTGCTCTCTATGTAACCATTGTCAAGAACTCCAGGAGATGAGCAAGTAATTCGAATACAAACAGGCATTTCTGCTGACCACATGCCAGATTCCATACATCTTCTTGTATCTAGACCGACCAATTCAAATCCATCAGTGCATACGTACCTTATAGTTGAATTATAATGGAAAGCGGTTCCGATTATTTGTCCATTTACAGGGAAAAGTGGTATGCTACAACGAACTATGTCACAAGAACATTGTATCTTCGTCCATAGACCACTTCCTAAGCACGTTATATTACCTTCACCCTGAAGTGCATAACCCACTTTACAGTCTATCTGGTAGACGTCACCAAATAAGTATTCTTTCTTTTTCACCCGTGAATTGCTTACAACTGGTGTATATGGACATTTAACTTTTCTACAATAAGGCGTTGCTCCACTCCATGTTCTGTTGGATTGACATATATGTTCCGCTTCTCCCACAATAGTATATCCAAAGTCACAGTCATATACAATTACATCGTTATATCTTACACTTCCTGTTTTCAGCATAAATAAGCCATTATCAATGTCATCAGGCAATTGACAGCGAACTCGAGTACACTCACGTAGACCACTCCATGTTACATTAGCTAAACATGTTGACCTCTCTTGTCCTCTTATTTCATAGCCCTCGTCACATTTATACTGTATAAAATCATCATACTTGTATGAATTCCCAATTATTGTACTATATGGAATAGCGAATGGCTTATGGCATGTCTTCCTTTCACAAATAGGGAATGCGCTTGTCCATTTGCCATCGGGTTGACAAAACATTTCAGGTTCTCCCAATAGAAAAAATCCCTCGTTGCAGCGAAATGATAGTATGTCGCCAAATGTATACTGTTGTCTAGGTCCAGTACCATCACCAACATAATAGCCATCTAATAAGACGGGATGACGACACAACACAGCCTGGCAACTTGGATAAATGCCAGACCATTTTTTATCTGATCCGCATGATATTTCATGGTCACCATCTAATCTGTAGCCCATGTCACATTGGAAGCTCAGCTTAGTTTCATAGCTGAATTCACTTTTTTCATCCGGATATTGAATATCGACAGCGCCCCAGCGAAGTGAGAGTAGAGGAACTGGACACATTACTCGCACACACTCTGGGAGTGCGTCGGACCAAATTTGATCAGGCAAACACAATATTTCGTTTGTTCCGTTGAGCCAGAATCCTTTGCTGCATGTGTAAAAGACAGTGTCGCCAAATGTGAACGTACCATTAATATTAACCAGGGCTTCAAACTTAGCATTAGATATTGCGGGATCAGGACATTCAGATAGTATACATTGCGGCGTGTCCTCACTCCACGCACCATCACTTCCGCAGGTTGCTTGATAAACACCAGTTAGCGAGTAGCCAAGATCACATTCAAATGTGACAACAGATTTATATTCAGTAATGTTACTGTTAATAACTATACCGTTTTCCAATGTAAGATCCACACAATTAACAGGTGAACAAGAAGGCATTTCCGTAGACCACTGTCCACTTGCTAGACATTCTGTCTTACTTTCCCCGATTTTCTCATAACCAGGAATGCATGCTAACAGAACTGTTGTACCATATGTAAATCTTCTGTCGATGTCATCACTGACCTCCTTGCGTGTGTTTTGAAGTATTTCCAATAGACCAAATTGGAAATAGGGTTCTGGACATGTTATATATCTACATATTGGAATTTCATTTCTCCATTTCCCACCTTTTTGACAATAGTTATTTACTGGTCCTAAAATTTCAAATCCATAGTCACATCTTATGTCTATTTCATCTTCGTATACATATTCATCAGGATTCTCACGTTTTATAGGAATTATCTGCCCATTTCTAATTTGGGGGATATTACAGGATATAATTCCACATGATGGTAAACTAGATGACCAATTGCCATTTGTCAAACAGGTCAATGCTGCATCTCCTATAAGGTTGTAGCCGAACTCGCACTGTACATGAACTCTCACTCCTATGTTAAACCCTCCTACATCTCCTCTGTATGTTATATCGCCATTATTGATCGTTATAGCTGCGCATTGGCGAATACAAACTGGCAACGCAGACGACCATTTCTTGTCACTCTGGCATGTAAGTGCATTTTGACCATGAAGGGCATATCCACTCTTGCAGAAAAATAATAACTCAGTGCCAACCACAGCTCTTGTAACATACAGAGTTACACTGGATTTAAAATACCCATCAGTTATATCTGGCAATGGACATTCGATAAACTGGCAAGTTGGCATGGATCCATCCCACGTTGAATCACTTCCACATTCTAAATTGTCTCGTCCAATAATTTCGTATCTTTGTTCATTTCCACAAGAAAAGTGAAGTTTATCGCCAAAGCGATATTGAGTTAATGAGTTTTCTAACAATAACTGGCCTTCTACTTGTGGTATTTTACAAAATACTTCGGTACATGATGGCAAACGAGGAGTCCAAGATTTGGCACCTCCACATGTAATGAGGCTTGGCCCCTCAAGAACATAACCGAAATCACATGTGAGCTCTATCAACATGCCATAGGGATAGCCATGGCCTGTGTCTGGAGAGGATACAACACTTGCTATAGCTTTATGTACAATAGGTGTTGGACAGCTTAGGATCTCACATTTAGGTAGTGGTTCGTTCCACTTCAGGGCATCATTGCAGAAAAGTTCGTCTCTTCCAACAAGTTCAAAACCCTTTACACATGCGACAACCACTTTAACACCTACCACTAGGCCTAGGGGGGCTGTATACACCGCATTATCAATACCCGGATCAGGACACTTCATCCTCTCACATGTTGGCACTGGTGGATACCAAGTGCCATTATTATGACACATAATTTCACTCGCACCACTCAGCTCAAATCCCCGCTCACAATCAAATTCTATAAATATACCTGAGACAAATGCATCCAAATTGCGAACATGCTGCTCAATGCTTTTTGCCCCAGTGCTCACGGTTATATAGCCATTTATTATTTCGGGATTTAGGCATTCTATTTTAGCACATACAGGTTCATCACCACTCCACGCTTTAAATGCTGTACATTGCCGCTTTGAATTTCCATTTTTTAAAACATATCCATTGGAGCATGTGTAAATGATTTCACTTCCAAAATCATACCCATCCTGCACTTCGATTTCACCATTGTGGATAGGAGGGGGAGAAACACAAGTAATTACAACACAGTCCGGGGTTGTCCCAGTCCATAAGCCATCGGCCCCGCATTTTCTTAGTGAATCACCTATTAATTCGAATCCGGGTCTACATGCATAAGCAACTGCCTCATTGAACTCAGTCCCATCAAACCACAATGTGCCATATTTTAATGGTGGTGGTTCAGAACATGTTTGTTTTAGGCAGAGAGCATTTTTACCAATATACGTGCCATTTGCAGAACATATAAGATGTTCTTCACTCATGAGGACGAAACCATCCTGACAGTTGTATTTGGGTGCTTGGCTAACACGTACAGCTTTATCAGATGACTCACCATTTTCTATTGTTGGCGGTGAGTCACAATGACTGCGGACACATTCTGGAGATTCCCCTGACCATGTTCCATTACCGGTGCAATGACGCGAAGTTACGCCTTTCAATTCAAAAGCAGCGCTACAGCTATATGTTAGAGAATGCTTATAAAATAGTCCTTCAATATTGATATTTCCATTTTCCATATCTGGGGGTTGTGAGCACGTAATAGGTACACACTGTATTCGAGGACCACTCCATGTAGAATTAGCTAGGCATATTCTTTCAAGTAAACCAACAAGTTTATAACCAGCCTTACATCTGTAGCTGATCTTTTCTGTATATCTAAAGTCGAACCCTTCAACATAGCCATTTGTGGGTCTTAATGGCCTTGGACACTTCACTCTTTCACAGACTGGTATAGGACGATCCCAGGTTGCGTCAACATTGCAAAGTCGTTCAGTATTACCATCTATAAAATAACCGATATCGCATTCATATCGTATTATCGAACCTACAGTGAATGATTCCCCAAGCATTCGTCCATTTGAAATCACATACGATGGTTTATCACATTCTACTTTAGTGCAAATTGGAGCATTACCATCCCATTTTTGCGTTTTTAAACATACTCGTACATTTGTACCAATGAGTTCATAATCAGCTTGGCATGTATATGTTACTTTCGATCCTTGTATATAATTATTGTCTTCTGCTACTATTGTGCCAAATGCTATGGGCTCTGGTGGGAAGCACTTCATGTTGCATCTTGGTTCTTTTCCAGTCCAATTTTTATTCTCTGAGCATGTACGAATTTCAGGTCCATCCAAAACATAGCCACGATTACAAGAGTATGCGGATTTAGATCCATATGTAGACCCCTTTTTATCTATGCTTCCATTCTCTATTTCTGTGGGAAAATTACACGTTATAGTTTTACATTTAGGATTTGGCCCAGACCACGTGCCATCAATGTAACACGAACGGCTATCTTTTCCTAATATTTCGAATCCAGTACCACATTTATAATTGATAGCCATTCCAGGGACATATTTACTTTTTTCATTAGTGATAATTGCATTCTCGACTGGAATGGGAGCTCTACATTCAATTTGTTCACACAGTGGTGGTTTATTGTCCCACTCCCCATTGCTAAGACATACATGTGTAGTTGGTCCATTAGGTTTATAACCAGAATCACAAATATAAGTGACTGTGTCACCTTCCTCATACCTATTTCCATCAATGCGACCAAACCTTGGAGAAACAGGAATTGAACATTTGACAATAGCAATGCAAGTGGGAGGATCATAATCCCACGTTTCACTTTCTTTACATGTAAGTATACTTTGACCATTTAGAATATACCCTAAATCACACTGGTATAATATTTGTTCTCCATATGTCCACAATTCTCCTTGAAAACTTCCGTTTGCCACCTCTCGAGGTTGCGAACAATTCACTGGTATGCACAGAGGCGTTGAACCACTCCAGGTGCTATCCTCTAAGCACACCCTTTCCTTATTTCCTCGTAAATCATAGCCTAGAAAGCACTCATATTTCACAGAGCTGTTCATTGTCTCTGATCCATTTAGGATCTGGCCATTACGAGGATGATTAAGAGAGGGGCAGACAACCATCATACACTCAGGAAAATCACTACTCCAACCTCCTTCACCTTCACACTGTAATGTGTCATTTCCAAGAAGAATATAGCCCGAATCACATGTAAAGTGTATAGATGCGCCATAGGTCATGTTGTCACCTTCAACATTAGAACCATCTATCTGTGGTGGTTCAGGGCATATTATTGGCTCGCACCTTGGAATGTTTGTTGACCAATGCCCATTCAATAAACATGATATACGGTTCCTCCCGTCTACCAAGCTATACCCTTGTTCGCATCTGTATGCAATAGTGGTATAAATCTGAAATGCAGTTAAAAAATTATGTTACTTGGTAAACCTTCATTTAACATTATGTATATATTGGTTGCTTTATTACAGAAAACATGTGTGAACCATGTGAAAGCAAAATCACACTATTAATGATTGTGGTTTCACCATAGAGACCCTGTTTTCACACTCATCCCTTCCCTCTACACTATACCAAAGTAGAGAACACCACACAAAGACGAATAGCAGATGACAAGATAAACAGCTGCTGTATTTGGTCTTAACCCTTTAACCCTTTAAGCCCTCACGATGCATTAAAGCATCATTTTACATTCTTGAAAACATACCTAATTTTCCTACAACTAGGGGTTTTAGAATGAATATATGAAACTGGTTTACCAATAGGCCTACATGGTAATTTTCTTTAATTTTTAAACCACATCAAACCATCTTTACCCACTACAAGACGAGAATTGCGACAGCAATTCACGGCTTGTAGTGGATGAAGATGACAATGGTGAACTCAGGCTTGAAAGGGTTAAACCCTCACGATGCATCAAAGTATCGTTTTGCATCTCTGAAGAATGGATTAATTTCCTCCTAGGGCTTTTAGAACGAACATTTTCATGGAACTGTTTAATAATAACAATATATTTTTTTCATTTGCCACCTACTTCAATTCATCTTCATTCATTACAAGTCGAGAATTGCGACAGAAATTCCAGGCTTGCAGTGGGTGAAGATGACGATATCAAATTCAGGCTTGGAAGAGTTAATTATCAATAAAAATACCATGACAATATTTTATAATACATCGTAAACAATATTAATTATTTTAAATTGGGGCCTGTGTCAGATACAAATCTGTTATTACAACTTTGCATCCTTATAGATGATGCAAAATTCTGCTTGAATGCACATCATAGGTCAACGAGTTTGATTGGCTCACATCATTGTGAGCGTTTGTCCAAAAATTGTGACTATCAGGGTGAAAGTTGTAGTCATCTTGGGAAAATTATAACTAAAGTCATTACTAGCTACACTGGACACCAGCTCTCTCACTCATTTCAAACACTGGATTGTTCAGTGTGGCCTGTGGATAATGGCAGTGTGATGACTCTTAAGTGTTGGCAGGTTGCCAGGTCCACTAAGTGATCAGCTTTCTGTAACTCCCACCATGGTTTCGGTAAACGGGGAATTCCCACTGACCTGTTTTTGACTGCTGCAGACGACGTTTAGCAGTGTCCACACAGGAACAATGAAATGAAATGAAATGAATCAGGCTTTAGGCCACTTTTGTGCAAATATAGGCTAAATTGGGCCAGGAGAACCTCCTGAGGATGGTGAGATGAATGAGATGACACTGTCCTCCAGACACAGGATTTTAAATTCGAACCCTAGCGGTCCGAGGCCGAGCACGCTACCTCTCGGTCACGGAGGCTCCCACAATAATTGTATGAGTGTTGAGTTTTATGAGTGGATGGGGAAGAAACAGTTTTTTTTCAAACCGTTGAGACCGGGAAACGAACCCCGAACTATAGTGTGAAAGGCAGCGGTGCTAACCACTACCCTAGGGTCTCCGCCCCACACAGGAACAGGCTACACTGCAGTGCTGAAGGAGTGTACTAACGCATGCTGGTAGAGGGAGCGCGCAGCGCGAGGGCTGACCCATGCTAACACCTACTCGTTCTTGTCTTCTAAAAGCTGTGAATATCTGCTGGTCGGACAGATCAACCAAGTGTTTCTAACTACAACCCTAGGGTCCCCGCCCCACACAGGAACAGGCCACACTGCAGTGCTGAAGGAGTGTACTAACGCATGCTAGTGGAGGGAGCGCGCAGCGCGAGGGCTGACCCATGTTAAACTACTCATTCTTTTCTTCTAAAAGCTGTGAATATCTGCTGGTCGGATAGATCAAACAAGTGTTCCACAGCAAACATGAAACGTTGATCCACTGTTGGCTCAATGTTGGTCACCCATTGCAAAAACGTTGCCAGTCTATACTTTTAAAATCGATACATGATTTATCTAGCATTAGAATGATTAGTGTTGATAACTATAAGAGCTATGGCATTGCCCATTGGGTTGCATGGGCAGAATCATAGCAACACAAAACATCGTACATCTTATCAATGACAAACAGCATATTGCAAGGACTTCTGAGAACCACAAGAATATTTTTCAAGGACTAATTTAAACTGTGAACAGGTGAAAGCAAACATTCCCATTGTCACTGCCCAACTAATATTGAACGTTACACCAACGCTGACTCAACGTTGGCCTGATATCTCCGGGGCTGACCCGACATTAAACCAATGTTTGTTTAATGCCGGTGTGAGTTGAGAAGTCGTGATAAGGCCTACAGTGTGCATAGCGATTTCCGTAATTGGTATTACGTAAGAGGTGATAGTGTCATACGCCTACTTGCGATGGTGATGGGGAGTTGTAGCTTTCACGGCTGATCGAGTAAGCGCCATTAAAAGTGACATTCAACAGCTCAGTGGTCATCATAATCTGTTAGGACTAATTACGACAGAAATTGAAAATTCGTGAATTCTAAACTTCGCGAAAAGTCCCCCAAAAAAGATAAATTCGTGAAAATTTGAACACACGCCAAAATTACCAGATCTACAGTATATCATTTTACTTGTTGTGGTTGTATACATCATGAATAAGTAAACAATTTCGGAACAGTAAGCGAACATTTGATTTGGGCCGATCAGAAATTATCCAATTTGCGATTCAGATGTGGGTGACGTACGTTCGGGTCAAATGAGAGTGAATTTTCTACAGTTTTCTAGCTTGGAATAGCGTTGAGGGGCGCGGGGGGGGGGGGGGTTAAACGGGGTACCTATGGTTTAATATATCAGAAGAGAATTTAGATATTTTTTCACAATAATAGCCCTGTAACAAACAATGTATGATCAGATATGTCTCCACTAATCCTTATCCTGCTTTAATTTATTTAAATTTTCAACCACTCGAGGTTGTGTCTCGCTACCGCGATCCACAACCTCAAGTGGTTGAAAATTACTCATATGTGTTTAATTTGATTACAAACATTTACAAATCTTGATGTTTAAACACCCATTTCATTCCCAATATCAGTGATTTGATAGCCTAATAAAACATATTAAAAAAGACAATAATCGTGATCAGCAGGATAAGGGCTAATGTTATTTTTCCTTCGACACATACCTTGTAAGTATCCTGTTCTGGTTGTGCCAAGACACCGTGAGCAATATCGGGTGGTAATTTGCAAGATATCTCCTCACATGAGGGTAGTTCATAATTCCAATCACCGCCAGGTCCACACATCAATGTACCTTCTCCCTTAAGTCGATAATTACGTTGGCAGCTTGACAGACGAAAGTGAGAAAATGAATTTAGTTACACATGCTATAGGTATATATTAGTTTTGTCCTGCGTTATCTTGACAAAGTTAATCACAAATGCCGGATAGTATACTGCCGTGCAATCCAAAAGGCAGTACTTAAGCGATACTGCCTTTTGGCATTCCACGGCAGTATAGTCTACATATACGGCATTTCAGTTGTACACGTTGAAAATAATAGATAAATCTATGAGTATGAGCTTTTTATCTAGCTTTGAAGTTTAGAAGATATCTACAGAAATTCAAAGCCAGACAAAACAGATTTATTAATATTTTCTAAAAGCCCAGCCGATGTAGGCCTATAAAGTGTGATTCATTCAAATAAAAAAGACATTTTAGATATTGGAGATAAAGTTGACAATACTCACCTAAAATGTGCTAAGTCTGATGGTCTATATTCATTTGTGCCCTTTTTCACAATAAGATATGGATCACCAAGTTGCTTTGGGAGCACGCATATAATCTCTACGAGAAATTATATAAATAGTTTAGGTATAGCAAATATATTATAATATAAACAGCTTAGATATATAGGTAATATATTATATGGGAGTGCTGAGAATAAAGACATCAACGCGTTTGAAAAGTAAAAAACATTAAAATCTCTCAATCTCACCTTGACATGATGCCCTTTCGCCTTGCCAAACACCGTCAGCGTTACAGTACAGGGTACCATTACCAAGCCGACGGTAACCGTCATCACATTTAGTCTCCAAGATATCGCCATACGACAGCTCTCCACCCACATATCTACCATTGAGAGGGCGTCCGGGATAAGGGCAGGTTTTCACTGGAAGAAGATCAATTGTCTTTGATGAACTGAATCATTTTATTAGGGTGGATACTGTTCGCAATATTCATTATCAAATTGGAAAAAATATACGGAAATGTATTGTATTGTCAAATTCGCAATTTCATATTATAGTAAATATCACATGTATGTAAAAAACACACGCGATCAAATAATTTTGCCACGGAAAACGGACACTGGGTCAAATTCAACTAAATTTTTAGATCGACCCCAGACTTGTATTATTATCTGAATGATCACACATCTTTTCTTATTATTCTTGTAATATTATTTACGCTTGCACTCGGGCTGAGGTTTGTCCCACTCTCCAAATAATCCACAATAGCTCATATTGTATCCAGTGAGTTCATGTCCAATAACACACTCATAAGTGACCATGCTGCCCACAGATGTACCATCATGTGTCATATTCACCTTATCTTTGTAAGGTGGTACAGAACATTCTACAAAGAGTGATAAATGACATTAGTATTTTACTTATGATAATTATCATTATTGGGCTGAGTTAAAATAGAATAAATAAAATAAAATTATTACCTGTACAATATTGAGAGGTTGGGCTGACTACTTTGCCCTGCATGCCGCTCAGGAAATCAGGCCACGCTCTGATAGTCCCAACATATTCTGTGCAGGTTTTAGCCATGTTCCACATGTCCTGCTCAGTAAGAACCTCTTCCCAGATACTCAAATGACTCAGTATGCCAATAAATGACTCCGTAACGCTGAACAGACCACCTGGTTCATCTTGTTCTTGTCCAAGAACTAAGGAGCCCCCAGCTATAATAAAAAGTAATACGAGGTATATTTACCTGCATGTCCATGGACAATTCTAACCGAATTAAAGTGTCATTATTATCTTTATTGCTATCACATCACATATAGTTCATGTCCAGTTCCCATGGACTTACTATCGCTTTCAGAGCCATTGTATATAGCATGCGAATTTAACCCCTAAAGCGCTGATTTTTTTAATGAAAATCTTTGGACGCCAAAGGGTTTTTTTCAGTTTGGAATCACTAGAAATGTCTTATTCAGGTCTTTCCGATTCATTTGAATACCTATGATAATATGTGTCCACGGATATTATAATTTTTTACTTTTACAGTGCGAGGATAGACTTTAGTCGTCAGAATCTGACGTCTACAGACGTCAGATTCTGACGACTAAATTCTATGCCCGCGCTGTGAAGGTTATTAGCATATCACTCCCCACCACGTAAAAGCTCCAATATATTACCAATGATGACTGAACCACTGGCCAGTCCTTCACCGCTGTCTTCCAGGACGCCGTCTTTGTAGATCTGCCATTCCCCGTTCACGCTATTCCATGTGACTCCCAGGTGATGCCAGTGGTCATCGTTTGCTGTCACATCAGTGATCACCTTCTCATTGTTAATGTACAAGACAAATCTAGAATAATCAACCCATAAAATGTCCGTTTTTATATGTGTGTACACGCTACGTAACTCTTCAAAATACATTGATGTGTTTATACCTTTTCGTTGTACAGTAGACCCGCTTCTAAACAGATTGCATTGCATTGCATTGCATTGCATTGCATTGCATTGCATTGCATTGCATTGAATTGCATTGCATTGCATTGCATTGCATTGCATTGCATTGCATTGCATTGCATTATTATACTGCACTGCACTGCACTGCACTGCACTGCACTGCACTGCACTGCACTGCACTGCACTGCACTGCACTGCACTGCACTGCACTGCACTGCACGGCACTGCACTGCACTGCACTGCACTGCACTGCACTGCACTGCACTGCACTGCACTGCACTGCACTGCACTGCACTGCACTGCACTGCGTTGTATTGTATTGTATTGTATTGTATTGTATTGTATTGTATTGTATTGTATTGTATTGTATTGTATTGTATTGTATTGTATTGTATTGTATTGCATTGCATTGCATTGCATTGCATTGCATTGCATTGCATTGCATTGCATTGCATTGCATTGCATTGCATTGCATTGCATTGCATTGCATTGCATTGCATTGCATTGCATTGCATTGCATTGCATTGCATTGTATTGTATTGTATTGTATTGTATTGTATTGTATTGTATTGTATTGTATTGTATTGTATTGTATTGTATTGTATTGTATTGTATTGTATTGTATTGTATTGTATCGTATTGTATTGTATTGTATTGTATTTTGGTCAACCATACAAGTCATGTTATCTATAGTCTATAACGATAATTATTATAACTAGATATTTCCATGAGGCAACATTTCATTATGAATGAAAATACCTATATATTTTGCAACAAACCTGACTACAAACATTAGCCTGAACATGGATTGTAAACTGTGAGTACGGTTTAATTTTATTTTCACCGTCACATTTGTTCTCCTAGGGGCTACGAATCCTAGGGGATACTTCAGTTTTTTTACTTACCCGTTGTTCTCAGTGAAGTTCATCTAAATTACAACGTTCATAGACTGCTCTCTGTATTTGCCCACAATCTTGCAAACAATTTTCGAAAAAGCAAAAATATCGAGCCCCCCACAGTTTTTCTTACTTACCCATTGTAATCAGTGATGGTGAAGGCGTTGTCATGAGTCCGTGTTGCATAAGACATTGGTGTACCGTAGTTCTCCTTGTCACCAGTCCTCATCCAGAATGTCACTGACACAGATGTCAGGTTCTTATACATACTTTCCAGTAGAACATGGTCTACAGTGCCAGCAGATTTAAAATCGATGTCAAAAGAAGAGTTCAACACTGCAATAAAACAAGTATTCTGAGAAATTGACTTCAAGGGTTGCAATGTATCTCTATGGCCTATTATTTCATTTTCTTATAATAAATTAAAATGGCTAGAACAGAGGATAGGACCAATAATTTTCATTTGACCAACAACGTTAAATAATATATAAAAAAATAACTGACGCCACATTGAATGTTCCTATATTTAACAAACTAGCGATTTAAAAAAACGCTTAAAATATCTGTGAGATGAAGCCACAATAAATTAAAACCTTCAATGAACACCATCGCCTCATAAAGGTAGAATACATTGAACTCTGGTAATATTGGTTAAATCATATGCGCTTATACAAACAAGCCGATGCGCACAGTAATCTCATTTGCAACATAGTTGTCATAAGGCTTGATGGCAGCACAGAGAGCTCATTCAACAGTTTGTTGGACAAAATCTAGATCATACATGCAACAGTGTATAGGTCTAGACTGATGCCACATCACAGAGATGACACGTGAACGTGAAGTGGTTCATTTTAATACATGCGCACTCACTGCAAGACATGTTGGAATAGGCGATTATCTTGTGTTTGGTCCATATTTATATATACTAATTTACTTTGATGACATCGGTCCGTTTTCCAATTACCCATGATAAGCGAGACGTTTACACTATTTTATTTCACTTCTAGGTTGCTGACATTTTAGTCATAACGTCTATACTTCCACGAAAAGCCACAAGACAGTATCTGCTTACTTCACAAGTAAGCAGATACTGCATTTTGGCTTTGCGGAGCAGTATAGTGTGTGCCACAGTGCGGGTACTTACTGGTCTGGCAATGTATGCCGGTGTAAGCAGGAGGACAGCGACACTGATATCTGCCCAGCAGATCCAGACAAGTGGCTCCGTTTTCACACGGATCCGACGCGCACTCGTTGATCTCGTATTCACAGCGCTCTCCCGTGTAACTGTCCAGACAATTGCACCTGCAAATACAACGACATACTCATTCATTGACAGGTTGACAAAATTTGATAAGTAACATTTTCGCCCATCAGGATTTTATATCGAGCTGATTCAAGTCTATTTGTCAATAATACGCTAGGCTAATTCTGGAGGCCATTTTGTAAAAAAAACATTTCAACATAATTATTCAGTTACCCGGCAAACACAAAACATTTGTATAACATTTGTACAACGTCGTCCCAACGTCTTCGACGTTGGTCTAGCATTGTACAAATGTTATACAAATGTCTTGTGTTTGCTGGGTAATGACTTCTTACAATCCACCCTCGTAATGCGAAATTCCCTCGTGTATAGCACTGAGATAAAAACAGAAAGTTTCAATAATAGAAAGTCAGAATGACATACGTATAGGTGTTTATGTTGTCGTAGCACGTGGCGTTATTCTGGCAGGGGTCGCTCTGACACTCATCTATATTGGTTTCGCACGTGCGTCCAGTGAATCCTGCCCTGCAGGCACATATGTAGGCGTTCACATGATCCATGCAAGAGCCACCGTTCCTGCACGGTCCGGAAGCACACTCGTCTATGTTCTCCTCGCAGTAAGATCCTAACGTGTGACAGATCAACAAAATAAATACACGGGTTGGTTTCACTGTGCCACTTTAACCGTTTGATCTTCCTTGTCCATGTTGTCGCATTGATATATTTTTAATAAAATTAGTAATTTTCCCTGGATATATTTTAAGTAAAATATGATATGATGTATAATTATATGATATATAAAATATGCTATAAACATTATATATTTCCACATGATATATTTTCAATAAAATTCGTTGAACAAAAAATGGTATTTTCCATCAAAATAAAGAGGTTCGTTAATGGAGATATTACACTTGTGTTTTCGTATAACCTGGGGTTATTTTCATTCATCTTGAGGTGGGAATCGCGACAGCAACTCCCACTTCAAAATGAATGAAAATAAAAGGATACACCTGAGTGTCAGGGGTCAACCAGTTCAGCAATACTGCTCTACAAAGCTAAAAGACAGTATCTGCTTACTTGTAAAGTAAGCTGATACTGTCTTTTGGCCTTGCATGGCAGAATACACGTCTGTCTCCTATTGTTGTTGTGTTTTGCCGTTTTCAATCACCATTATTCACACATGTTTTTTTAAATAAATTGTTGACGCCGTACAAATATTTTTCATAACTTTCGTACCAACCTCTGTAGCCAAGAGCACAGTCACAGAAGTAGGCGTTAATGTTGTCTTGACATGTGCCGTTATTTTCACATGGTGAAGATACGCACTCGTCTATATCAGCCTCACATTTATCACCTGTAACAACATAGCAAAATGTTTTTCTTTCAATGCTTCTTGACGACAAAAGGTGTTATTATTCCTTCAGCTTGATAAGGTTCGGTCAGATCTTACAGGTACGAAGCTATCAAAGGACTACATGCATGATTTTCTCCATATTCATTTAACAAGTGCTAGTTTTGATTGCTACAACAATATTTTTGTAATATCGTCCCCTTCGCTATAAAAGATATAAAAGATATATAGCAAGTGTATACGTCTCGATTATAAATTAATTACTTGGCAGATGGTATCTATCCTGCTGAAGAATAACGTTAGTATAACCTTGGCTCAACGCTTTCCTGTACATATAATTACCTGTGTAACCCGCTGAGCAGTCACAGTCAAAAGCATTGACGCGGTCCGTACAGGAGCTGTTGTGTAAACACGGATTGGGAGAGCACTCATCCAATTCAGTTTCACATTGTATTCCTGCAGAATTGTGAAGGGTTATTATTTTTTACTAAACTTTCTACCCAGAAAACACAAAATATTTGTATAACATTTGTACAACGTCGGCCCAACGTTGGTCCAACATTGTACAAATGCTATACAAATATTTTGTGTTTACTGGGTAAGATTAGTATTATCTTAACTTTATCTTATTTCCATTAGAAAAGTTAACAATGATCCTAACTTTTGTAAAGGGGGGAGTTGAGATGAAATTCCAATTCAGTAGAAATGAAAATGAGTCAATTGATAAGGCAATGTGGCTTAATTCCTATATGCTCAGAAACATGGGTTTTCTAACATCGAAATAACAATAACTTTCTGTTAGTTTGGACTGAAGTAATATAATGCTATTGCACAAGCATCTGTTTATTTACCTGTCCAGCCGGGGACACACATACAGTTGTACCCCACGGTTAGATTTTGACACGTTGCATTGTTCTGACAGGGTTCTTTAAAGCACTCGTTCATGTTCACCTGGTAAAAAAAACAAAGAAACAATCACGACAAGAGGTATAAATGGGCATATTTCGCCTTAGGTGAACTGATTGGGATTAACTGTTAAAATGCAGATCAAACACATCTTAAATATATATTAATAGGCAGTAACGTTGTCGTTGACCTAACTTGCGCGACACATGTGTTTTTCTCGTAAAAGTGTGTGTTATTATACTGCAGACCACGATGGTTTGTTTTAGGAACATTGTAGCCAGCTCAAAATATGATTAGTATCAATTATTATTTGTTTAGCTTTCATAGCCAAGTTTACATGGTCTAGCAGGTAGGCATATGTTCTGCAGCGATCATTATTGAATGATCAAATCGGTTAGCATGGCCAATAGTTTTTTTGCTAATAAAGAATTAGTTGACCTATGTTTTGAAACTTGGACGTCGTTGCTGTTGGCTACCTCAACAAGAAGCTTGTCGTCCAATTGTAGAGTGGAATTTAGGCGTTTTGAATGGTAAAATAAAAGGATTACTGTTTTTTTAAGATGTGTGTAAGCTTTCACACCTTCATCATTGACGTACACCTAGCACACGCTTATTCTGATATGATGTCCCTGTTCAGAATTGTATTGGCCATACCTCAGGAGCTTCGTCGTGTTGCAGGCGTTCTGCTGCTCCCACCATGCCGTCACAGTCGCTCAAACGTGTGGACGCCACCTGGCGAGTATCGGCGTCATGAGGACATAGATAGCAGGAAGTTTGACGAATGTCTGGCTGGAAATACCCGATGGGGCAATAATAGCATGGCTTCATTCCTGTGCGTGACACGTACCCTGCTGGACAAGCCACTGTAACCACACATGAGATTCATACAGTGTGTAATCAAAATTGATTGTTATCCTGCCAAGGTTATTAAATTTTCACCTACATATTTGTTTAATTTGAGCACACATAATTGAAAATCTGGATGTTTATAGGCCCTACACATATTTCATTCCCATTAACAATGATTTGGTCGACTAAAAAAAAAAACAGATTAAGAACGACAATGGTCGTGATCAGCAGGATAAGGGTTAATAATTAAAATGACATCTTCTGTTAAAAAGAAATAAAGTATATTGCCATCACTCGCCTTGTGTTAGATACACAGACATGAGCTGGCATAGTCATCCAGGCCTCTTTAACTTTTTAAATCAAATTAAATTCGAAGCGACCGCACAAAATAAATTATGATTAGATTATGGATCACACATTCTGAGTATGTTTTATTTTGTTCAAGTTATAGCATTGTACATTTCAAAACAGGTAACTAGACATCTATGTTATTATACTGCATAATAACAGGTTCATTAAAATAAGTATAATAGCTAAAAAGAATGAAAAAGTTAAATTTGGTTGAATACTGAATGAGTAAACGGGTTCTCACATCCACACAACTCCTTGCGTCTGCTTCCCCGTCTAAGAGTTGTAGCATTACCGGGACACGGCAGGCAGTGAGTCCGGGCATAGTCCGGCTGGTATGAGCCAACTGGACAGGTCTCACAAGGCTCCAGGCCATCTAGGGCAAAACTGCCAGGCAAACACTGTCCTGAAAAATACCATTTACAGCATGTATATCATTGAGTTCAATTAACAAAGTAAAGCACCTCAGACCGCGTGTACAAGCAGGCAGCGTGTGGTATCGATGACTGCATGCCAACAAACGTGTTACTGTGGACGTTGATCGAGGCTTCCAAGGGATGGGTTACGGGGGGGGGGGGTGGATAGTTTTCCCGTGGAGCAAATATATCTATAGCAATTAGCTCCTTTAGTTCTTTATAATATGTATGTTGACAAAAAAAAGAATAACCAACTCATCTCACCCAAGACTTAACTGCCAACTCAGGACAGTCTGGAGTAAGGCCTTCAAGTTCAACATAATTATTATCATCATCATTTCCATGTTGTCGTGACATTATATCACTTAGAATTTGAAGTAATTTCCGTCTGTCATAATTGGAATAAAGTATTGATATGCCAATGTGTCAGATAGACATCATAAGTCCTGGGCGTTCGCCCTTGGCTTCTGCCCAGAACGTATATTGTCTATCTAACACATTGTCAAGCTGCCTGCTTGGAAACTCGGAGTTCCCGGGTTCGAACTCTGATCTTCAAGTTTCAAAGAAACAAAATGTTTCTTCCCCGCTCATTCGTAGTGATTTAATATTGTGGGTAGCCTCTGTGACCAAGAGGTAGCGAGCTCGGCCTCAGACATCCAGGACTCGAATTTCGAATCCTGCATGTGTCTGCAGGCCAGTGTCATCTTATTCATCTCACCATCCTCAGGAGGTTCTCCTGGCCCAGTTTGGTCTATGTGCACAAAATGTGGCCTAAAACCCCATTCATTCTTTTTATTTCGATACATGTGTCATTCAGCCACACATAATTGTACAGATTTGTGTTATATTTGTAACCAACCTTGGCATTGTGTGACACTCTTGCTATGGTCTCCTACAGTGGACGTGTTGTTTGGACACCATAGACAGGTTTGTTGACCCTCTTCAGGCTGGTACGTACCCCTGGCACAGCTGTCACACTCCAGGGTCACCACATTAAAGAAGGTACCCACTGGGCATTTCACTGAAATTACCAAAATGAGGAACACCTTTAAGAACGCTTAACCATGCATAGGCCCCTAGTAATAATAATAGTAGTGCATAGATAAAGAAGCCTCACTTATGGGGAGAAAAGTTACTACAATACATGGCTATTTGGTGTCATAAAGGCCAGTCTACACCAAAAAGACACCCGACGACACGTCACGTCGGGAGTCGTCGGTGCGATGGGGGCAGTCCTACGACCACAATTTCATCAGAATTCGTCGTGTAAGCCCAATCTACACCAAAACATGTTGAGTCTTGAGGCCGGTGGACACCAAAAATACGACACCCAATGATCGATTTTAGTCTCTATTCTGTCTAGACTGAACTTAACCCTTAAAGCGCTAAATTAAATAATTTTCACCCAACATTTGTAAATATTGGATGTTTAAACGTTCATTTCGTTCCTAATAAGAGTACAATGCTGATTTAATGCTGGCTCGCCGTCTCCGACGTCGGCCCAACATTAAATCGGCATTGGTTTATCGTATCGTGTTTGCTGTAGGCCTACCACAATCCATGTCACTGAGGACACTCCCTGGAGCACATGTGAATATAGGCTCCTCTACAGGTCTGGTCACAGCATCTATCTCTAACTCATTATTGGCCACCGTGGCGGACAATTCTCCCTGAAGAGCATCAAGTGACAGTCTGTCAATGACCTCCGTCACTGCCTGTTTTAGCTCCTCTTGTCGCTCCACGCTAATCAGGTGTGAAGAGTTGATCAATTTACCTGCAATCAGTACCAGCTGCATTGCATTGCATTGCATTGCATTGCATTGCATTGCATTGCATTGCTTTGCATTGAATTGCATTGCATTGCATTGCATTGAATTGCATTGCATTGCATTGCATTGCATTGCATTGCATTGCATTGCATTGCATTGCATTGCATTGCATTGCATTGCATTGCATTGCATTGCATTGCATTGCATTGCATTGTTACTTCCCTAATTGATGTCAATATGATTCGCCAGCAAGGATATTAAACCAAGCTTTTCTGAATGATGTGGGCTAACTACTTACTCATGATATATTCATTTTACTAATAAATTATCCAAAATAGGCAAACACGTTTATGCATTCTTGATAAAATTAAAAAAAATAGTATGTAATCACATTTAATTATTTATTATGTACAGTTAGAATTTAAAAAAAATCTAGAGAAATGCAGTCTTTTCACTGCACTTATATACCTGATACAGCCACTTCAAATCTCACGTGCTTGGTAGTTGTGTCTACCCCTCCCGCTACGTCACGGCGAATTCTGGCGTATCTCTCATCATGCCCACGTGACCGGATGCCAGTAATAACGTGACCATGGTCTTCCGATTCGCTTAAAGTATCTTGTGGCTGATTTGAACCAGAAATTAAACGGTGAGCAATGTTGAGAAGCCAGTTAAATTTTACAGAGAAATCGTCGTGATATGTGTTGACGTCGGTGATGTCCCGTTTTTTACGACCGCGTCCATCGGCAGCTCTGTCCTCCACACGGTTTGTTTTTAGTTCAGGATTATCTTCCTCGGTATCCGTGACACAATGAGCGTCAATCCCGTCAAGGCGACAGTGGACACCCTGACGACAATATTGAGCAACCTAAAAACATATGTCATAGTTATAAATTGAATAAAAGCTAGCGCAATGGGACGCTATACCATAATTCATAGGATGTTTCGGTTCGGGTATATCTTTGTCAAGGCAAGAGCTGTGCTCGTATTTATATATAAGTTGTACGAGAATACGGATCCAGGCTTGACCATTCTATGGATTTCACCGATTTCTACGTTTTATTTCATGTCATAAAATCTACGGATGGATTTTATATTTTGTCATCTGTACGGATTTAGTACACTTCCGTGAAAATATATTTAATATTATTGTTAAATATTGATGTATTTATTTATACAATTACGTGTCATTATGATTAAGAAGCCATTTCAATGTAGATTAGCGTTCACGCTTTTTTATTTAAGTTTTTGTGTTATGTGCTCTGTATTACTAAATTATGGAACAGAACAATAATGATGAATGAGCAGAGGTTACCTTTACAAGTCTTAAAGTACATGAGAAACAATAATTTGGGTTGGGTAAAAAGAGTGAAGTCTATATTTCTAGAGCTAGATTTAGATATAACCTCAAATGACATTTCACATATACCGTTGCAAACTGTTAAAGAACATCTAGTCAAAAAGGATACCCATCAATGGAAACTAAGCGTGGCATCTAAACCCAAGTTACGAACATATGCTCTATTTAAAATAAATCTCAAAACAGAATTGTATGTTAGTTTATTAATTCCAAAGTGTAAACGATCTATTTTTTGTCAATTTAGAAGCGGTATTCTTCGTTTATCAATAGAGACGGGCAGGTATCGCAATGTACCTGCAGATGAACAGTTGTGTGAAATATGTAATTTGAATCTAGTAGAAGATGAAATTCACTTCCTATGTTTTTGCCCTAGGTAGCAGGAATTGAGAACTGAACTATATCAGAATGTTTTATCTTTAGACTGCCTTTTCCCTCAATATACGGATACTGAGAAACTTTTACAGATTTGTAAAACTGACAATAAATTTTATATATGGAGCTTGGCAAATTAGACAGCGTTATGTTTAATTAAAATACATATTTCTTTTGTTTTATTAATATTACTATTTTTATAATACTTATTTTTCATGTGCTAGTAGGGTTATATATATATATATATATATATATATAT
>OZ024902.1:91545591-91570591 GCA_964017125.1 Flabesymbios commensalis
GTCATAGTTGTTATAAATAAGTTGTTATAAATGTTATAAGACAGTGACTAATAAGCCCTAGAGGGCTGGGTATTTATTTTTGTGTATTATTATACTATGTGAAATATATGTATGTACTGGTCACTTTAATAAACAATTACTTACTTACTTACTTGCTCTAGAATAATCAATCTCATAGATATTTATTTGTGATATATATTTTTTTGTCATGTCTAATAAGAAATCACATACCATGTCACTTAAGTTTGGTCCACATGTCAACGATTTTTTGTGAAGAGTAAGCATATTTTTACTTTATAAAAAAATTAATGTTTTAAAAAAATAAAAATCATGCTACAGTCTGGTAGACAGAGCACTTAACACCAGTTGGCTACGAATGCCGATGCTGTCTTCATACTCCCTATTTCTTAATCCCCATTTCCGATTTCACACTCCCAACACATGCATTTCACAAAATAAAATAAAAGCGAAAATATATTACAACAAAATAAATATAACATCAACTGAAGAGATTTCATCTTTGGTGAAGTCAATCATGTTTGACGTGTATTTGCACGATATGGGTAACATAAATATATGATCTTTTGTGTGGTTTTAAATTTAAGAATTGCTGATTTTACAATATGAATTGTAGAGTCATAAACTAATTAAATCAGATATGTGATTATTTCTCTGGGCCTACCTTTTCGCCCACCCTCTGTCTATAGCGTGACTCAGCCTGGCTTAGTAGCATCCCATCTTGACAGCTGTACTTGGTCTTGTAGCGTATCAGTGTAGTCAGTACCACATGGTTTGATCTACGAGATTCTACAAATACATGATTATTAGTTTAAAGGCGACAATTTTAGTGATAATTAGAATAATTTTAGTGATCATTAGAATCATTTTTTATTTCACGTGTCAACATTTTCTAGACAAATATGTTTGGAACTATCGGTAACATTCCACCTTCATTTGAACAGTAAATGATGGGGGCCATGACGCTGTTAATTGAGGAGCTAAAGGGTCCTATATATACCACTAATTGGGGTGTCATTATACAACCCTTTATCTCCAAGATGATGATATTGATCTTGTTTTTTGATCGACAAATTAGGGGCACGTTATTACAGAGATATTAGGGTGGCCTTCTGTTAGCGGTCATTTGCTGACCTTAAGGAGAGTGTCCCTGACCACTTGTAAATAAAACACAGTGTATGATTGAAAAAATATGCAATATGTCAAATACATTTTTTCTGATTCTGATTCTAATATATTTTACCATTCGAATCTGTCAGCTTAAACAATAAGCATTATTACATAGCAGAACTTGCTCACATATTCAAACAGAATCTCCACAAAAAAGTATTAAATGTTATTAAGAAAACAATAATAGCACCACACAATAATGAATTATAAATGTTGAAGCTGTGTCTTGTCGCAGTGGTATATTGCATTCATTTAAATAAATGCAATATGTGAGGCGTTTCTACATGCAGATGGAACAAACTAAATACCCGAACAATCTGGGAATGGGAATTTGTTTGGCGGGTCCCACCGCCCCGTGTCGTATTCACAATAATAGCGAGAAGCGGGCTTGATGGCGAAACCAAAACCTCTGTTACAGTTCAGCTTGCACTCCACTCTATCCTTTCCTTCTATACAGCTGATATTGCCGTTCACAGGTACCGGCGGGTTGGCACAGGCGTGTTCTGTAGACAAATATGAGGATATTTTATTGATGATACAAAGCAAAAAAGATGTAATACATCTAAAATGATTTTTTTATCTATTACCTATAATCTGATAATGACGTACTTTGTTTGATATTTTTGAACGCGTGACGGTTTGGATCTTTTTTTAAATGCAATAAAAACATTGACTAAATTGGTGAAATGTGCAGGCGCATGTCACATAAAACCTCACATTTTCAATTGAAATTGAGCCAGTTTTAAATAGTTCGGCTGTTTTGCATTTATTAGAGAAAGTTTATGAGCAAAGTAGTAACTCAATATTAATGGATTTTTTTGGAATTCTGAAATTATTATTTTAATTGCACTAGACATGTTTTCTTTCCAATGAAACAAACTTGATCCTTGGGCCATGTGTTATTTGTTTTCTTTGTTAAAAATATGACGGTATGTTTATATACTGAGAGATGAAAAAAAACTGGTATTTATAGCGGGAATAATATTATGGTTAAAAAATATAGGGTACTTAAACGATTAAATAAGCAAAGTACACTCGTGTAAAGCCAAAGTAACTCGTTACTTTTCAAGTAAGCAGTTACTGCCTCTTAGTTTCGCTGAGCAGCTTACCTTTGACGAGAACAGTAATGATGCATGTATTATTGTTTCCTTGTCTGTCAGTGGCTGTATATGTGACATGAGTGACACCTAGAGGGAAGCTGGTGGTTCCGGGTTTGTGCGATTTCCTCACGTGAACAGCTCGCCGGGAATTATCTGAGAACAGTGGCTCCTCCCAGTGGATGATCTGATCCTTATTTCGTCTGACAAACGGTAGCGGAGAGGAGCACTTGTCAATCCGCGGTGGTTGTGTGTCTGCAACAAGTCAATAATAGATAGAAGAATTGTACATCAAACAATGTTTTTATATATCCCAAAATAACTGAGCGATAAAGGTGTTTTACATGAAACAAACTTGCCTACTTGGAATGTAACCACAGGCAGAAATGCTGGATTAGAAAAAAAACTGTATACTACACTCAATTAAGCGTTCTTGAGATGCTTTTCATAAATAGCAGGTTTTGAAATGTCAATCAAGATAATAACCTAATATCTATTGAGAAAAGCGAGTTTGCTATTCAGTTTATTTTACACCAAAACATAGACACTTGAATTGTAGCCAGAGGCCTAAATGTTCGAGATGATGATTACCGTGACCAACCAAAAAGAGCCGGATATATTGGTAAATCATCTAATAATTCAAGCCTTAGTCTTACCTTTAACTGTGACTATAAAGGAGCAGTCCACTTTGTTTCGGCTATCATCTTCAGCCACGTATGTGACCCGCGTCTTCCCGATCGGGAAAGCATACGGCGGGTGTACGTTATTCTTGGAGCGAACGTGAGGCAGGAATCCCGAGTTGTCCACGGCCAGAGGTCTCTGCCAGCTGACCACGGCCGTGTCATCGTCAGGGTCAGCCGGTACCGTGATGGCGGCCGGACACTCCATCACAGGCGGCGCGGCATCTGACAAAACACAACATAGAAGTTCACCCTTGTCCTGCTGATCACGACAATTGTTGTTTTTTATATGTTTTATTAGCTGATTAATTCACTGTCATTGGGAATACAATGACTGTTCAAACATCACAATTGTAAATGTTTGGTCTTAGATCAAACAAATATGAGTAATTTTCAACCACTTGAGGTTGTGGATCGCGAGATACATTCTCAAGTGGTTGAAAATTTAAATAAATTTACACAGCAGGATAAAGAGGAAATCTAGCTACTGTCGAAGTACCAAGATTTCAAAGAATAAACACTAAAATATAATATAATTATAAGGCAGAATAATTTGATGATATATTTTTAGAAAAGGGTTATGTCATAATTACTGTAGCAAATTAGTTAAGCAACCCTATGCTTATTATAGGATATGCAATTAACCACATTAATCAATGCTAAGTCTGATCATTACATTGTCATTGCATTATCATTACCTTAACATTATATTATCATTATTATCATTATATTATCATTACATAGGTTATATCATATTATACGATAATTACACAAATAGTATCGTTGAGTATTACTCTGTATCTGATCTAACCGTTTGTCTGCTCGCTCCTTTATTTGGTGTAAAATCGGCATTTTAATACATGTACATGTATAATCAACCAAAATATGACTATTTAGTCAATCCTTCACTTTAAACTCATTCACTAGAACACAGCATTTCAAATTACCTCTACAACTGCTTTCTTCGCCAAAGATATTGGGTCGCCATTCTCCATTCTGATTACACTGACGTCGTAGAGGTCCCTGTCTGTCGTAGCCAGAGTTACACCTGTACTCACACAATGATCCGTATGAGTTTTTCTTTGTTGTACAAGTTGATGGAGTCACTCTGCCATGTGCTATATCAGGAAGCGGTATACATTCCACCTCTGTATGTGTACAAACAACAAATGTGCAATTTATACCAATATATATTTATATTTGATTTCAAATGTCTATGAAACGATAAAATGTCTTATATATGCACCATGGATATTTTAAATTAAATATAGATAAGTTAAAAGGACATCCCCATTTAAAAATATGAACATTTGGAACTGTCAATTGGATATATTGCACTAATGGATGTAATTATATGGTCACACTAGTTTTTTGTTCAGCTTCTCGGTGCGGTCGCAAGGCACACATTTGAGCCCCAAGGCATTGCCATCAGGTGCCAAGAGTTCGGCGAGTGATGTACGCTAGTAGTTGCCATACTTTATCAAGGCAACGGGGGGACATCCAGAGAAAATCACCTGATTACAGTTAATGCATTTGAATTTTCTGTCATTGTCTTATCGCCAAGAATCATCGGTGAATATCAGCGATATATCTCCGGACAGCACACGGTATTCGGATATTCGGTGGGTTAAATGAAGACCTGAAAATGTATCGCCGATATAATTGTATTGGCAATGGCATTGTTTCTAACATCGATTTTTGACCTCATTTTTCTGTATGACCTTGAGATCTCAGGGTCAAGGTCACGGTGGGAATGACCTTGGATGGGTGGGCGCCAGGCACCTGTATCTTAATTTTGATTTTCCACGACTTTTAGTTTTAATTTCTGGCTACCATCGATTCTTGACCTCATTTTTTTGTATGACCTTGAGATCTCAGGGTCAAGGTCACGGTGGGAATAAACTTGGATGGGTGGGCGCCAGGCACCTGTACCTTAATTTTGATGATCCAGGACTTTTAGTTTTAATTTCTGGCTACCCTTGATTTTTGACCTCATTTTTCTGTATGACCTTGGGTTCTCAGGGTCAAGGTCACGGTAGGAATGACCTTGGATGGGTGGGCGCCAGGCACCTGTATCTTAATTTTGATGATCCACGACTTTTAGTATAAAATTTTTGAATAAGGAAACGGGAATAAGGAATAAGTAACTAACTTCACGGACCTTATAATTTCGCATATGTCACTCGTCGCGTGCATATTCGCTCTCCCGTTCACGTTGGTGTGTTTTGCGCTTAACTTAGTGGGTAAAGGGTTGATTATTCAGTTGAATACTCTAGAATTAACCCTTGCAGCGCTGATATATATTTTTGTATAAACCCTAGAGACCAAAGGATTTTTTCAATTTGTAAGCATCATATTAAATGACCATAAATGTCCTAGTTAGCTCTTTTCGCTTCATTGTAATATCTATGTCATGGGTGTACAACCATTATAAATATTTTTACTCTTTCAGTCCGGGGATCAACTTTAGGCGTCATAATCTGACGTCATAATCTGATGTCTATAGACGTTAGATTCTGACGTTTTAAGTCAATCCCCGCACTGTAATGGCTAAACATATCTAACATATCTCACCATTCTGATGCCACTATTTCCACTCACCTCTGCAGGTGGCAGTGAGCCCGTCCCAGTGCTTGATGGCTAAACAGGTCCGGGTCAGGGAGCCCAGCAGCTTGAACCCGGCATCACAGAAAAAGTAACACGTGCTGTTAAAGTAGGGTTCAGGTTCGGTGCATCTCTTGTAGCCGTTTCTTGGCTGCTGCAGCGGCATACACCTTTTTCCTGGGAAAATACAAATGTAGCGATACGTAACATTATTCACTTATGGTTAAGATATAAACTAGCATTTAGCATCCCGAATTTGTGAGCGAATCTTCGCTCACACGATACGATTAGAGTACACGTCTTGTGGAGGTGAATACTTTTGGTGTGAACGAAGCTTCAAACTTATATTACCATGATTATTAGGCCTACTAAAAAGTGTACACATTTCAACATAAAGCTGCGATTTTAAAACAAATCCCTCTTCAAAGAAATAAAATAATAAGCATGGGGATGCGGAAATACATCAGAAGGGGCATACAATAAAGCCTGGTGCTCAATCTTCAATATAATAATATTCTTTGATATACAGTAATGTAAATTAGGGGGTATTGATAAAAAATACTTTTACAGCGCTGATAAGAATTTTGTACAACCATCATGTCCATTCTGTACATGCATGCATTAAACCTAATACACTGATTAGGACTATTCTAAGGGTCTCAGTCCCGTGTGTGCCGTTGACTCTTTCAGTGCGTGTGGATCGACTTTAGACGTCAGAATCTGACGTCTGTAGACGTCAGATTCTGACGTCTAAAGTCGAACCTCGCGTTGAAGTGTTAATATTGATTAAATATATAGAATGGAAAACTATATCACCGCTGTAATTACTAAAAAAGGTAATAGAGCAACCAAACAAATTCTATGGGCAGAACATTTTGTATTCTCTATTAATGGGCCACTATTTTCAGATAAGGGTGTGACTTACTTTCACAGAACGCCGGTTGACCGGACCAAGTGCCGTTCTCTCTACACAGCCTCAGGCTGTTACCCCTTATGGTGTAGCCAGGGGCACACTTCACCCCACAGGCTGCATTGAACACGTTGCCACACTTTTTCTTCACAAAGTACCCGTTCTTGGGTGGTTTCATATCCGGACATTTCATAGCTACGACGAAATGAAAAAAACATTAAAATCATAGCTACAACGAAATCCAAACAGAAGTACAAAACTTATTTTGATATTGTTCACTAAAATATTTTTTGTTTTACTTTTGGAAAGATATTAGGATATGTTTAAAGATTCCCTGGAGAGTCTGTCAAAATGATAAACATTGCATCAAATATGTAGAGCATCCACTCTTTAATAACAGCATAGAAAATATAATTGTTGTGATTGAACATGAACAATACAAAGACAATGTCTAAGTAAATTAAGTAATTATCACTTGGCCAATTATTCATTCGTTGCTATAAAAAAATCAAGTCAGTAAAAATTCTTAAAGTATACAATATATATTCAGTTGTGTAAGATTTAGGCACGGAATGGAAACTTTCTCGCTATTTTTCCTCGACAACAAATTTATCGTTCAAGAAGATCAATGTTAAACTTACATGCTCTGAGTAGACATACAATGATGTTCATAATATATTTGTCTTTTCTGATGCAAATTATTGGTTTAAATGAGAGAATTATTTATGTGATCATATCTATAAATTAAAAATATATTCTATCCCAGTAAAAACAAAACATTTGTATAACATTTATACAACGTCGGCCCCGGCCCAACGTCTTCAACGTTGGTTCAACATTGTATAAATGTTATACAAATTTTTTGTGTTTACTGGGATAGCAGCTCTATTTATAAATGTATCTGGATATTGTTATTACATACCTGCACATTGATGATCCCCTACCGTACGGAACCCTTTCTTACACGTACACTGTGTGATGGAGGTGCTGGCGGCTGGTGACACGTGGTTGATGTCAGGACATGGTCGACACACCTCTTCACCGCCAGTATCAGTCTGATTCTTGTACGTACCTTCTTTGCACACTGACAACAGTGACACATATCGATGTTGTGATATAAAACTCGACTGGGTTATTTTGTTTAAAGGTGATTGGCTGATCGTACGTCAGAGTTGTAATCATAGTTAATGGGAGCCCGTTATTCAGTAAAGGAGGTTGCCGATAGAGTTACATCGTAAAGAAGCAAGTACGGTTAGCCATTGCCTTTTTTAAAATCTCACAATAACTTCTACATTGAGGACCACACGCAGCTCAGCATTGAGGAGTTAAGCCATTTTGAAATCGATCGATTGCAAAAGTAGAATTTAAAGCGCAGAATTACGAATGACAATGATTACAGTACAATGTACAATTACAGTACAGTATAATCACGTACAATGTTTGTCATTACGGTCTGTGAAAAGTGATAAAGAAAAGGCTCAGCTTACTCCTCAAGGCTGAGCAACGTTACTGAGTGCATTTATACAATATGTAGGCCTACTCATAAATGTACTGCTGCATTTTGTTACAATGTTTGTTTTTAGTAAATATATACTTCTTCTTAATATCTAATTTTCACATCAAATGTGGTCAGATTATTTTGAATCGTGGGTGAATATTGTAAGAATGCTTCGAAATCACTCAGAATGTTGTACTTAGAATATATTAATTATGACGCTCCATATCGTCTTTAGAACAACATTTTCTGGATGTCTCGTGTCTACTGGGAGCATGGCAAGAATAGCTGCGAATAATTTCAAATATTTATAGACAGGGATTGTAGCAAGACATTTTGAAATTTATTTCTAATCGTAAAGAATATAATAAAATTAAAAAAATTCTAAGACATTCGGCCTCTGGTGTGGAGATGAAATGAGACTGGGTACACAAGGGCATAACAATGTTCTATCATGATTATAATAATACATATACCTAATACATTCAAGGGTTAATTATATTAACCCTTTCAGTGCGGGGACCGTGTTAAGACGTCAGAATCTAAAAACACTCCCCGCTCTAAAAAAATTAAAATATTTCTAATGGCTGCATACCCATGACATAGGTATTCCAATGAAGCGGAAGGAGCTGACTAAGACATATATGATGATTTCAAATTGAAAAAAAAACCTTTGGTTTCTAAGCTGCTAGGTGTATACAAAAATATATCAGCGCTGTAAGGGTGAATACTTACTAAGACACTCTGACTTGAGGCCAGTACCGTAGTATCCGGGGTGACACAGGCAGGCGTACTTTCCACTGTAGGTGTCACAGCTACACGTGGCTCGTGTGTCACAGCAGTCAAATTTAGCCGGACACAGAGTCTTACATTTACTGTTTCTCTGCTCAACGTTCACACCGCGATGTAAATCTATAAAAAAAATAATAACTTTGTACTTTGTGCTAGGGCACATATTCTCGTACAGGTTACGATATATCGTAGGCTTCGGATTGGTCGAGATGGCCATCTCGACCAATCCGAAGCCTACGATATATCTGCCGTGCTCCTGCTTTGATCGTTGCAGAGTCAATGTGCTGTCTTTTTTCATACTCGCAGTGCTTCTTGTAGGTGTATTGGCAAAATGATTCACGTAATTCGTCCCATTGGATATGTGGCAGATACACCCTTTTATATCTAAGGGGACGGTATATAAATCCCTTTTTTGTAACAATAAGGAAAGAAAAGATATATTAATTTTGATTCTCAAGTACTGCTACTATCAAGAATGACAGTTGTTCTTTGAACATCAATGTTTAAAAAAAAAATAATGAGTTTATGGTAATAGAGCATCACATAACAATAATTTGCATTATTTTTAGTTTGCTGGTGCAGCATGATCTTTTTAATTACCGTTTCACTATAATGCTATGGCATTTATAAACAAGCTTATAGGAAGGATATGATAATGTAAACTACCACAAACTACCGAAAAAAAAACTGTTTTAAGCACTGTTTTTACTGACCCTCATGAAGAGCCCTCCTGGCCAGTGCCTCAAACTCTTCAAAGCTATCCAGGATATAAGTGTGTTTGATCTTGGGTTCAGACGCCATGTGACAGAGCTCCTTGAAGTTCCCCCTCACAATGCCAAACGTGAAGATCTCCACCCCCTTCTCTCTCAGCTGCTTGGCCGCCCATGTCGGGTCTCCGTTGTTGGAGTAGCCGTCCGTGATAAGGAACAGCGCCTTTTTGGCATCGTGACGAGCGTATTGTAGAATATCCTGTAAAACAAATGAAATAAATGAAATGAATGGGGTTTTAGACCATCTTTGTGCACATGTAGACTAAACTGGGCTTGAAGAAACTGCTGAGGATGGTGAGATGAATGAGATAACACTGCCCTCCAGACGCAGAATTTGAGCCCTGGCTGTCTGAGGCCAAGCAGGCTACCTCTCGGTCACGGAGGCTTCCCGCAATATTCAATCTCTACGAGTGAGCGGGGACATTTTGCTTCTTTGAAGTGAAATGAATCGGGCTTTAGGCCACCTTTGTGCACATATAGGCTAAACTGGACCAGAAAAACCTCCTGAGGATGGTGAGATGATTGAGATGACACTGTCCTCCAGACACAGGATTAGAAATTCGAGCCCTGGTGGTCTGAGGCCGAGCACGCTACCTCTCGGTCACGGAGGCTCTCCACAATACTAACGTTCAAACGTGGATGGGGAAGAAACATTTTTGTTTCTTTCAAACCGCCGAGACCGGGAACCGAACCCCGAACTCTGGCGGTGCTAACCACTACCCTAGGGCCCCCGCCCTTTGCTTCTTTGAAACTTGAACAGTGTTGAATGCCAGAGTCGGGTAATTTTCACCCATTTTGAGCGGTATAGAGAGACACAATTTCAAGTGGGTGAAAATTTCTCATATTTGCTTAATTTTAGACCAAACATTTGCAAATTTTGATGTTTTCATTCCCAGTGACAGTGATTTGATCGGCTAATAAAACGGATTTAAAACGATTATAGTCATGCTCAGCGATGAAAGGGTTAATCTAAGTGTCATCCGTATAAATACGTAATCCGACCGTACATCTCCTACGGATCACTTACGTAAATTATCCTTGTCTTTTAACCCTTTAACCGCCAAATTATTTAATTTGAATTTTCACCCACTTGAAGTTGTGTCTCGATGACGCGATCCACAACTTCAAGTGAGTGAAAATTATTCAGATTTCACAAAATGGGGGTCAACTGTTTTCAAATATTGCTGATTGATGTCACATTTTATCTTTAACATGTTTAAAAGGTGGTACTTAATGTGCTAATAAAAAATGAAAACCCGAATATATGCGGCACCGGCGGTTAAAGGGTTAATACAGCAGTGGTACTCAAGGTGAACTAGCATGTTCATCTGTATACACATACCAATTTGTAAATGTCGTAGGTTAATCAGATGTAATTCTATGCAGCTATTATCTTTTCATATTCAAGAATAGTTATGGTCTGTAGACGTCAGATTCTGACGTCTAAAGTCGATCCCCGCGCTACAAGAGTAAACTATTTATAATGGCCGCAGACCCATAACCAAGATAACTTAAGTATTCAAATGAGTCAGAAAGAGCAAGCTATACATTTATAATGATTTTAAATTTAAAAAACGCCATTAGATCTCTTGGTTTATAGCAAAAAACTTTACGTTTTAATACTATCCGGACCGTTTTTAACCAGTTTTTAAATAGTTGCTTATACGCAACAAAACAATATTATCATTCTGCAGCATTCTTCACAGTAACGGAACTAACATTAGCACTGTTTAGAGCCAACGTTGGACAACAGAAGCATTAGAATTTTGAGCACTTTGCCAAGCTCAAATCCTGAGATATTTTACTAAACATCAGATAAGAAACGACCATCATCACATGAATATAGGCGTCTAGCTCTCACCTGACCATGCTAAATATGTGTCTCCATATTCTCATGTCATGTGAAATTTTCTAAGCGGGAAAGATAAAAAAAAAACTTGTGTTACAATAAATCGCTAAATTATTGGAGCGTACGGCGTCTGGGTTTGTGCGGGGTGTTTTTCCTTTTCGTGGATAGTGCCACATCATGTAAGGTGCTATCTGTGGCTGTCAAGTTAGACCTCGCGAGTGGAGGCTCACAGTCAAGTACTGCGGCATGTGGGGCCAAAAATTCACTATCGGGCCTGCATAGTACCGTCGTAGGCATCTGCTCTGCTAATCTCTGCTAAGAATTTAACACTTTAACCGACATAGTTACATGTATGTATTTGAAATTTTCACTCACTTAAAATTGTGGATCGCTATCGCGATCCACAACTTTAAGTGAGTGAAAAGTATTCAGGTCGATTGGAGCTGAAAAGGCTACTAGTAACACGTGTGCGTAATATTATATAACTATAATTTTATTATACTGTAGGTGTATGCCGTGTCAACATTAACAGGCGCAAACACTTTATAAAGTCCCCATAATTGGCATAAATTTAACCACAAAATCTCGGGGGCGAGCCCCACCGCCACCTTTTTCAGATCGTTGATTAGGCACTAATAAACTTAGTTATTAAAGGAGTGGATCCGCTCTGAGCCCCTCATCATAACAACAACTACATTGTAAACAACAACCGGATCGGCAACAGCTCTGGACGGCTTGAGCTGCTCGCGGCTAATAACGTAGTAACGTAGTAATAAAGTGTTCTGTGTCTAGAATACGAATCTCACAACAACAAATCAATTTGAAAAGTGGAACATTTTAATGTGTTCTAAAGTGGATGCTTCGTGTCAGTTTACTATATGATTTTCTTCTACTACTATGTTTTTTTAACGGAGGGACAATTTTATTTCAGCCTCATCACATATGATTAACTAACTAGTTAATTATAGTGGCTGTGTGAATGCACTTTCAAGTGTGCGTAAACCTGCACTCATGAAATGAGTGCAAACTTAATTGAACTTGTTTATGAGTGCATTTCTCTGCAGTACACAATCTGGGCATGTTTTAATGTGTGATAAGCTACTCTGCATGGGCTTGCTAGGGGACTTGGTGCAGATATTATCTGTATGGGAGAGGTTTATATACAATAGATCTGGAAAAAAAAATATTATAAAAATTAGGCTCGGTATTTATTAAATGCACCAATGTTTTTTAAAAGCCTGAACTATACCGTATCGCTTCTGAAACAAAGAAGGATGTGACTCTACACCTACACTGTAAAAATGTATAAAACACGATAAATTGTAACTTCAACATGAAATTGAAATTTCAATTCAAAATTAAAAAACATCACACGATGAATCAACGTTGACATGTAGCATACGTTGTGTCTATAGGACAATAATTGCGATAAAAAAGATTATCAGCTGATAAAATATTCTGACGAGGAGAATATAACCACAAATCGCCACCTCATCAACCGGGATGCACCACGACAATCTTCGGTGGTCAACAACTTATACGACAGTGTTATTCCGATGTTTTTTCCTTTGAAAAAAAATAGATCGCACCTAGCAGTTCTCCCATTTCTCCTGACCGCAAATAATTAAATTCGGGCAGGTGCAATCATTGATTACCTTGATCTGTTTGATTTTTTTCCAATCCGTAGCATTACCTTGTGACATGGGTTATCTGATATGTAATTAAAGCTGAATGGAGTGATTAATAGCGCCATGACCAATACTTATTATAGTGGAATTGATGCTGCACTATGGGCAATACCCCGATAACATTATTGGTGGTCGCAATTTTATTTAGATTCTGATGGACTGTCGTTATCCCAATGTTGATTATGCTGGGCCATCGTCGCAGACGGTGGTTCAGCGTTGAACCGACATTAGGTTAACGTTTTTTGCTTGCAGTAGAGAGATATATCGTACCCTGGCTATTATATCTTCCGGTTTGTATAAAACAGCAGGTAGCCCTTTAAATTCCCACGGGAATTACAATCCCAACAAACAAGAGACATATTTTACCCAATACTGGACCAATGTTGAACCAGCGTCATAGACGGTGGGCAATGGGTCAGTCACTCGTGTTTGCCGGGAATGTAGGTTAAAACTTTCTGTGATAACGATTGGGTAAAATAAGTTTTTGTTATGTATTGCCAGAAAGTACAGAAGCTTTAAACGACATGACAAAATTATTTTATAACGACTTATAAGTCGTTATAATGACTTAGGATATGAGTCGATTGAACGACTTATAACGACTTATAAGTCGTTATAACGACTTAGCATAAGTCGATTAAACGACTTATAAGTCGTTATAACGACTTAGCATAAATCGATTAAACGACTTCTAAGTCGTTATAACGATTTATGCTAAGTCGATTTAATAACTTATAAGTCGTTAAAACCACTTATGCTAAGTCGATTTCCCGACTTATAAAACATTATAACGAGATAAAAAATATTTTTGTCATGTCGTTTCAAAGCTTCCGTAAGAAAGAGACACAGCGATACTGATATAATTTATTTCAAAATAAAAAAATGTTTTAAAATCTGCTTAATTTGTTTCGTGCATCATCAGTGTGATAACGCGTTTAGTAGAGTCAGATATCGTATATCTCTGATATTATATACTATTGAAAATTATCGACGAATGAATGAATGAATGAATGAATGAATGAATGAATGAATGAATGAATGAATGAATGAATGAATGAATGAATGAATGAATGAATGAATGAATGAATGAATGAATGAATGAATGCTTAAATGATTGAATGAATAAATACTGAGCATGAAAATATAGGGTCATATGTTGCTGAGAAGCCTATAATGATAAAGAAACAGCAGCAGCAGTAGCAGCAGCAACAACAGTAGCAGCAACAGTAGCAGCAGCAGCAGCAGCAGCAAAAACAGCAGCAGCAGCGGCAGCAGCCGCAACAGCAGCAGCAGAGGAGGAGCAGCAGCAGCAGCAGCAGCAGCAGCAGCAGCAGCAACAACAAAAGCAGCAGCAGAAGCAGCAGCAAAAGCAGCAGCAGCAGCAGCAGGAGCAGCGGCAGCAGCAACAGCAGAAACATGGCAGCAGCAGCAGAAATAGAAGCAGCAGCAGCAACAACAACAACAGCAGCAGTAGCAGCAGTTGAAGCAGCAACAGCAACATCAGTAGCAGCGGCGACAGCAGCAGCAGCAGCAGCAGCAGCAGCAGCAGCAGCAGCAGCAGCAGCAGCAGCAGCAATATGTGACATATATGATATATGTGACAAATGTCTTGGAATACAGAACCAGTGCTATGAGTCTCTCTGTGGTTGGATTCTTATCAGCTGATCAATCTATCACACAATACTAGAAAACAACAGATTCGTTTCCACGTTGAATTTGAGACTGTCTATGATCACGTGTTAATGACGAATAGATAAGGCTCTGTGACTGGTCCCAGCAAGGATATAAGTATCTCCCAGTAAACCTGATACGATGGCCCAAAACTGAAAGTGCATGGTAGTTTTCTGGTTATAGTATAATTTGTCTGCGATCCGATGTATACTTTACAATGATAAATGACAATCAATGATACGTATTCGATATTATAATATGTAGTCTAAAAAGGAGTCTAGGATTATTTAAAAGTGAAACTATGCATTATATCAATCCAGGCTTTGATTGCAAGTGCCGTATGAAATGTAGATTATTTGCGACATTATAATGTAGATTAGAACTCGATAAAAGGGCTATAGTTTAAATATATTTTACTTGAGTCTAGAATAATCTGTTTTTGAACACGTACAATAATATATGACCTGCAATAATAAGAGAAAGCCTATTAGATATATAAAGGCTATAATTATATAGCCTTACTTATCTAATAGGCTTTCTCTTTTTAGTATAGGTCATATATTATTGTACTCTTTTATACCGCTGTTCCAGGTATCCTGCTGTGCAAAGCTAAAATGTAGTATATGCTTACTTGCTATTATAAAGCATATATACTGCATTTTGGCTTTGCACGACTGTATAGTCACTATAGTGTGGGGCTGATAATAAAATATCAATATGTAATAACGTTACAGCAAGAAAAATAAATTAATAGACCACGCTACATGGTAAAACGTCAATATCCCCGAAATAACTGAAAAGTGTGTTTAAATTCGAAAGTTCCAAAAGTCGTTCTAATACAACTTAGACCCCCCCCCCCCCAACACACGCCTGTTCATACCCATACTCCCCCCCCCCCCCCTTGCCTATCTTGTTTTCGTATACCTACATGGTTTATTGTGCGCGGTGAAGGAATATACACTCTTCTATAATTATACCAACGTTCTGTTTATTTTAATTAATTCTGGCTGTTTGTGTTGAATGGTTGATAATGTTGGTATTATCGCCCTGTATGCGGCTGGGCTCATGGTTGAGGTGAGGACACGCGTTTGAATTGAAACAGTCAGCTGACAGACGACAATGATTGGCTTACCGTTGGCTAAATGTTTTGCCAGTGACGCATTCTAGCTGAGCGGCCAGTGCTTCCATGTTAACCACAAGTTAATCTTGATAAGAATAATGCATTTCTCGCGCATGCTATGTACAAGACTAATGCCAATTAATGCGTTATTTGATTGTCTTTAAGATCATCTTACAGTAGGGGCCTGTATAGGTATAATAATATTTTGCCACAGTTTGATAAAACAATGCAAATAAAATACTATAGATGTCACCAGACGATATAGCTATGATGTCGTCATCATTCAGTGTACTTGTGCAGTTTCTAAAAACGTTTGTCATATTTTTTATTCCAGATGGTTGTCATTATTGAGGTAGGAGATTGAGTCTCGCGCACAGCGTCTTCCCCTGGTTTAGAGCAGCACCCACTGTTCCCAGCAAGTCGCAGCTGTCTGCCAGCAAACTGACACTTTCCAACATATTTAGTTACTATAAGACAATATCATGATTATGGTGTGGTGTTATGCAACATAACGAACACCGTAAATGATGTAAGATATGGTGTGTAGTACTACAATGTCGTCCTAATAATACATTCGAGGAGAGGACATCGTTGAATAGTTTATTTCGCTCTATGGTGTCTCTGAGAAAGGTTCCACTTGAACACTTTGATAACTCTTAGTCTAAATAAACAATATATCTGGCCTAAAGTTACAAATTGAACAACTAAGAATACGAATTGAACAAATAAGAATTCAGTGTGAAGTTAATTGTTATGTCAAGATTTTTTGTTCTCATGACAAAAACATGCACGAAACTATTTTTTTCTTCTGAATAGGGGGTCGAACACAGTCCCTATGTTGACGTATGGGATAGATCACAGATGTGTTACAACATCATTGATCAATTCAGAATCATAAAAATTCAGTAAAAATGTGCACCTATCCTAACTTTGTGCAGTAATTACAAGATACGTCTCTATAATGTAGCATTCTTTCCCAAATGGAATATTTCTACAAACAGCTTTCTCACCAAGATATTTAAACACACAGTACATACCTGGGCTTCTAGCATAGCGCCTAGTGTATACGTTCCTCCACCTTCATATTTAATCTCTGGTAGTTCTTCTTCAATCAGGGAACATTTGTGGTGGTCGTTATCAGCACGATGTAGGTGGTCAATGTGACGAACAACCTGCAAATACCACCTTTATTGTGGATATTGTCACAAGAAAAATATAAGAAAACACGAGACGTTGATTCGAGGGGTCTTAATCTGTTAACCCTTCTCCTGCTGTGACCGTGTATACACGGGTTAAAGCTAGTATCAAACCAAATAAAAATGCCACTGATATTTAAAGAATAGTTTGTGATTGATGTTCAGTTACTGAAATCATTGAATCTAATATGACCGTATATACACGGGTTAAAGCTAGTTTCAAACCAAATAAAAAGGCCACTGATATTTAAAGAATAGTTTGTGATTGATGTTCAATTACTCAAATCATTGAATTTGGGATATGTCTATTTTTCATATAAAGGTATATTTTTCGTCATTTGAAGCTGGAAATTGCGTCAGCAATTCCAGCTTCAAATGACGAAAACAATTCAGCAGGACAAGGGTTAACGTTGGGACAGCGTCACAGACGGTGAACCGAATGTGTCACAAAAACTTGTTCTGTAAATTTTCATAAAATTTTAAATCCATTTATTAAAAGCTGTTTGCAAAAAAAGAATGAAAATGTGGTCTGGTCTGTGGTCTGGCGCAGCATTGAAGCGTTACGGGATAAATCCCTCGTGTTTGCATGATTGTAGATGATTTTAATTATACGTGAGGACATGACTGTATGGAAACCGAGTTTATCATGGAAATGTGTGACCAAGAACTATCGCGGTTACGGGCCATAATTTGTAATATATGTTGGCATTCAGGCAGTGTTTAAACTGCCTTCGTGTTGACTGGGATCGAAAAATTTGAAAATGTGTTGTACAACAACAGCTCTATGTAGATGGCAGTCATCCACGGGTCAATAACGTCGGGAAAATTGATTCTAGTGGGCTAAGCTTACCGATGAGGCACTCACATCTTTAGGCTAAAACAGTATTTAAAAAAGATTGGAAATTTAATTTGTGTTGAAAAGCTCTAGAGACTCCATTGGGCCTTAAGATTTAATTTGTCAAACAAGTATTCGGGTGGACACATGGCTCAAGGGCGGGTCAACTTCAGGCGATGTTGGCCCGCGTCTTGTACAGATCTCGAGGTATGTCGCAGTCAAAAAATCTCAAAGCCAATTTAAGCTCTCCTAGCAAATACTGTTTCGATGTTGGCCCACCGTCTTCGACGCTGGCCCAACATTGAAACAGTATTGGGTGAATGCCCCGTGTTTGCTGGCTCTTTGGTTGAATTCTACCTTTCCTTTGGAACTGAACGTGACAACGGCCACGCGTGTCGTATTTTGGTCCACCGTGAAGTCGGCCAGAAGCTTTCGGACGAACTTGAGTTCGTTCTGGAAGTCTTCTGCACCCACGCTGGCGGAGTTGTCTATGAGGAAGACCAGTTCCACTTTTCTGTTTGGTGTTCTTCTCAGTTCGTCCACATACGCCTTCAGTACACCTCCCAACCGGTTCACCTGCAATAACCCAACATAGTATCAGAAGTTTATCAATATTGCTGACTGTGACCCAACACTATTAAACATATCAGTTACTCCCTCAAGCTCTTTAAATGTTGCAGAACAGATTTGAAGAGGCATCCCCAAGGCGTATAGAATATTGCTAACTGATCATTTTTTTGTATCTTGTGATTTAGTTTATTTCTCACAAGAAATACTCTAAAACAACAGAATAATCATCATTATTATTTTGGCTACAATACCCCGCAAAAGTCAGAGCTGAAGAAATCAGAATTTAGCATTAAATCAGAAGTAAATATCTAAACAAATTGAAAAAAACAGCAACTTGCAGAGTGAACATAAGTGACGAAATATGTAGGCCTAATACCAGAGGATGAAACTCTCTTCTTGTCTATTTGGCACATTTTGAAGCAAATCTGATAGCGGTATATTATTGAGGACCTATAATTATGCAGATGACGTAATATATATACATGTATCAACAAAACAAAACATTTTTATAGCATTTATACAACGTCGACCCAACGTCTTTGACGTTGGGCCAAAATTGTATAAATGTTTTACAAATGTTTAGTGTTTGCTGGGATGAACACAAAACATTTGTATAACATTTGTACAACGTCGGCCCAACGTCTTCGACGTTGGTCCAACATTGTATAAATGTTTTACAAATGTTTTGTGTCTACTGGGGGAGACGTGGATTACCTTGTCCTTGTCAGTCAGTGATTGTTGTCTTCGTCGTGGCTGATGATTGGCATGTGACAGTACCTGGTTGAGGTTACTGGTGTGCTGCGGCGTGTTACATTCCGGTATGTCCTCATCCGGATCACCGGGATTCGGGGATAACTCATTAGGAATGCTGCACTGTACGCACACTGTCAGGGTGATTAGCGTGGTCAGGTAAAGCCTGACAAGGCTCGCTACTGAGGGTATCCCCATGATGATGTCATAAACCGCCAGGACACCCCCAATCAGGGCGCACCCGTGTCAGCTAACCTCATGCTGATCTTAGTGACAGCTAGCTTAGGTGGTTATTAAATCCGGATCATGGTAAATCCTATAGAGAGTATCCTAGAAGTGACCGTATCCTTGCGCGTCGGGTGAATGGTTTGAGACGCGCGCTTCTGTTGTTTCCAGTTAACCTCGAGTGTCCACTGTTGCAGTGGGGAGTGAGAGGTGAAATGCGAGCAGTGATTTCTACCAGCCATTTCCCCGCAAACGCGGGGCGATGACTTCAATGTTGGAGACGCTGGTCCAACATTGAACCAGCACGGGGTCATACTCCCGTGCTGCCTGGGTTGATATCGCCAAGGGGGCCCTTCCCCTCTCAGACTTCCACCCCCCCCCCCCCTCCTCCCATCGCTGCCAACCCTACCCCTGGAATTCCCCACTTCACGGCACTTCCTGCCACTTCCTAGTACTGATATGGGGGACATGGAAGAGTAGGCCTACGAGATAATTACCACCCCGTTACTGAGATTTTTCCGGGCAATTTATCTACGTATATTTATGGCCATAATAATTATTTGGTAGGCATATTAATAGGCATATAAGATAACGGTACCTACAATGAATCATCCCAAATTAGCAGTTATTTACATAATAACAGCTAAAATAACATTCAACGTTGCACAAGCATTCAACCAAAGTTAACAAGCTTCTCTCGTGAGGCACCAGTATTACAATACAAAGCCAAAAGGCAGTAACTGATTACTTTTGAAGTAAGGAATCGCTGTCTTTTGGCGTTGCTGAGGGGAGTAGTGAGGTGTTTCGGGGCGGGCTTCCTCCACATGACGTCACGCACGCCGCTGCGTATACAAAACCATAATGGCCCACCAAACCAGGAACAGTGCCATTTTTTTCTCACACCTTGAAATGCTTCAGGCTGCATGTTCCCTTTTCACCCATCAATCTATCAAACAGCATACGCAACTGTTAAGTACAAAGGTCTATGTGCCACATAAGGTCATCAAATTGAAGGTTACATTCATGGAGGCCAAGCAGTAAGGATAATCAAAATCAACCCAAAAGAGAACGATTGTCATAATATGTAAATACTATGTAAATATTGCCTACTGATATTAATTAAATAATAGCGATCACCACATGATTATTATCACTACGAGGTTGTATGATGCAATTATTGTGCCATCCTTTTTATAGTAAATCTGATAAAAATCTGACTTCTTTTATTTTGTTTTTAAGAGAGATAACAAGACTTAATAATATTGTTTACGCTTTGACATTGCAATGTTTGATACTGCATATGTCAATGGATGGGAATCAGGATATGATTATCTAAATAAAAAATCAACAAAACCACAAGATTTAGTGTCATGATGCTGCCGCCATTTGACTTAAGAACGTTGTCAAAAGTCCTGATTAATATATGACAGACATTATTCAATTGTTTATTTTTTTAAAGACAACTGTGCAGAACGAGATACGACGTTAAAGCAATTTACCGAAGAGTAAGAAGACCGATCACATATTTTGAACATGAACATGAGCCCACTAATTCAGACGGAGAACAGAATTAGAGGAAAAACAGTTCGTCACAATCGGTCGCAAGTCCAATGAGATACTATTACAACTAATAATAATAAAAATAGTTCTTATATAGCGCTAAAATCCACATATGTGCTCAGTGTGCTTCACAAGTCTATGCAATTAAAATCATTGTAATGTAATAATTATTCAAACTAGTTAAGATAATGACTCATATAGATGCTCTAGAGTAATGTAGAGCTGGGTGTCATTCGCGTAAAAAATACACTTTAAACCATGTTCTCGTGCAATAGCAGCAAGAGGCACTGTGTACATACTGAAAAGTTTTGGTCCAAGCACCAAACCTTGTGGTACTCCACACGTTAGCTTTATTACTGGTGACGATGTATCAGTTATAATGGTGTACTGCATTCTATTATTGAGGTAGGATCTAAACCTTTCTGAGCTTTCCCTTTTATCACAGAGAAGTCATGATCTAGTGTGGAGAGTATGGTTGCATCATCAACAGCATCAAAGCAGCGGAAAGGTCTAACAAAACAATGACCTCAGTTTTGCCTTGATCCAGTTACAGCAGAATATAATCGCTGACACATGTACTGTCTCAATGCTGTGTTATTGTCTATAACCGGACTGCATTTTCTCAGCACGTTCAATCAAAGCGATGTGCTTGTTGAGTCGTACAGATACCACCATTTTGGTGAGTCTGCTACGTCTGCTACTGTCAGGATGACACCACTTGATAGTTGAAGATGTGCTTTGCAAAAGTACGATTTATAAGACCTAAACATTCACCAGATTTTTTTGGATTTATCACGCATGACATACATGAGCATGTATATACATGAAGTGGTATTCACGGATGACTGACTTATAATACTCTCTAATAAATATTTAAGTCCAACGCCATGGATTGAGTTAAACATCATCAGCTGTGTTAACATTAGGTGTTAAACGTCAGTAATAGATTATATCGGTGAATTCAGATGCTAGTACTGGGCCATATTATATTTAGCATTATGGTGGAATTGCTGGACTTACGTGTTAATTCTATTCTGAATGCATGAATGTGTTTATTAGTCCCTTCTAGCAATGAAAAGTTTTGGTGGAGATTTTTTATTTTTAGTTTATAGTAATTTTTCGATAAAATATTTGTAAAATAGATTTGTAAATATCTAGCCGAGCTAAGACATGATATTGTCAGTATCTATCACACTAACGTCATGATGTGGTACTACATTTCCAGGATTAAGCAACATAATGTCAGGGTATAGCTTTATAATGGCAGGATAACCCATTGTAATAGCAGGGTGTGTCATTATCAAGTAAGTATATGGTATTATAATATCAGAATATGACAGGTAACGTAATGATAAGTTATTGTGGAGTGAAAATATGACATTATACTCTCATTGTATAGCACTATATTAAATATTCTGTGACTAATATGACTCCATACTGATAATTTGGAGGCAAACTGTTATTGTTTTAAATTGTGTTCACCCTGGAAGAATAAGAGCGACCGCCACGCTAATATTTGTAAATTTATCTAGTTCAACAGATATAGGGCGCAGTTCACCTTCCTAGACCATGCGTAAGGTCGCTAGAGGTCATCAAAAGTCATTAAGGAAATATTTGATTAAATTTTAAATTTGGCTGAGTTGTTGCGTAATTTATGTTTTCTAGGTGATCTTGAGTCGAGATATTTGATTTATTGGGTCCTTGAGATAATTTCACCCATATTTCACCCACAAATCCAAGATGGTTGCCATTTGTTAATTGAAAAAAAATATATATTTATACAGTTTCATATAGCTAGACTATGTATAAAAACAATTAGAAGAACTATTATGATATTTGGTAGGGCTCTTTTAACAATTTTAAGTAAACGTAACGGAATGTTTAAAAATATTTGACATGAATTGACATGATGATAATGTGTTTCAGCCCATATACATAGACTTATACATACGTTCTTAAGTACAAGTCTTGCAATTAACAAAAAAATATCGGCTGGCATCAGTGCAAGAAGCCATCGCACAGCCGAGACACGCTACCTTGTTGGACGGCTGGCGTCAACTCAAAAGCCATCACACAGCCATGTATGCTGTTTAAAATGCTCTTTTGGAATACATATTGTTTCTACACATCCTGCCATTATAATGACATCTTAAATGGGTTTTCCCAATAAATAAGTTTACTCCAATACCATATACTGATTTCACGTGGCCACATCATGCAATGACCTGGACATTTTAATTTAATCTAAAAATAACTAAGTTCCTTTGATTCATGTTGAAACATTGTTCATAAAAGTAGTACACTTAAAAAGTTAATTTTGCCAAAGCTGCGGAACTCATCTTGGATTTGACCTAACCGCTTTTTTTTACTCATATGTAAGCTACGTGGAGCAAAATTGTTGAGAAAACTGGTATTACACATAATGTTCATTTTTACAAAAGGATAATGTCGGACATCTTGGTTTTCACCTCAACAACATTTTAGCCAAAAGCGGCTCAGAACTATGTCCTTGTAGAGTAGTATAATTACAGTTACATTACGGCGCCCTGTTATCATTCACAGTAACGTTAGGCCAATCATGGTGAGGTTTGTTTACTCATTGATTGCAGAGAGGGTGATTAATTACTTCAACTTTATTTTAATTACATCTGAAATTATTTGGTATGCAACTGAATGAACATAACATTGGGAATTTGAAACATGTTGTGCCATTCCTCTCTAGTTAGTTTTCTCATTCGTGATTTATCACAGAAGATATGCCTCAAGTTGTTCCCCGTTGTTTACTTCACCTTCAAGTGGGCAGCTAGCCTTGTTTTCTGGGGTTTGGTCTGGATTCACAGAAACAAAGATTAAGTTTTCAATCTACGCAGTTTCTAAATAGCAGGTAGCTGATCACGTATGTATCATGTGCATATCAGATTGTATCGTCTAGTTCAATCAATCAAAAAATAAATAAATCAATAAAACTTCTATAGCGCCTATATCCTCAGCGAACCGAGCTCAGAGACGCACAAATCCTTGACGTGATCATGTATCATAATCGAGGCCAAAGCAGGTTCGTCAACAGGGAGCCGGGCTGCTGAGGGACTAGGGTGGAAAACCAGGTCAAATAGGTGAGAATTAAGTAATTTCAGGCATGTTAAAATTGTTTCGGCATTACGTATTGGCACAGGCAGGGCGTTCCATAAGGCTGGACCAGATATAGAGACAGCTCTTGACCCAGTCTTAGTCTTTATACGAGGAACAACAAATCTATTCGAATTAGTGGAGCGTAGATATTTTGAGCATTTCGGCCGAGCAAGTAAATCAGCCAGATATGCAGGTTGGTTTTCTTTTAGGGTTCGGAAAGTTATTGCGCATATTTTAAAATGAATGCGAAACTTGACAGGAAGCCAATGTAATCGTTTTAGAATTGGAACGGAACGACTAAATCGTGGGGCCTTGGTTACTACTCTTGCAAGTCAGTATTGTGGGGAGCCTCCGTGACCGAGAGGTAGCGTGCTCGGCCTCAGACCGCCAGACTCGAATTTCGAATCCTGTGTCTGGAGGACAGTGTCATCTTAATCATCTCACAATCCTCAGGAGGTTCTCTTGGCCCAGTTTAGCCTATATGTGCACAAAGGTGGTCTAAAGCCCGATTTATTTCATTTACTACTCTTGCAAGGCAGTTTTGAACGCGTTGTAATCTAGCGATATCCTTTTCTGGCATATTGTGAAAAAGTGAGTTACAATAATCTAACTCACTACTGACGAGTGCCATTGCAATTTGCTTGGCAAGATCTAAGGAAAGACTTTTTCGAATTCGACGCAGGTCACGGATATGATAGAAGCCTGCCCTACATGTTTTGGATATGTGTTTTCGGAAATTCAGGCTACTGTCGAATAGTACACCAAGATTTTTAGCTGATGTAGATGGATTTGTGTCTTGACCTAGAAGTAAGCATGGGAAATTATTCAAGAATTTTTCTCGTTGAAGTTTGGTCCCAATAAGAAGAAATTC
>OZ024902.1:91575591-91790591 GCA_964017125.1 Flabesymbios commensalis
TGGTTTATATAGGTTTACCAGCAGGCTGAATTGCTTTTGGGAAGAAGACAGCAGAAGTAGAGTCTGGAAGTGTGGAAAACAGTTTGGAGAAAGCGTACCTACGTTTTGCAAAAAATATTAAGCACTGTCTAGCAATAATTGGATTTTTATTAGCAATATTCTATGTGAAATTTATAAAACAAAGAATGTGTCATCATTCGTTATATCCCGTGATATCAATCATTTATTTATCTAGTAGGCTTAACGGTCTTGCTAATTCACATAATACTTGCGGAAAGTATGTACAAGTAATTATTGTATTTGGGAATTTAGATTAGATCGATATCGATCCAATCTAAATTCCCAAATACAATAAGTGCAACAGTCAGTACGCAGGTTTTCTTCCAAAAACAAGAAGAGTTACCTTTGTTGATTTTGACTTGTTTATCCTGGGCCACGGGAGACGATTCTTTCAGGATGTATCTGGGATGTGATGATCCTCGTGTTGGAATGACCTCCACACTCTGCCATGATGGCAAGTACAACGGATTGACTAGTGGAACCACGATCAGCTGATCTACATTAATGGGTGTTGTTAAAAGAGCCACCATCTGCAAATAGCAGGAAACAATGTTTTTTATTATCAAACGAATATCGGATCTATATTAGTCGTTTCGTGAAATAAAGCGACTCTGTCAGTCCGAAAATCATCGGAAATCTTCATTTTTATTTTGTATTGGCTCCATTAATTTGTCCATAATATGTGAACATGTCCATGGACTAGAATTGCGGAAGTATTTTAAACTTTGGGTTGCTGTGGAAACATAGCAAGTGTACCGAAAAGCCCCTACCAGTTATGAAATTAGCCATGAAATTAACCACATTTCCCATTCATTCATTCATTCATTCATACATTCTTTCATTCATTCATTCATTCATTCATTCATTCATTCATTCATTCATTCATTCATTCATTCATTCATCCATTCATTCATTCATTCATTCATTCATTCATTCATTCATTCATTCATTCATTCATTCATTCATTCATTCATTCATTCATTCATCCATTCATTCATTCATTCATTCATTTATTCATTCATTCATTCATTCATTCATTCATTCATTCATTCATTCATTCATTCATTCATTCATTCATTCATTCATTCATTCATTCATTCATTCATGCATTCATTCATTCATTCATTCATTCATTCATTCATTCATTCATTCATTCATTCACTCATTCATTCATTCATTCATTCATTCATTCATTCATTCATTCATGCATCCATTCATTCATTCATCCATTCATTCATTCATTCACTCATTCATCCATTACGTCATCCATTAAAGTCGATCTACGCACTGTAAGGGTTACGTCGATGATCGCACGTTTACCAGTATGTTTAGGAATCTGGGCCGGTATTCTCGTACAAGTTACGATAAATCGTAGGCTTCTGATTGGTCGAGATGGCCATCTCGACCAATCAGAAGCTTACGATTTATCGTAACTTGTACGAGAATACTGGCCCAGTGGCCAAAATTGTATCAGGCATGCTACAAGGATATGGTTCATGTCCTTTAGTCAGTAGACCCGAGCCACACAGTGTAGCCTCATCAGACACCACAATTATCCAAAGCAAGAAGTCCTATAAAATTGAAAGTCATACCATACTTTTCGTGGGCAGGAATACAGTGTACACTGCAAGTTTTCCGATCTCATTATTATTCCCCATCATTGGGGTTATCTCGATAAAAGAAGGAATCAATATATTCAGTCTCCATAGCGCATGTGCAATCACTTTCGTCCGTTCTGATTCGACCACCTGCAAACAAGTCGGGATGCATGATCATAGTATTACAGTAGATATAACGGAAGACGAAGTTGCTCGGCCGAATTGGTGATTTAAGTTATTTTCCACATATTACTGATAATTATACGAAACGTTCCCGGTAATTTCTTATATAAATAAATCATAAATATAATTCTTAAAAATTATTTTTTATAAGCGACCGGATTCAGGAGGGTATTATCCGTTACTGTGACCCATATCAGGTATATTGATATTACGATATTTTACAACCCCTGATGATCCTATGATCATGTAATTATGCATTTGATTTCGCGGATATATGACAGTTCAGAACTCGCGTTTATACTGACCTTACTGAAGTCTGCGATGGTTGTATATGCATGTACTGAATCACTGAGAGCTCCAGTCTCCTGTATGAGATTCGTAGGTACAGATCGCATTTTCAATGTCGTCGTCTGAACAAATCAACATAATTTGTATAATAAATTATAACTGTGCCGTTTGTAATTATTATTATATTGCCACAGAAATGAGCAAAATTATAAAAAATACCTTTTAAAATTACAATATACTTCTTTTTAAATTCCTAAAACAATTCTACTCGTCTCATCTCAACGTGGTCAGAGCTGGGCTGAGCAGATGTCAAATTTATTGTACAAGATTATCCCTTTAAGCATTAAGTCATATAATTTACATTTATACCTACTTGAAATTGTGTGTCGAAACAGGGAACCACAACTTTTAGTGGGTATAAATTACTTACATATACATACATGCTATTTACTCACTATGCATTCTACGATTTCCTCTGTATAAGATCTCCTGCCCCAGCCTATGACTTGACGCGCCACCAATTCATCTTCACCAGATGAAGTAGGGTCGATCACCCTAGATAGGTCTATAGTAACCTCATACAGAATCTGGAATTAAAATAGTGACAAATAAAATTATGCATATATATAAATATATATATGTATGTTTTGTTTAAGGTGTATTTTGTTTGTATTTTTAAAATAAAGCTATATACTTTTTGTTAGCTTTTCATTGTTTTTATTGTTGTTACTGTTAATACTGACCTTATCAGCACTGTATGACAAGAGGGGTGACAATATAGCTGAAGAGCCTGTAGACTGTATGTTGCATTGATACTTCAGCTTGTCTGAGCTTACTAATAGAGTCATCTGGTGACTAGAAAACTTGTCATTTTGGGAGTTGGTTGTGCGAATTGACAGTTCATGAGTCGCAGGATTAATTAGGATATTATTTGGTGTGATAGGGTCGAAATCAACACCCGATGAGCGGTAAGGGAGATCTAATGAATCATCTCGCCTACTAAAAAATAAATATTTTTTATTTTATATGTAGTTCACCTGTAAGGGATCAATAATAAGAATAAAATGAAAATTATATGAATTTGTGCATTTTCATGTTATTATTTCTATTATTATCAAGCATTAATAATATCAATTAAGCTAATATAAAAATATTAAAATAATGGTGTTAACGCTTGAAAATTATATTATATATATTATATATCCTTGTTTCTAGCGATATTTTAAATGCAATATCCATGATTTATTAATTGGGAAATCCAAAGTGATGCTAATACATAGATGGCAAGTAATTGATGTTATTGAACGGAAAAATAGAAATGTCAAGACTGACCGTTCTGGAGAGCTTTCACACCACCACAACCAGCAATTTTTGTCGCCATCTATTTTCTCTTCAAATAAGGGCTGTTCAACACCGGTGCTGTACTTCACCTATAATTATTATAATACAGAAACTAGATGAATATTCCCTTCTGCATTCGCAACTGGTGATATTTATGAACGCGATGTTAAATTAAGGTACATGCGTAAAGACGCACATCATATAATGAACCTTTCACAACCAAAAGTCCTCTAAAATGGTTTATTCAATCTTTGAAGCATATTGTCCCTTTGGATATGAAAGGGTGTATCTGCCACTATACAAGGGGACTTATTGTCCTCCATCCACAAGATGACAACACGACCCAATACGAGAATGTGTAAACCTACCAGATCCAGCGCACATACCGGTGCCCAGCAAACACAAAACGTTTGTATAACGTTTGTACAATGTTGGTTCAACGTCGAAGATGTTGTGCCGACGTTGCAGAAATGTTATACAAATGCTTTGTGTTTGCTGAGTAGTTGTATCAACGTTGAATCTATGTCAGAAACAATGATTTAACAACGAAGCAAAGTCGTGCCCCCGGTTAGGTGGTAATTGTTTATAAATGATTAAATCTTAGATTTAAGTTTGCATGTCACATACCTCGGTGGTTACAATTGTCCGCCGTGAAGACTGAGGCATCAGGCTGATCTTTAGGAAGTTCTGTCCTTCAATAGGGAAGCGGGGGGCAAAGGCGGCCATACCGAAGCTGCGGAATCCTTCCATCCTCCAAGTAGATCCCAGTAGTGGACTATCTATCTCAGTCTGCAATGTACAAGTGACTAATAAAACCAGTCATCTCCTAGCATTTGAGACAAGTGTTGGTATAATGTTGGGCCAGCGTCGTAGACGGTGGACCAACATTAAACCAGCACTGGGTACTGAATTACCATTCTACAAAATGTTGATCACTGATGACACACTAATATTTAAATTAGTATACCAGCTATATTGGCAATGCATGAATTTGTATCCTAAATAATCTGCGGAGGGGGGATAATTTATTTTATGTCCAAAAGCTCATCTATAACTATTTAATCGCAGTCATCTGGAAATCGAAATCGAAACCTCTCCATTCATTATGATTCGGCATGCTACTCATTATCCAAGTTACGTTGTTTGGTATGTTGAAGGGATGGACATTCCCACAATATGTGTGCTGTAAAATATTACAAAATGTCAATTTAATGCATGTATAGGCCTATATGCAATTTTTAAACAGAAATAGCCAGCTAATATTGACCATGCTCACCTTGATAATGTTATGATAAGATACAGATTCATTGGTAACTTTCTTCATTTCAGCAGTGAAAATTCCACGGCTAGTTCGGGTGGGAAAGTAATTAATGAAAGTAACTGGACTACCGCCGCCTGTTATGATGTCCATCCCCTGTAAAATAGTATACAAAATATTTGAAGTGTAAGCTATAGTACGTAAGTAAAGACAAAGGCTACTATTGCCTTTTATTTTATTCTTTTATAAAATCAAATCCGGTCAACATTTTCCTTACCTTACTTAGTCAGCATATGTTTTGTTTTAATTATATATTGAACAATAAAAAACAAGTGAAAAATATGTTATGGGCCTTACGTTTTTGATGAAATATCGTTGGAATGAATGTAGACCATAACTGCAACTAGAAGTTTTGCTCTAAATATTACGTCATCAAATACCTTTCCTGGAAGAGCGAAATGATTGACAATTTTCTTTTCTGTGGTATCGATAATCAATTGTGTTTCCAGTGGCAGAGTGTTGATTGACTTTATCCTGTTGGCGACACCGGTGGTCATCACAGGGGAAAACACCACCCCAACCTGGGCCACAACCATGGCAGACAATCTGTGGCGACGAGAACATATTTAGTATTTCGTCACCTTGGTTTTAAAGACTACTGGCAACTGGGATGATTGCTAGTAGTAGTACTTGATTATACTTGGATCGGAGCATTCAACTGAATAATACATTCGTTAACTCTTACAACGCTGAATTATTTTGTATAAACCATGGAGACCAAAGGGTTTTTTCAATTTGAAATCATCATAAAGGACGTAGTCAGCTCTTTCTGATTCATTTGAATACCTATGCTATGAGTCTACGACCATTATAAATATTTACATTCTTACAGTGCGGGGATTGACTTTAGACGTCAGAATCTGACGTCTACAGACGTCAGATTCTGACGAATAAAGTCTATCCCCGCGCTGTAAGAGTTAAACACAAACAAAGCTGTGGACAGAACATTTCTATTGAAACAGAATATGTTTTTAATTACAGTCTAGTATCTGGTTAACACTTGTACTTACGTTGGTTTCATGTTAACATTGACAGTTATTGTATCTGGTACAGTGCGACCCATGATCATATCCGCGAGGCTTGGCAGACCGGTGGCCACCGCAGAACCCTTGCAGGACACCAGGTAAAGCTGTGTGAGGTTGAGTGTAAGGGGTAGACCAACAGGTGTTGGCAGAACCAGAGAGTTGTCAGGGATGGTCTTTATAAGTGGCCTCCTGATGGTTACTCCTTCTCTTACTATCTCCTCTAGCATCGTCCATATGGATGACTCTAATTGAATATAAAATAAGTTGCATAAGTTAATAGGGGGAATATGACATTATTTATTATTTTTCAATTCAGTGCATTATATTAAATTGCAAATCCAAAATGGCTGCTGTTAGGGTATTTATAATAACACGTTTTTGTATAAGTAAATGATGCAGATTTCATCAGACAAACAAATTATTCTGGTTAAAAATCATAATTAGATATATGGATATTTTGTCGTCTAGGAACTAAAATGTGTCATTTATTACTTGTACAGCTACACAAACGACCATCTCGATCACAAGGATGTCCATATACAGACGGCGCAGAATGGCGACAAAATATGTAGATGTGTAATTACCTTCTTTCATGATATCTGTGAGTGAGATATGCATCAGTTGATGACCTAACAGTTTAACAAACATAGACGAGGAAGGAGAAATCCTGACGTCCTCAGCTCTCAGCTGTAACACAACAACAAATACACACATATATCGAACCCTAGCCGCCAAAATGTCGTATGTACCACTCTCATATCGACACTTTGGTGCTTGGTGGGCGATATACGTCAAAAAATACTTAATAAAAAAATGATAATGTCTTAATACTAGCTTTTAAATGCGAAATTATTCGCTATGCCGGTTTAAAGATGAGTGATACATTAGCAAACAATATTAAGACGGGTGGGAAATATTTTCATTTCTAAACAAAATAGGTCCGAATAAGGATAAATACTGATGTTCTACGAAAATACAAAAAATAGACGTGAACACAACGCTGGATAAAATGTCGGTCAACGCAAGCAGGCGGCGGGCCAATAATAAACCAACATTGAGATATTGCCTCGTGTTCGCTGAGAAATTACACTATTAATTTGTTATTATCAAGAGTATCAACATCTAAATATAAAAGGCGTGAGTTATTATAAATGGATCGACCCCTACTGTGTTGATAATTTTGGCGAGTTCTGATTTGACGTTAGTCCACACTGGTAGAGCTGAATCCAGTCTTATGCTACCTGTGGGAGCAAACGCTTGACTGAGAAGTCGTCTGAGTACATCAGAAGAATCCAGTATCTTCTGCAATGTGTTCCCCATACCAGGTGTGTAGAAACCAAGCTGTACAAGAAATATCAAACGTTATTTTTCGTTTAATCAGGCATCACTACAAACAACAGATAAATAAATATGCGTATTATTAAAAAAACAAGAAACAGACGAATCGGTGCATCCATGGATAAGTCTATTAAACAATAAGATACACAATTATTTTACCTCCAAGAATGGGAAACTACGTCCCATAAATGTCATGTTTGTCAAAATAGCAATATTTTCAGGTACGGATTCAGTTTGAGTCACAAAAAGTTCCATGCTGCTGCCTAGTTGCAGGTCCTCTGAAATAATTTTATGTACATTAATACTTCGAAAATACCATTAATATTTTATTTTTTATAAGTTTTATAGTGTTAAAAGAGATATTATGAACGCCTTAAATATGAAGATGATAAAGGCTTTTCGTTAGGGTAAATGATGACACAATAGGTTTTCCTCACCACTATAATATTCCAGCAGATACGCCCTGGAATAGCCCAGTCCAAGTGAGACAGTTCTGGCATTCACCAAAGCCAAGCGAACATTGTGAGAGCTGAAACATATAACATTAACTTAGTAGAGTTTGCATCCATTAAAATAGGTGTGATGTGAATACGTCAAGAAGAGTAAGAGTAAAGTGATGTGAAATAAGTCAAGATGAGGGAGATTGCAATAAATCGGGGTTAGTTTAGCAATGGTGGGTAAACAAACTTGAGTAGTTAAATCAAGACACGCTATGTCACAGCAAACAAAAACCATTTACCCAATGTAGGGTCAATGTATTTACCCTACATTGGTTTAATGGTTCGTTTTTGCCGGGATCAAGTAGGTAGGAGTAGCATTATTCTCTTACATGTGGCGAAGTATGGGGTTGTGAGCCACAGCAACCGTGCGGAGATACGAAGAAACGAAAGATACAATTTGAGGACTGTCTTCTCGTCTTATTTTATGAACAATAGTTTCCAGCACTGTGAGACTGGGATAGGTGCGCATGGTCATTAGAAAAGCGGCAATCCTCACACCATCCGATTCCAAATGATTCATGTATAATGGCAGAGTAATTTTCTGGATCTGTAAAAGCAACCACTTGCATTACAATATATATAGAGAGAATGTCTCGGATTTGAGAGAAAAAATATCTATTTTAAATCCATTTATGGTAGGCTTACATAATACGAGCTCAGAATAATGTTTTACGTACATTGTCTGGATTTGCAGGAGCAAGCCTACGTAGAGCATATATAGCCATTTTACGTATGAATGTAGGTTGATCTTTCCTTTTGATGATGCTTGTAAGCTTGGGCAGACATTCAGGAGCTCCAGAATTCCCCATAGCTTTAATGATCACCACTTTATCTTCACTCGAAGCACTGTCGTATAATTTCTCAAATACCTGAAACATCATAGATGTACAAATTGTCACTTTGGTATTAAAAGCCAGCATGGAATGCTATTTTACGAAGTGGCGGCTACGACTCTCTTATAGCAAGATAACAAAATGATGCACGTTATATACTGCTCTGCGAAGCTAAAAGGTAGTATCTGCTTACTTGTAAAGTAAGCAGATACTGCCTTTTGGCTTTGCACGGCAGTTAACTGAGGATCGCTAGACTATAAGATTTAAAAAAAGTATCGGTTACCTGGGCTACAGTTCTGATAGTGGGGATGACTTCAGGTTTGAGGGACGGCATCTTAGTGAGGTGGTGGCGCAGTGTGTAGGTCATGCTGCCAAGGCCCAATATCAATGGTCGAGATATCCAGATATCCCTGTTCAGCACTGGATCCTCAATCAGCGGCTGTGTGACAAAGAAATGACAAATAATATTTACACATTCATGTTATGGGTTTCTAGCGCAAATCTCATCTTCAAGTTGTTGAAACGTTTATTGTCCTTGAATATAGCTTTGCAAATTGATCACCATCATGCATTGTCATTATGTGATCATAAACATGCAAAAAACATGCAATATATGGATGTGTTGATTTCATTATAATTGCAGGGACTCCCTGCAAGAACTATGCTTTAGACGGTGGTAAAGAGATGTGAAGTCATTGAAACGAGTAAGTAATTTGTTTGAGTCACAAAAATCGTTCAAAGTGTTGTATGAACGAAAAACGAGTAACTGTGTTGTCGGAAAAGGTTTGTTAAGTTATGGAAGTCCCTTGTTTCCCAATAGTTACGTAACTCGTTAGATGAATCATCTCGTTCTCCCGACTCATTATTCCTTTCCACTATTACCAACTCGTTGTTGCACCTCGCTCCAATAACTTACCTTATTCATGCTAAGTTATTCATGCTACACAGTTTGGGAACTTAGATGGGTTCCCATCAGTCTTGTGACTCGCTCCAATGATTTAACACAACAGCCGCAGCTCGAACTAATTAACGAGTTGATAGGTAAATAACTCGTGTGATCGACTTAAAAATAATGTTAAAAATAATTTCTGTATATGCTTGTGCTGACACATATTCCAAACCTTTTGCATGCCGTAACTAAATAGAATGTCTGTGGATTTGTTTATCAGTTTGAAAGTTATCAAAATAACTCACCAGAATAGTTTGTATAGCTTTAGGAGTTGGTGTCACGGAAAGAAACATTGTCCACATCATCGATATTGTACGTAAACGGCCAATTGATTGCTCGCGTAATATTTTGATAATGACAGGAACTACTCCCGGATTGTACACTGAAGGCAGAACGTCAATCAATAGATCACTGTGAATGAAAAATAATATAATATAACTGCAGATCAACACGATATCTATAGGTAGTGTTTTATTATTATTGTTTTATTATTATTCCGGCGCAGAAAAAGGCAACACGTGTGCTTATCAAGCCCATAGTAAATATTTTGATTATTCAATACCATACACCGGAATCAGTTAGACATTGTTAAAAATAAAACTGATTTCTGAGTTTAATTTTAAAAGTCTTTCTGTGGATCGGATAACAAGAAATACTGCAAGGTATATAGAAATAATTATCTCAGACGATACACGTTCAAGCAATATAATATCATATCTGGAACCTCGTGTCGTTGAGTGGCTATACCATTATGTAAAGTCCAAGTAGTATTCCAGGAGAAAATAAGTAGTCTAAGCTGAACACATATGAGAGACGATACTAGTTTAATTGGGTGGAATTATAACATAATTGCACTCATAATTTCTTTCTTGGTCAACATGCATGTCGATCAAGCAGCTCCACCATGGAATTAAAAACTAGCGTGGAGTGATATGAGACGGCATACAAGCTTTCGGTTAAAACATTATATTATCTTTTACCGTTCTCTAGATGATGATGACGAGGCTATGTACTTCTCATATAGAACCATATACTCTTCAGCTGAAGTCTCGCGAAGACAAACCATCAGCATCATTATTTTGTCCATCCCTATATCATTGGTGCTTATATCTGGAATAATCACTATCTCACCAATCAGTTTTTCAATCTGAAAATTTAAATATTTAGCTGTATTAAATTTACAACAAAACCAGCGATATAGACAACATGAAAATATCACATATTCAATGCCTTCATTAAAATTAATGATTAGGAAACATATTTTAGCCAATTGTAAGTGACTCAACTGTTCAAGTATACTGCTCTGCAAGCCAGTATCTGCTTACTTGTAAAGTAAGCAGATACTGGCTTTTGGTTTTGCACGGCTAGTGCATGGTCTTATATCAGTAAATGTGCTTCCCGTGGGAAGTGCATGTTAATTCTTGACACCTATATTCAATTTAAAGAAAAATTAATACTGAACAAAATAAAATAGGGTGTCATTTTGTTTCTGAAGCTCTAAAGGTCATTTCCCTAAAAACACACGGGGATTTTTAAAACGTTTGTATTTCAAGGTAATATAGTCGTGTAATATAGCAAATTGTAGGAAATTGCAACGAAATAGTCAACATTCATAATTAACAAATATTCTGAAGCTTTAAAAGTCATTTCCGGTCTAAACACACATAAAATCCATAGGCCAGAATTGGTCACCGTGCGACCCCCCCCCCCCTCCGCCCCCTCCCACACACACACTACTCACCCACACCAACATGAAATGAAAAAATGAAAACATGAAATGAGATGTTACCAGTAAAAAAAATAAGGACGAAATGTATATTTTGAACGCTTATGTAGGGGTACCCCCAAACCTAAAATTAGGGGTTAGTGTTACGCAAACGTCTGTCGTTGCAGTTGTAGCTGACCAATCTACACATACAATATACCATATAAAAGATAACTAAATATCCGTTCTACTGATGTATTGCATGATGCATTGGATTGAACAGTTATCTCTGCACATATGTTTAAACATTTTTTTAAATACGAATAAACAAAATCGACAACAAGACAAACTAGTAAACATGGTCAATGGAAACGACTTAATAAAACATAATTAACGGCCATATATATATTTGACCTATGTTTTCTAAACCCAGATGTGTATATCCTTAAAACTGAGTGGTATTTAGATTTGTACATTGCACATTGCGTATATATTTTTAAACGAAAGAATGTTGCAGACTTTTTTAAAAATGTGTGTATTTATCCTGGGATGAAATATGAAACATTGAACCTAAGATTATATTTTTGGTCCCGCTTGTTTTTACATAATTGGTGTATGCTAAATTTGAATCTGTTGGATCAAATTATATATTTGGTGTCCTTTACCTTTAAATAAGCAAAATAAAAAATGGCCGCTAAAACCACATCTTTTCTATATTTTTGTTACAAATTATTGCACAACTTCTGGTTTCTACATGATTTTGAGTTGATAAATTTATGTCTCATGTTTTTCGATCAAAAGGACCTTCTAATTCAAAATGCTTGCCGCCAACAGACAAATAAAAATGTTTTATTTGCACGTGAACTATAATATCATAAACAACATTTGTTCACTTGAAATCTAAAAAGTAGACTACGTATTACGGTGGATTAGGTTGCAAGGCATTCGAAACTGTGTTTAAATACAATATATTTTAACATGCTTTGATGTGCTTAGTATTGAGAATGACATAATTATTTTAATAGTAAATATGCAAAATGTCCATCTTGGATTTTACGAAAAACTATAGGTCAGACGATGAACAATAAACGCCAGAAATGCTTGTTTCGGCCCACAAGTCACACAAAATCAATAAATGGAGCAATTCCGAGCCACAAATTAAAAAAAGAGGTCAAATTTACATTTTGATAGCCATTTTGTTTCTTTTTCATATGAAGGTAAATTTCGCGGCCATTTTGGCTTTTTTCTTTCAAATTTACTCGTCAGTAACGTTTAGTCCTAATCCACTATGTTACCACAAAAACATCATATTATTGTCAACATGTGTAGCAGTATACTTATAGCAGTTGTATAGTAACAGTAAATACATAAAGAACGGCGGATGTATTGGATCTAAAGGTCAAATAAAGGTCATTTCTTTCCAAAGACACAAGAAAAAAAATTAACAATTAAAATCTGGCAGAAACCACAAATTGTGCGTTTATCTGCGACAAACTATAAAAAATATGGGGTGTTCTTAACATTTTGGTGGCCATTTTGTGTTTTGCTAATTTGAAGGTAAAGGTCTCCAAATATAGAGCGTTATCTGGCATATTCACATTCAGCACACGCAAATTATGTAAAAACAAGTGACTACAGAAGTATAGGCCTACACTAAAATCCCGAGCAAAGTTGCATGTTTCAGATTTCAACCCAGGCTAACTAGACTTATTCTCATAAAAGGCTGCAATATTCTTTCATTAAAAAATAAGTATGATATTTATATATATAAATAACATACATTTGAAAGCATACACATACCCGGGTTCAGAAAAAATAGGCCAGATATGGATATGTGCATGTGGACTGATCCATGGACTAATATGTATATTTGAAAACTTTGCAATAGTTGACCTTGAAATGACCTTCGAGGGGTTTCAAAATGTTATTTCATTTTTTTAATTTAATGATATTTATTGAACAATTTCGGTCATTTTGATGTGTTACACAACTAGCAAGACATGTGTTTAAAAAAAAATAATAAAAAAAAATGAGATTCAGGGGTCACGACCTCTTGGGGTCGAAAAATGACCTTAAGGTGACCTAAAAAAATGACACCCTATTTTTTTGGAATCATTATAAAATTCTGAACAAGAAAAACGTAGGTGACAAGAATTAACACGAGATTCCCACGGAATTACATAATACCCTACACTAGGCAGTATTGTACCATAACTTACAGCTGCTAGTTTTTTCACATCCACTCCCTGGCGCTCATTTTTAACTGGGAACAGTTCTCTGGTCAGTGGATTGGGGATATCTTGCATCAGACCTTCTACCAGCGGCTTCAGTGCCACGGTTATGTAAGGACGACGTGGATTTCTCTCTGCAGTTTTCAACACCAGATTTTGTCTAAAAATGACAAAGATAACATATTTTGATTTTCGTGCCACTTCGATCATAAAATATGATATGCACTGCTTTCCTTACATTGCTAAGAATCACACCAAAATTCGCTTGCTACCGCACGCGCTCAGCGTTTAAAATGTTAAACTGTGTAGTACTGTGTAGATAATTGAAATAATTTTCGCTTTTGTTTTCAATACTAGATTTTGTCTAAAAAAGACAAATACAGTGGAGACCCGGTATCGGACCGCCTCACAAAGCGGAGCATCCCGGAATACAGACCACCTTTTTTCAGTCCCAAATATTTCCCCATTCACATAATGTATTATTAGATTCAGAAAGCGGACCGAACCGCGATTCGGGACACGGACCACCCTTTTTCAGTCCCAAATCATGAAAGGACCCGAAAAACGGACCAGCAAAAAAAAAAAATTCACACTTTTACATTTATATATATGCACCAATTAAGGGACCAACTGCGGATGGATTCACTAATGGGACCAGCTGTAGCTGAATCCACTAAGGAACCAGTACTGGCATAATTCACTAAGTTTACTAGCCCTGGTTGGATCTAATAAAGGGACCAGATCTGGTTCAATCCAGCAAGGGATCAGCGTCGGTTGGATCCACTATGAGGACCGGAGCTGTCTGGATCTACAAAAGCTGGTGAAATAAATCATACAATTTTAATGCAACATTTAAACATTGTCATCAGTGCAAATTGCAATCAGTCGCCTTATCATGTCATGTCTCTTCCTTGAGTCGCGCCTCTTCGGTTGGTTGATTATCAACGGTGTAGTGTTTTAGCTCCTACGACCGTCTTTCTTTGTTAATACAGCTTAAAATAATTTACAAAGCGCGAACTTACGATGACAGCTTAGTGTGAAAGTGTATGTTGCTAAGATAAAACAACACAATTTATGTTGACTCCTTATATTTAATTATTTGTTAAATTATAGGAAGTTATATTAGCACTGTAAGTGTTGTAGCAATAATTGAGCTACTGGTCTATTGGAACCACAAGGTTAAACAAAGGCGCTTTTGACTTTCAACCAGCTGACAAAAACATTCGGCGTGCAACAATCATTTAATTACGCAGGATATGTAAGGGCTATGTGTGTCTAATACAGATAGGCCTAGCGTATAAATAGATGCTGAAATAGGGAACAATTAATACAAACAGATTATCATATTTATAACATGATAATAATTCGAGAAGATTATAATTTGCTAGGCTGACTTGACTTGTCATATATGACATGCCCTAGCATACAGAAGGATTATCACCTGTATAGCGTGATTACACCTTCGCGATCCCAAAAGTCTTACAAATTGTTATGTAAATTCATATAGTGAAGAAAGACATGACTTTCTGCATTAGTTACGCATATTAAACGGAATAATTATCTGATGTATTAATGGACTGTAAGTTACATAGGGTTATTCACGGCTGATCGATTTCCCGCTCACAGCTGCATGGCCTGATCACCCTAAACAAACGATACTATCACACTAGTAACTTAATGAAAGAAATATTTTTTTACTCCAAGTTGATCATAATGACTCCGTGTATAGCATATTTTGATTTTCATTCCACTTCAAGCATAAAACATATCATATGCATTGTTTTCCTTACATTGCTAAGAAACGCACCAAAATTCGCTAGCTATCGCACGCGCTCACTATCGCACGCGCTCAGCGTTTAAAATGTTCAACTTACTGTGTGTAGATGACCATAGTAATTTTATCGCGGTTTCGCGGAACTTGCGAACGGCTGTGGATCCTTGTGACCCCGCACGGATCATCTGGATGCGTCTGCACGCTGGTAATGGAAGTAAATCCCATTACAGCTATGGTAAACTATTCATTTATCATCTACGTGGATTGTCTAATGTGTGATACGGTTCAACGTTGAGCTATTAAAACCCTTTCAGGCTTGAATTTATCATTGCCATCTTCATCCACTACAAGCCGCGAATTGCTGTCGCAATTCTCGACTTGTAGTGGATGAAGATGATTTGATGTGGTTTAAAAATTTAGGAAAATTGCAATGTATTGGTAAGCCAATTTCAAGGAAATTTTCGTTCTAAAACACTTTGCTGTAGGAAAATTAAATGTATTTTCAGGGATGTGAAATGATGCTTTAATACATCGTGAGTGCTCAAAGGGTTAAACGTCGTACGTGTTATTATCACGCACATGCGTATTATTATAACGTACGGACTCAACAGCGGAAATTATGCCCACTAGCAGTGGCATATGTGCCACTCAATTGAGTGGCATATATGACACTTTGGTTTCCAGGGGGGGGGGGGAGACGATAAATACCTGATGTATGTGGTAACAGAGCCAGCCAGCTCAGTGTGGGGGTGTACGACATAGTTACTGTTCAGGGTGGCTTCTTGAATTACAAACTCTCGTCGGGTTCCGCTCAACACATAATCCACGTTGGTGGAGCTTTTGACCAGAGAGCGCTATGTAATACAACATAAAAAAGCACATTACGATTATCCGAAATCATGGGCCATCACACTTAGGACTATGTAATATTACGCTGTTTATGTAATATCACTGACTTGCCGTCATGTAGTTAGACAATTAGGCATATCCGTTTTAAGATTGATCAGTGCTTAAAAAGATTATTTTATTATGATCATATTTTATATCAGCAAAGGAGTTTATCAGCTCGACATAAAGTATATCAAAATAACAGAAGTTAGATCTTGGATTATGTGTATTTTAAATTTTTAAATACAAGAAAATATACAATCTATGTATACATGTATGCTTCGATAATTTTACCCTTGCAATAGGTTCTATTTCTCATGAATAATAAATGTACCTGTAGGCCCTACTAGTAGTAGGCCTATATCATCACTCCTTGATATTTTTCATTCATATGGAACTTATACTTGTCAGCTTCAATTAAGTGAAAAATGCTCAAAACTTAATTAAAATTCATTAAAGGTCTTGTCCACTTCAATGTATGTCTGTTTACATGTAGTGTATATTATATTCACCAGGTGGAGTTTATCCTCACTATCTTTGTGACGGGCACGATCTCTTCTGGGAATAGCGTTAACAGTTCACAGTGTACTTTGCTATGCGATAAATTTCAGGTCAATAGTTTGTCAATCTTGATAATTAAACACACCATTCTTTTCATGAAACAGTTATTCCAAGTTTCAAGTCTTAATAAAGTATATCTTACATGGGCAGGAGGTGGTGGTGATGTCTCTCCTATGGTTGAGAGAATGCCCAGCGTGAAAAAAGGCTTGACATCACAATCTTCATGGTCACGTACTTTAGTGACCAGTAGCTGAGGTGGGGCAGTCACCTCATTTACAGTGTACAGTGAGCCACATTTACCGGTCGGGCCATGCTGCAAAAACACATGTCATATCATTATCATATCATCGCATTATCAATTATTAAATAAAATGTAAAACTGGTATGTTACATATATGCGTTGTACCAGTTTCACATTTAGATTTTGAAAATTTACAAGCAATTGGTTGTCTATATAATTACATTTTAATATTTTATTACTATCGACCTCCTTGTCCCACGGGTTTATTTAATAATTGTGAATTAGTAACAAAGTGTTTAATCACGTGTTCAAGTCACGTGCGCCACAGGTGAGCATACAACAGGCACTATAATATGGCCAACATGCCATAACGTACATGTGGCTTGTTTCTCTGTGAATGTTTAAAGCTTAACGCTTAGCACACTGATGTCGACTACAGTAAACATTCTGTGCTTTCATTAGCACCTATATGATCAATTATTAAAAATTAAATATGATTTCAATCTTAAAACACAGATATATGTTGGGACTTACATTTCACAAATAACACACATTTTCAGTCACTTGAAGTTGTGGATCGCGGTAGCGAGACACAACTTCACGTGACTGAAAATTTAAATTGAATATCTCAGTGATCTAAGGGTTAATAATTAGAAACAATCATATTTGAAGCTGACAAAAAGGTGCAAAGTAATCACCGTCATCGGTAGGATGACACACAATAATTTACTAACTCGCTAATAATAAATAGATGATAGACTCGATCATCAGTGAGTCCAGGCATACCTCCATGACCTTGAAGACGTTCATGGCAGGAGAATCACGACCCATGAAGGCGCTGTCCAAATGGCTGTCCAGGCCAGATGGAGAGATAAGTCCACGTTGACCCAGGTTGACCTGCCACAGGTTGATGATACCCTTCTTAATGTTAATAGCCCAGTGAGGTTCTCCATCAGCGGCCTCCACCACCGTCACAAAGCCCTGCTCCCACCTGTCAGCATGAGTAGAAAAACAACAGAAAGCAACAGATTAATAACATATAACATATAATATTAGTACGTTTATTATGTCTTGCGTGATCTCGTTATTGTAATAGTTTAAATTGTAAAATTATGCAACAAAGTGCGATTTTTCGGACAACGTATAGTACCCTACACCTAGTCAATGAAAGAGTGACTCAGCCCGACATATAGCGAGATCAGCCAATCACCGTCGTCATTCTATTTAAGTTAGGGGTAGATCATTTCCTGTATGATACGTACCAGGGATACATTTTAATTTACAAATATTTCCGCTATAGAAGAAGACGATAATAAAAAAAGATCAAGTTTTCTTATGACATGATAAAAAAACAAGGTGATCAGTAAATTAGACATTTAAGCAAAATTAAGATAAGAAAGTGAATGTGTTTATTGATTAGTATGCCGTGTGTTCACATCCCAGGAAACACAAAACATTTGTATAACCTTTGTACAACGACGACCCTCCGTCTTCGACGTTGGTCCAACATTGTACAAATATCAGACAAATGTCTTGTGTTTGCTGGGAGCATACCTGAATTTGATGGGGACGGAGAGGAATTGTTTAGTGACTCTGGTATGCTCATCTTCTAATCGTACCATCATCTCGGCGGGTACTGGTCCAGATGACGACACCAATATGTCATCATTCACTTTGTACAATTCAATGTTTTCAAGCTTAAAACGAAAAGAAAAAAAAGCTAATACGAGGAGAAGTCATGGTCCTGATTCTAGATTAATACTGATTGTAGTGTTTCATTACACGTTGGCGTTTTTTTATAGCTTGAAAGGAATTAAATGTAGGCCTACTCCATATTTAAAAAAGCTACACAGTTTACAATTACTTACAAGTCGTGTTTTTATTTGGAATCGATTATGGCACATTTGATAAATTTCAGTCGATATATATATTATTTTTTGTGTTGTAAAAATTGTGAATAATGTAAGATTTCTATGAGGAGGATATACCAGTCTGGTATTGTATTGTCAAGCACGAAATTATGCATGGATATGATATGATATGATCTGATTTTTGATGGCCATCTATCAATTGCGTAGTTAAGATCCGGGTTGAATTGATCTGCAATGAGGACATCTTTGTTCACTAGTTGCCATGATGTTTTCATACGCCCCACTTCTTCCAGTATATAGGTAAATAGCACTAGGCCTAACTACATTGCCATTGTTATCCTTTTTTCACACACAAAAAAATAAATAAAATGGTGAATCCTAGGAATTAGCTATTCATGCTCATCAGTTAGAGCTTTGGTATAAATAACCATTAACGTCGGTGTTGTTAGTTTCCACATTGAAAATTTGTTATATACTTCGTTTACCTGTTTATAAGGGTCACAGGAGGGGGGGGGAGGGTAAAATTAGTTGTATTGAGATTTGGGAATATAAACATCATAAACAAACTGAACTTTAACCCATCTCTATAATTATTTTGGAAGACGTCATACTCACTTATATTTTATATCTTTTTTGCGTACATTTTTACTCTACGCCCCAACTTCAAAGGATGAGGCAGAATGACACTTTGAAAGGGTGTGCTTTTGAGAAAAAACACGTTGTCGAAGCATAATATATATAGTATGAGAAAATGGGTCATACAGTGATTATTGGTTTTATGTTTAACCCTTTAACCGCCAAATCATTCAATTTGAATTTTCACCCACTTGAAGTTGTGTCTCGCTGACGCGATCCACAACTTCAAGTGAGTGAAAATTATTCAGATTTGACAAAATGGAAATCAACTCTTTTCAAATCTTGCTGGTTGATGTTATCTTGAACATATTTAAAATGTGGTGCTTAATGTGCTAATAAAAAATGACAACCCGAATATATGCGGCACCGGCGGTTAAAGGGTTAATGGTTATTCCCTCGTTCACTCGTAAAAAATCAATATTGTAGGGATTCTCCTTGACTGAGCGGAAGCGTACACCTGGCCCAGTTGGGCATGCGGGTACACAAAATGGTGGCCAAAAGCCCCCTACATTGGCCCTACATACATTTTTATATAATGCTGTAAAAAGATTTAATGAAGATGCATCTCGAGTGCTGATGAAAGTATGCCTATTTATCTAGTCCCGCTCTGCTCTGGCATTCAGGTTTCAAAGCAAAACAAAAGTTTCTCCCCCGTAAAGATTTAATATTGTGAGTCTCCGTGACAGAGAGGTAGCATGCTTGGCATCAGACCGCCACGCCTCGAATTTCAAATCCTGTGTCATATCATTGATCTCACCATCTGGCCCAGATTAGCCTACATGTGCACAAAAGTGGCCTGAAACCCCATTCATTCATTCTAACCAGTAGAATTTCTAATGATGGCACAATTGTTCCTGATTAAATGTTCATGCACAGTTAATTTTCTGGCATATGCTTTTAATTTTTAAAGTGGTTTATGTTTTTATTTACGGAACGCTATTTGTTTACCACTACATAATCATACCACATGTAATGTTTATTTTGGACTTCATATTTTTCATTTGATGCAATCGCAAATGGTTCATATTACTTTAAATAGCATGTTAAATGCATACAGAGAAAAACCCCTGTAAACTGCAAGTGTCTGCAAATATGATTTCATGGTCATAGTTTATGCGAAACGCATAAATTCGTCTTGCTCTAACAAATAGGGCATTAAGTGACATATACGCATATGCACTTTCGCTGAGTGGCCCCTTGACTCAAATGACAAACTGTTTGTGATAAGATCCGCACTGAAGTGACCACACAGTGTACTTGACTGTCACACATTGTATAAGATTGTATCACATCAGAGACAAGTGGTGTCTGAGGATCGTGCGAGAAGTTTCCTTGATCCAGGTGATCCACGTACACGTATACATGTACTGATCCCGGTGAGCTCGAGACGTTGACCTGATGCTGGGCTGATGCTGGTGCAGCGTCTGCGACCAGCATCAGCCCAGCATCTGGTCAACGTATCTTGTTTGATATGAACAAGGTCATCAGGCGTGGATCACTATTGTAATTCAATTAATTAATTCAGAAATGGTTATACATCTTTAAACCATGGAATTTAGTATAATTTTATAACACTCGAGTCGAACATTTAAACTCCTCTGTCTGAGATTTTTTAAATTTCTTCAGACACGACATCTCTGCCCAATGACGTCTCAATGCTCGGTTAACTTATGTGACGCTGACCAGCATAATAAGCAGAACTCGACCACTGTGAATTGTTTTCCGAGAAAGTCAAAGATCACGTATACTGCCGGGCAGAGCCAAAAGGCGGAATCTGTTTACTTTACAAGTAAGGAGATACTGCCTTTTTGGCTGTGCAGAGTAGTACACTAGTTTCCCAGCAAATACAAAACATTTGTATAACATTCATACAACGCCTGCCCAACGTCTTCGACGTTGGGCCAGCATTGTGTATGTTATGCAATGTTTTGTGTTTGTTGGGTTGTCTCGCGGTGGTCACGCACCTGGAAATGGTGCACTCTGAGAGAGAGCAGCCGTACTCATATTTACTGTGATACTCACCTGTAGGATGATTGAGTAGTCCGCCTGAACCTGGGCCCTCACCGAGCACTGGATCTTAATCCCGGAGTACTGTTGCCTGAGGTTTGGGATTCCGGTCAGGACGTGGCTGTCATACTCGTAGATGTAGTCATGGTGCGGCTCCAAGCCTGGAAAATAGTTTAATATTATTAAATTAAATAATGTATATTATACACAGCCGGAATTCAATCGTTTTGTTTGAACGTCAATCAGTCGCGCCAAAATTGTGCTTCTGAGACAAAGTGGTGAAGTGCAATACTTTATAGACAATTTGATAGAATATTAAGGTTATTATAATTAAGTCTGTGTAATGTCTCATTAAACAAAGTATATCTACAAACTCGCGAGAGTATCTGAATACTCCGGTTAAAATATTCTGGAAACAAAATATTTTATTTATTTTCGTTTTTCTCCAAGCATTTCAATATACTTCACCAGCAACAAGACCGAAGCCCAAGAGGAAAACCAAAGGCCACATGATGCGCCGCGGCAATGTGGTGTACATCAACGTACACGTGAATAGCTGAGGAAGTACTTTATTAAAAACGAGTTTGCCATAACTTTATATAGGCCCATCATATTGGACCGTCCACTTTTAGAATTGTTTTTTTTTTTAACTGTCCTTTATTCATTTCATCCAGATCTAGATGTATTGACAAGGTGATATGTATCACGTTTTCACGGCGACAAGATATCGGCCTTTGGCATCTTGCGAGTGTTCCAGTTCGTGGTGTATATTTATTCAAATAGTGAGATAAGAATGACATTCGTCGGTGCACAGCATGGTACACAGCATGACCAACCCTATTATGATGTAATTTTAACCCTTACCCAGGACAGCGCGGGGATATTTTGGTCGTCAGATTCTGACGTCTGTCGACGTCAGATTCGGACAGCTAAAGTCGATCCCCGCGCTGTAAGATTTAAAATATTTCTAATGACCGTAGACCCATAACATAGGTATTCAAATGAATCGACAAGAGCTAACTAAGACATTTATGATGATTTCAATAAAAAAAAAAATCTTTGGCCTCCGAGGTTTTCGTAAAAAGAATTAAGCGATTTAAGGGTTAATCCATTTTATTAGCCCATCAAATCACTGTTATTGGAAATTAAATGAGTGTTTAAGCATCAAGATTTCCAGACACGGACACAACGTCAAGCGGGTGAAAAAATAAATTATTTAATTCAGCGCTTTAAGGGTTAATGTATAACATATCAAGTCACATTTAGCTACTTAAACTAGTATCAATTGTATACATCAAAAACAAATATTTAAAAATACATACAGTATACGATAGAAAAATAAAAAATAACAGACTAAATAACTTTAAGAAATATAGATAAATAAATAATGTACCTTTGCTAGAAATGCCATTTCAATAAATAAATGTACGTTACGTTATACAATGAATAGTACTATCCCACTGGGATTGATTTCCCAAACCCAAAATTAGTGGGTGGATATCATTCTTGACGTACTGAGATGTGTTCATGCTTGGCTGGTTATAATACATGTACATGAACATGTAGCTTTTGCTGTAGAATGAAATATTAAAAAAAGTACACACAAACCCGGTCCACAATAGTCCGAATACATCTACAGCATTATAAATGCTGGCCGTTACTCCCACGCACTTGGCCAACGGGGCGGGGGCCCTGGTGCAGTGGTTAAAGCTGCCTGTTTGGAAAGTCATTCAGAGATCGCGGGTTCGAATCACACTCTGGGCTTCAAGTTTCAAATAAACAAAATGAGTCTCCGTGACCAAGAAGTAGTGTGTTCGGCCTCAGACCGCCAGGGCTCAAATTTCAAATCCTGTGTCTGGAGGGCAGTGCCATCTCATTCATCTCACCATCCACAGGGGGTTCTCCTGGCCCAGTTTAGTATATATGTGCATAAAAGTGGCATAAAACACCATTCATTTCATTTCCCGACCAATGTTTAGCATTAACACAGATTTTATCAATTTCACAATTTCATGTTAGGTTGGAGTCAAAAATAGGTAGCGTTTATGTGTGTCATGAGTTGTGCGATCCGCGCAACCAAGAACAAGTGTTGTCTACGTTTTTAGTTTTCGTTTTAGATAGGTCTAATAACTGACAATAAGTGCATTTTTTGATAATTTGGAGCATAGCTCACTGTGGCACATACGTTGAGTATATTAATCAACTGGCATTACTTCACAGCTACTTAAACCTGGATATACCGGGCTCTGGATACACGTATGTCCCGAACTGTTCAAAAGTATGGAGTGTGTACTGCAACATATGGTACTTACTATGCATGACAAGAACGCTTGAAGTGATTCAAAAGCCCACTCCCGTCTTCGGACCTCCCGTTGCCGCGTTATTGCCACAAAATAAGTAAGGGATTTTAAGTCTCATTCACGATATAAAGGATAAAACCGACTGAATTAATTTTATATGTTCTGCAAACACTCGGATATTTGAATCCTGTCACACCCACTGCGACCTGAAGAAGTGTGACAGGTCCGCAAAGCGCCATTTAGTTTATGTGTGGCACTGTTGGTTCTTGTTGTATAGTGAGTGAATGAAAATTGCTTCACGTCGCTTTCTGCATATATCGCGACAGAAGGAAGCTCTGAGTCGGGACTATGCTCTACTCTTATCGAATGACTTCAAGTGTTTTAGATTGCACAGTACCATAGACATCACTGCAGACTCCAGGCCCTTGAACAGTTTGGATCACTGTATACGCACAACCCCGATGACGAATATCCGAAGGCCGGGATTCGAACCTCTGAATTCTGACCTCAACCGGACCGAAAGAGTCATTGGGGCGACCTCTTGCTGCAGTAACTTGCTGTGTATGCATATATTTAGCACAAAGACTAATCGAAGGATTAACGATTTAACATAATTTCAATGAAACTCAATATTATTGTTTATTTACCATTAAGTAGTTTAGCTCATTGGTTATAATATTTGGAAGAAAGCCTGTTTCCTTACAAGAAAACCAGCATGCATTAGGTTTATTGAAAAATTATATAAAAATCATTGTTACTATCTTTTTGTAAGTATTTTAGAAATGAAACCATTCGACATGTGATGTGGAGACGAATTTATTATCAGCGAAAATCATTCAGCATGGTTGATGTCCTTTCTAATAAAAAATATACGTATTTTTTATTACCTCCCCCCCCCCCATCAAAAAAAAAATAGACAAGTCAACCAATTTAACAGTTGGAAATTTGGAATAGTAGTCTCTTGTAATGGGATCGCTGAAAAATCCGGCTATAAATTTATCAATACAGGGTATTTCACTCTTCTTAGCTTCAACCTTCACTATTACGAGGTCGACCAGCAAATCAGGTGAGGGCTGCCCTATGAAATCGTTATTTTTTTCAAACAAAACGAGCTGGGAGATTTATTAGTGTCAAAATAGATGATTAATGGTTTGTTAAAATACCATTACCTTTGTCATACTTGATTGTAAGGATCTTTGGAAAGCCTCAAGATAATTATATTGAGGGTGCTGGTATGACTACAACTTAGTCTGGATAACTGATTACATCGCCATAAAATCGTGAAAATGAGTCACCATTCTCCAAACAGTCAACAGTTAAATGTGTTGATTTTGCTCACAAATCGTCGCCACTGCTCCGTTTTCGGCCATATTTCACTCGCGTCGGCTTAATCTCCACTCGTGGCGCTAGATTGCACTCGTGGTCGTTCCACCGGTTAGTCTCTGTGTATAGGATCCATCCTACAGCGTACAAGATACTCGATTTTGTTCAACATTGATACCACACTGAGTCAACGTTGTTTTTTGGTTAACTTCTCTAACATTTAGAATTTTTATTCTTATTCACACGTCCCAACATACAATTTGTTTAACCCGTACAGCGCTGAATTATTTTTGTTTAAACCGTGGAGATCAAATATTTTTTTCAATTCGAAATCATCATAAATGTCTTAGTTAGCTCTTTCCGCTCTTCGTTTGAGTACCTATGTCATGGGTCTGCGGTCAAATATTTTAATTCTTTCCGTGCGGGGATCGTCTTTAGACGTCAGAATCTGACGTCTAAAGACGTCAGATTATGACGTATAAAGACGGTCCCCGCGCTGAAAGGTTTCTAATGTATAAATTCCCTAAAGCCGTTATTAAATGTGGTAATACATTTCATTAGGACCGGCCATAGACCGGTATCCTATTAAGTTTATTTTGCCCGAGTTTGAGTCCTATTTGGGGGAAAGAGGAGTGATGTGTGTGGGAAACGGTTGACATTTCTGTACACCAGTCCTTATGAACATGTGCAATATTACGTTTGAGGTCTATAGGTTAAGTACATTCGTGTTTAAAAAGTCTTCAGAAAAAAAGATTCACGATTATATTCGTGGTTTAGAGCTCAAAGGGTTTTAGTTGGAATAATGTTGGCGCAGCGTCGCTGACGGTGGCCCAAGATTATTTAACAATTGGGCCAATGTATCGTGTTATCCGGGTAGTGGCCTTTCTGGGGATAAAGCGTCAGTGCACCCGTATGGCAGTCAGAGCAAACACGGGAAAATCTTTTTTAAATGTTCAGCGTTGAAGACGATTGATTTGATCGGCATTGAACCAGCAATGGGCTGTGGTGCTTGCCCAACATTGAACCGGTATTGGGCGGGTAGGCCTACATTGTGTGTACCAAGTGCATCGTATAGACGCGTACATTGACTTATCAAGAGATGACTTATCAGCACCGGTGATGGTGGTGGAAGGAATATGCCTACACGTTGAAGATATACTTGTCTCCTTGGTTCTTTCAATAATTATATCCTGGACATTTAGGATTCTGGCCCATGAGGAAAACCAATACAGTTATGTTTACAAAATATTATGCCATTTTTTGTCTAAAGCACTCAAACAGACTAAAGCCGGGCCTCCAGTTCGGGAACTCCATTTCTAGTTTTCCTGATAAATTTAATTTACTACATTTATATGTTGGCTACGGTGTGTCTTCTGTTTTAGAAATTGCATACATTGCATTCGTTTTAAGATGTTACTGTACATATTTTCACCATTTTATAGAATTTTCCAGCAGATAGCGTATTTTACATAGCTATTTCCTATCCAGTTATTTTAATCTGTTCTATTTGTCCGCTGGATATTGTTTAGTTGCACAAGGGTGACTGACCGTAATTAGATAATTATTTTTAATGCACTTTATTGAAATCCTAACTTCTTGTTAGGATACCGGTATAATGAACACAAAATGTCAATATTCATACATAACAATTGTTTATTCATTTGCTCAAAGATACATATAAGGTTAGAGTTAAAATCACCTTAATAGCTGTGTTCCACAAAGGGAGATGCATGTCCATGTGGTGGAACTAATAAAAACAACTCTTAATCCTTTAACTTTTAAGCGCAAATCACATCTACAGCCGTTTTGAGGCCTTTTATTTGTTCTTGAAATAAGACCATTTGCAAGATTTGAATGAAATTATATAGACATTTTTACCCACTTGAAGTTGTGTCTCGCTGCCGCGAGCCACAACTTCAAGTGGGTGAAAATTCAAATTTTCTAATGTGGCGCTTTAAGGGTTAAGACGATATCACAATGATTTCGTATGTTGAATAAATAAGATAACGGACTGTCAAATAAATAAAAACATTTTCTTCACGATGCTGTAGTTCACAGAATCATGAGCTCGTTTAGTTCGCCTCTGCTTTGCTCAGTTGGCTGGGGTGCACGTGGTTTGAATGTTCACCTCTTCCGTCATGTGTACGGGGTAGCTGATGAGGCCGGTAATGGGCTCGTACAGGCTGCGGTCGTACATCATACGAGTGGCCGGGGAATCGCTCGGCATACAGGTGAACTGCATGTCCGCGATGAGGGGACTGCTCCAGACACAGTGTCCCTCACAGGAGTGCACGGGCTCAATGGTGAAGCAGATCTCGTTGACTCCGTCATCAGTGCGGAAGCGAGTCATGGTCATCCTCTTGGGCATGCATGGCTCCAGAACTAAGGAAAGAAAAAATGATGAGTTATCTGCGTGCGAATATATTGTGTGGGTTGAAAATTAAAATTTGATTTCGTTTCCATAATGCGATAAAAACGGAGCTGTAAATGTAAATGCAAGCGATTTATGTTTTAGTTATTGCTGAAATCTGTTTTTCTATTCGCAAGTAAAGCATTTAATGAAAATTATAACATGTTCCGTTTTTAAACGGTAATTTTTCATTCTTTGAAATCTGATAATTTCGTCAGCAATAACAGTTTCAAATGTAAAATAAATATCAGGGAGTTAAAGGGTTAAGCCGGTGTAAAGTCAAATTAACCCTTTCACCGCTAATCACGACTATTTTCGTTTTTATTCTCTTCTATTGTCCGATTAAATCACTCTTTTTCGGAATGAATATGTTTTTCTCAAATTCAACAAATATGGGTGATTTTAACCCACTTGATGTTGTGGGTCGCGGTATAGATATCGTAGAAAAAAAGTAGAAAGTAGAAAAAAATCCGATTTTTTCATCTGAAACTTGAACTTTTATTCACATTCGTTCAAAATTCCAGTTTCGAATTGATGGATAATGCCCTCAAAACAACACAATATTAGACAAATTATTAGAAAAACACACACCACTGAAAGGTTCAGAACGAATGAGCTCGTGGCTTTCCACTTCTTTATCTTCTTCCACCTTGCAATTATCAGAAGGTACGATGTACTTTTTGACGAAGTGCATTGGGTTTTTGTAAATGGTCATGTTTGGTCCCTCGTATTCATTGACCATCTCCCCGTTGAAGTTCCCGCACAAACCACATGTCTTGCTGCGCAATGTTGGTGGAACCTGTAATAAAAAAGGCAGTGATCAAACAAATGAGGACGATCATTATTATTTATACCATAGCAAACTGCACGCAGTATTATAAATAAGAAATTTAAATATTAGAATGACGTTATGTAATCCACACACCTCCACCGTCATGAGTTTCTCGTTGATGGTGAGTTTGAGTCCTATCTTTGCACATCGGATGATATATTCATCCTTGATCTTCTTAGCTTCAATGGCGAGTTCATCAGCACTGGAACATAATGATAAAACACGTATACCTTTAGCGCTACTAATACAACTATAAAATTAAAACTTTGAAAACACTTGAAATTGTGTCTCGCTAACGCGATCTACAATTCCTAGTTATTGAGAATTACTTGGAATTTTAAAATTTAGGTCATATTATTTGGCAGTGTCACAGAGCTAATCTTTTGAAAAATAGTAACAATGGAGTTAATAAAAACATAGGCCCTATTAGGTTAAGTTGTAATCTATAGCAGTATCACAGATCTAAGATGTATTTCGCTTTAGAAAACTAGTTGAATAAAAGTTAATAAAACATTGAACACTGTTTGTCGACATTATCAATGATCTAGGTGTTAATGACACCAAAGGATTCTACATCGTTATTTCAGTCTGCTGGAAAACCTCTACCAACGGGCTAAAATAACTCACTCTTCATCACGAATTAGCAGAGGCTTCTCTTCTCTGATGGTTCTCTCTTCTCCGTCAATGATAATATTGATCTCAGTCTTCTTGAGCAGCAGTTCTACCTTGTGTTTTGGGATGAACATCTTGACGTATCTCTCGTCTCTTGTCTCTGATGGCTTAGCCAGGATGGTGAAAACGCCCTGCTTTGTGCTGCAATCTTTGGTCAGGATAACTTCACACTCTGTGTCCAGCTCGGGGAGTGTGTAGTTGACCATGTCAAATGTGATGACGTCATTGGCTACCAGCTTACATTGACCTGAACAAAAACACCAGATCTGTTTAATTTAATCTATGTCCGAGTTATATCCCACAGAAGAAAAACACAGCTTCAAGACGAGATACTAATATAAACACTATGAAGTATAAAATATCGAGGTAAAAGTTACTTACCGGTCATTTTACTGTACAGGTCAGCCTTCTTGGGTTCATCGGGAACGCTTCCAAGCAGTTGGTGGAATGTGGGAACAGTGCGCGGGGTCTCAACACTTTGCCAAATTGGGAACAACAGAGGATTCACCAATGGCATCACAACAACGCAGTCTACGTTGAGGGGTGTTTTGACTAAAGTCACCACCTGCAAAGACAGGGACACGAATATTACTAACTGTGAGGTGAGTGAGTTGTTTCTCTGACCCTTTCAGCGCGGTGATTGCCTTTAGACGTCAGCATCTGACGTCTATAGACGTCAGATGCTGACGTCTAAAGTCGATCTCCGCACTGAAAGAATTACAAATGTATAATGACCGTAGATACATCACATGGGTATGCAAACGAAGCGGAAAGAGGTAGCCAAGACATTTATGATGACTTCAAATTGGAAAAAACCTTTGGTCTCCATGGTTCATACAGAAATATTTTAAATGTATGTAATTAACTGTGGGCCATCTTCACATACCTTACTGAGAGAGGGTGCAACCGCTGTGATCATGGTGATCTGTTCAGGCTCGACTGGAAGATCAGAGATGACTGGCGTGATGTGAGCAAATGATGGAATGAGGTACGCCAATTTCCTTGTCACGGTCGCCGCCACTGCCTTTGTCCATGGTCGTACCTACAACCCACGATATAATTAGCACCGTAATCACTGTCATTTATCAGGCGTCAGTAAAATGCATCTTCCATTTTGCCAGAAATAAAATGCTCATATGTTTAGCTAATATGGACGATAAATCAACGGTCTTTATTATTGTATGTTTAGAGAACCTTGAGAAAGCTCTGGAGGAAAAAAACATATGCTGCAAGAGTGGAAATACAGTGTAAATACATTAATTACACAAAATGTTTAAATACAATACATTGTTTTACCCATTCCCAGTTACCGTATATGCACCTAATATGATAATATTTTTTATTATAATCATATAACCAACTTACATTTTTGAGATCAATGACGGTATTAAATTTGTGGACTGGAATGTCTGAACGAGGCAGGCGGAACAGGGTTCTGGACACGGGCAGATCTCTTGTCGTCGTTGTCTACAAAACAAAACAAATTCAAAGTTAAAGCTTTATCACATTACATTTTTTTATAATGACTTGACAGTCACAATGTTATAAATTTAAAGCTGTATAGGTTTCTTAACTGAGGAAAAACACTATAGAATTTATGGCAATACTTACTATCCATTCAATGGATTCATCTGCAAAAGAATTTTGTCCCCAGCCCAAATATTGACGTGCAACAAATTCATTTCCAGATGTGACTGTTGGGAAGATGATCTTTGAAGTATCGACGACTAACTCATATACAAACTGAAGAATAAGAAATGCGTTATTTGTAAGTTGTATCAGAAATCTCAAAAAGCTACTTAATTGTTAACAAAATAACCATATAGTGTGAGGGAGGTTATCCTATAAATACCATACAGTATTGCTAAATGTTGGTGTTACCAAACTGAATTAAATTCAAGTAATGTTATTATCATGTTATTACACAAATATGTGTCCTTTATTCCAAGTTATATAACGTTTATCCATTTAACCGCCGGTATCGATTATATTCGTTTTTTACATTTTTATCAGCATATTGCATATCAGCTTTTAAGCATGTTGAAAATAAAGCATGACTTCAATCTACAATATTTGAAAATAGTTGCCCTCCATTTTGTCGAATCTGCATAATTTTTACTCACTTGAAGTTGTGGATCGCGTCAGCGAGACACAACTTCAAGTGGGTGAAAATTCAAATTGAATAATTTGGCGGTTAAAGGGTTAATCCTTAAACATGTTAAAGGGCTACATTATAAAATGTATTTATTACCCACTTGCAGTTGTGTCTTGCTGCCACGACCCAGAAATTATCCATACAAACATCAGCAAATCTTGATGTTTAGACACTCATTTAATTACGAGTAACTGTGAGTCTACATGCAAACTTACATTCGTTTTCTTCATATCGATTGATGCCACTGGGTTGGCTACAATGGGAGCTCCACTGAATTGAAAGTTCAGTTGATATTTCAGTTTGTCGGGGCTAACCAGCAGAGTCAGCTGATTTTCGCGAACCAAGGAGGTGGCGGTGTTCGTGATCACCAGATTCAATCTGTGAGTTGTAGGGTTACCTAGAACTGTGTCTGGTTCAACTGGAGCTAGGCTGACACCAGTCCTGACAACGCGGCTTGGACGACGGAAGTCTGTGAACGATCTTTTCTCCTCAGAACTACTAGAAAAAGAACACCACGATGATGACAGTGAAGATAGATGAAAACATGTGCTGTTGGCACACCGATAATGTTAAAAGTGGCAGTATTTCTATACTAAGCTGATCACAACACACTACAGAAAACCTAGACAGAAAATCCGTCTCTAGCGTAAATTTAGGAAGTATCGACGACTAATTCATATACAAACTCGCTGGCTGTCAGTGAAAAGCCATGAGAGGACTGTTGCACAGGTTACAGAAAACCCACCTCTCAGAGCTGGAGCACCACCAGAGCCAGCACTTATCGTCCTCTTCACTTTCTGAAGATTCTGAAGATTCAAAGCTGCCCCACATAGGCCTACTCACCACACTGGTCATGTCAGTGTCATAGGTCAGCTGAAATGTAGTGAGAAAAGTTACCGTTAACATTTAAGCTGAGCACGGGTTGTTTTACGCTAAAGGGCAAAACCCGTTTAACCATTTTTCATCTAGATTGTGTTTAATTCTGCTCGAAACGGTTTTGTTTACCGGGAACCACACACCAATGAGCCTTTAAGAAGAGGCTCAGCCTGCTCTTAAAGGCTAATTGGTGTGTGGTACAAATAGTCATTGCGATAGACATTTAACTGACAGCTGGATATAAAATAAAACAGAAATGGAATCTATGACGTTGCAGGCTTTGGGTTATCAGACCGATAAGGTGTGCGACCGAGTGTGAGTCGCTTTAACATAAATGTGATGCCTCCACAAACTGCACGTGATGCTATGTTATAAAACCGTACGTTCCATGTGGCGTTTCATCCACTCACCTGTATAATTAACACCTCTTCAGAAGAGGAGTGAGGAACCCAGCTGAGTTTCATGACATTCGTGCTGTCCAGTGGGAAGCGTGGTGCGTACAAAGCATTTCCTGATGTTCTGACACCTTCCAGTTTTAGATTGCAGCCCCATAATGGACTCTCATATTCAATCTAAAGAAAAACACATGTCATCACAGCAAATCTTCAAAGTTTACGCCTTTAATTTGGTAAAATCGGTGATCCATGTGAATAATAAAGTGGTTGTACATATATACTTTGCTTTAATAATTTGCTTTGTTTAGAATACAGGCCGGTTAAAAAGTGATGAGTATGTGCCAATTAAAATGAAACACCATATTTACTAACCTCAAATGGACTTGACATTAAAACGGTATCATTTCTGATTTCTTTGATGTCGGCTATGAATGCTTCAGGAATTGGAGTAGTTGGAACTAAGAAGCAGAATGTCAGTGGCTCCGTTTTCCACAGTAAGAGATCAGTTGTCTGTAACGATAATAATGCCAGCATTGCCGTAAATAAATGAATGTTATGAAAAATAGAAAAAACAATATCATGTATTCCCAATTTCCCAAATAAATGGGAAATTATTTATTAACCCGTTTGTGACGAGCCCCGGAGATCTCCGTGATTTAGGGAGACCATTCAGATACGAGCCCCGGAGATCTCCGGGTTTGATTACATGAGATAACTATGACGTCATAAAATAATCTCGTATCAGAAGCAGCTCAGTAGCATAATAATCTCGTGTTCAACGGGTTAATAATACTTCTTAATGCATTTTTTCTCCAGCGCATGTTTTTACCTTCCCCACAACGTATTGCTTAAAATAGTGATGTGTATTTCACTTAGCTTAACAAACTGGTAAACATGTATTCCAAAGCCTAACACGAAATTCTATTCAACGGCATTGATTGTAAATCACCTTTGCTGGAGTAATCATCTTTCTTGTGATTTTTCTCTCAGGAATATTGGCAATAACCTCTGTCTTAACAGGTAGAGTGTTGATGGCAGTGATCCTGACAGCTACACCAGCGTTCATCACAGTGGCATCAACGGCAACCGCAGCGATAACTACGGCCGACAACCTGGTGGCAGCAAATACAAATATTTTACCCTTATCCTGCTGATCACGACTGTTGATCACGACTGTTGTTTTTAATTTGTTTTATTTGTCGATCAAATCACTAATAAATTATTTTGAACCAAATGGGTGTTTAAACAACAGGATTTGCGAAGGATAGATCTAAAATAAAACAAATAATTGAAAATTACTGAAATTTGTTTAATTTGAGTACAGTTTTGATGTTTCAACACTTATTTCAAATAAATGAAATGAATGGGGGTTTAGGCCACCTTTGTGCACATATAGGCTAAACTGGGCCAGGAGAAAACACTTAGTTCATTCCCATTAACTGCTGGGGTAAAATAAAATAAATTACAGCGATTATAGTCGTTCTCAGGACTTAAAGGGTCATATGTGGGGTTAAAACAATAAACTTACGTTGGTTTGATGTCGATGTCAGCTTTGATTTGATTTGGGATGAGGCGACCACGCATGACGTCGGTCATTGTGGGCATACCAGAGATCTTGACGGAGCCATCAGCGGAAGCCACCCAGACTTGGGTGATGTTCAAGTTGAGAGGCAGACCAACAGGAGTGGGCAGAATGAGGGAGCAATCTGGGATGGGTTCAATGTATGGACGGCTGATCTGGATACCTTCACGAAGTACCCGCTCCACTGTTGGTATTAAAGCCAGTTCTGTGAAAAAAAAAGAATATGCTGTGTGATATATTGAGCGGTTGGATCTGACATGTGGAGTGAATTCATGATTTCATATATAATGTACCATTAAAGCGCTGAAATATTTTTACATAAAACAATATTTCAAAAGGTCTTTTCAATTTGAAATCAGCAAAAATATTTTTGTTAGCTCTCTCCACTACAGATGTTATGGGTCGACATCTATTATAAATATGTTCACTCTTTAGGTGCGAGGATCGACTTTAGACGTCAGAAACTGACGTCTACACACGTCAGATTCTGACATCTAAAATCGGCCCCTGCGCTGAAAGGGTTAGCTTTCTTCATACATGCATGGTATACGATAACTTTATACACACCTTCACCCATTAGTTCCTCAAGACTGATGTGCATCAACTCATGGCCCAATACCTTGACGTATATGGATGTGGATGGGGGAGTACTGCGTCTGTCTTTGATGGAAATCTGAAATTACGAAGCAGATATATATTTTCTATGATCCTTTAAATTTAAGTAGTTGTATTTATATTTCTTGACGAGTAAAAAAAACCCCTACTTTGTTGATGATGTCGGCAAGCTCAGAATGCACACGTCCCCACAATGGACTAGATCCAGGCTTGAGAATGTCTACAATACTGGCATGCTGACTAATGATGTCCTTCAGGATACCATATGGTCCAACCAGGCGGTGCAGGAGTGTATCCATACCTTCTGTATCAATTCCAATCTAATGAAAAACAAGCAGTATTTAGCAAGATTATGCCTATATACTAATTTTACGAGATAACCAAAGAATATTCCAATAATGATCATTTTAGCGATTTATGAGAATGTGTCTATTAGAACAAAGAAACAAATGATATGCTATGAGCGTTTATGTTACGTACTTCCAGATATTGCAGTGTACGTCCCATGATAGTGGTGTTCATGCTGCCGATGATAGATTTAGGTAAGGGAGATGATGGGGACTGAAGAATCTTTATCTCCATGCTGGGTCCGTAATGCAAGCTCTCTGTTAAAACACACCAACATAATACGTTTAACTTTGTGCATGAACTATTAATATAGTAATTATACATTTTATAATACAATACTAGATAATAATTGAGTGCGCTGTATGTCTTACCGCTGTACAGCTCAACCAAGAAAGCCTTGGAGTATCCCATTCCTGGTAAGATAGGTTTAGCGTTGATGAGAGCCATGCGTGCATTGCGAGATCTGAAACAGAACAACGGTATTTTAATTCCAAACGTATACTTGATTCTTTCTGGTAATCTACGATCTGGTATCCCTTTACAATAACCTTCAATTTTTACATTAGTCTATACCTGTATACTGTAATAATAAACCTGCATATATTATTGGTTACAATTGTATACTAACAGTGTGCTGAGGATGGGGTTGCGTGATGTGGCTACAGTACGCAGGTAGGAGTAGACGAAAGAACCTAGCTGTAAGTTATCTTCTCTTCTCAGACTGTGGGCGATCAGATCCATCACAGTAAGGCTTGGTTTGGTACGCATGGTCATCAGGAAAGCGGCAATACGTACTTCATATGGCTCAACTGGGTTCATGTAGATAGGTAGAGTAATGCTTTGAACCTAAAAAACCATTATAGCGATATAGTTTAATGTTGCATTAATTAAAAGAAAACTTTCAGAAATAGAAAAAATGCCATATACTTACTGTGTTCTTCTGAACTGGAGCAATCCTACGCAGGGCATAAATGGCCAGTTTACGGATCAGAATTGGTTGTTCTCTGCTGAGAATGATGCTGGTCAGCTTGGGCAGACAACTTGGTTCTCCAGTGTTACCAATGGCCTTCACAATAGTGATCTTCTCTTTGGCTGGTACACTGTCGTAGAGCCTCTCCATTGTCTGTTGGGCGAAGAGAATGGTTATAAAACAAACTTAGATTTAAGTTTAGGAGACTTTTCAATAAAATTGCCCAGAAGGGTTTATGTGGATACTTACTTCTACAACGCTCATGATTGTGGGCATAACTTCAGGCTTTATGGAGGGAATCTGTTCAATTAGGTTTCTCAATGTGAAGATCATACTTCCAATTCCCATCACGAGCGGGCGGAAGACGAGTATATTCCTCTGAATGGCCGGATCTTGAATCAAAGGCTGGAATCATATGACACATTTTTGGTGAATGCATAATTCATAATACTTATCATTGTAGTTAAGGTAATCGCGTAGTTTTGTTAAATATAAAGTTGATTTGAGCTGCAACACTCACCAAAATTGCCTCGATGGTCTTTGGTGTCGGTGTGACAGATAAGAACATGGTCCACATGATGTAGCTAGACTGGAGGCTATTGACGATTGATCTCTCCTTGATAATCTTCACTATGACAGGCACGACATTGGGATTAGTTGTAGATGGCAGAACATCCAGCAGCAGATCTCTGGTAAATTAATCAATCACAATTTGTAAGCATAGCATGGTAAAAGTAGGTGCAGTTTGTATTCTGTATTAATTCGCTGAGTAATCTTATTAAAATTTTCACCCACGTGAAGTTGTGGCTCGCGGTGAAAATTAACTAAATTGAGACCAGCCATTTGCCAATCTTGGTGTTTAAGCACTCGTTTCATTCCCACTAATCATGATGTGATAGACTAATAAAACGATTTACAAATTATCATAGTCGCCTGAAAGATTAGCTATAACGCTTAAAAGATTAGTCGAATATTTGCTAGGACAATGCTCACCTCTCTTTCTTAAGTGATGAGGATGTACTGGTCAGGTATTTCTGATATATGACCATAAACTCGTCTGTGGTTAGCTCGCGGATGTGGACCATCAATTGTAAAACTTTCTCCATGGCGATGGGGTCCGTGCCGATCTCTGGTACACGAACGATCTCACTGATCACACGCTCGATCTTAAAAAAATGATTCTATTATTACGGGAATACCATGTTTCGTAACATTCATATTATATTTAATCGGCTAAAGTAATGTATCGAATGTTATTACAGAAGTGCTTCATGTGTAGATGGCCAGTCACATTATGACTACTCATTTTGTAGCTTCATAAATCAGAATAGTGTGTGTGACGTTTCCAGGGATATTCCCATATAATAGATATATATTTTTTTATACTAAAGGTGTAATAGGAATTCAAATACATCGTGTCTGCCATTTGTAATTATGTATTTCTATAATATCATGGTCACGATAGGAAACAGTGATATAGATCTACGCATCAGCTAGCAAATACATTGAGAATTGAAAATTTATTACTCGGTTAGCCTATCAGTAAATTAATTCAGATGATATATTTTCAAGATGAATATATCATTACTCACCACATTAAATTTTGTGGTATCAACTCCCTCATTTCGTTCGTATCTACTAGAGAAGATTTCTCTGGTCAGTGGATTAGGGATGTCTTGCATCAGGCCTTCTACCAAAGGCTTCAGTGGCACAGACATGGAAGGACGACGTGGGTTGTTCTCAGGTCCCCTCAAGATGAGGTCTTGTCTAAAAAAACATCACTCACTAACCATTTTTTCAAAAATACAGCAATATAATCTCGATTACATAATCATCGTAAATGTTACGAATATTCTGTCAAAATTTACCTGATATAAGTTGTAATACTCCCAGCCAGTTCATTATGGGGGCTGACCACATAACGAGTGCTGGAAACGGCTTCCTTGATGATGAAATCTTTACGAGTTCCGCTGAGGATGTAGTCAACATGTGTGGATCCCTTGGCGATGTTTGTCTGGAACGGAAACATATTCATGTAGGAATAGTGTTTTTTTTGGCTTATATTCCTAAGCATATCAACGATTTAGAGAACATGTCACTAACCGTAGTGCCCGCTGTTGGTACAGTGCTGCCCATGGTTGACAACATGCCGACAGTGAAGATTGGTTTCTCGATGCAGTCGTTGGTATCACGCACCTTGGTGACCAGGATATCACCACTGGTTGTTGTGGTGCTTGGAATGTCATCAACGACGGTGTACAGTGAGGCACATTTACCAGTTAGTCCATGCTGCAATAGGAAAAGCGTTTTATTTCGTTTAAAATTGACGTCTACTGATAAGAAATATAAAACATAACATTTCAAATAACAAAGATGTCCTTACCTCCATAACCTTGAAGACGTTCATGGCAGGAGAATCACGACCCATGAAGGCGCTGTCCAAATGGCTGTCCAGGCCAGATGGAGAGATAAGTCCACGTTGACCCAGGTTGACCTGCCACAGGTTGATGATACCCTTCTTGATGTTAATAGCCCAGTGAGGCTCTCCATCAGCGGTCTTAATGGTAGTTACAAAGCCTTCTTGCCATCTGATTACGAAATAGTGTATTAATGTATCACGGAGTAGAATTATACAATATGCATCTTTTTTGTTTTACATAATAAAAGTTTTAGAAGCAATTAGTTAATTAACAATATAGTTATATTAACCCGTATCCTGCTAAATTAAAGAATTTAAATTTTCACCCACTTGAAGTTGTGTTTCGCTACCGCGATCCACAACATCAAATGGCTGAAAATTACTGATATTTGTTTAATTTAACACCAAACATTTTCAAATATTGATGTTTAAACTCATTCTTTCCCAATAACTGAGCTTTAATCAGTTACAAGCGACAAAAGTCAGTAGGAAAAGGGCTAAATACAAATTAAACATAGACGTACTCAAACTGGATAGGCACAATGAGGAATTCCTTGATAATACGCGCCTGTTCCGCTGGCATCGGTGTCATCATGCTGACAGGAACACGCTCAGCTGGAGACACTGGTACTACATCATTCACTTTGTACAGCTCAATTTCTTCGAGCTGTAATATAAAGAGACAAAACTCGTCGATCAAAACCACGAATGATTCAAAGAAAAAAAATACCAATGCTTAAGAAATCACATAGATTTGTCGGCCAATAAAAGGTAAGATTATTAACACAGTGGATCAATATTAAAAAACAAAAACATCTCGACTGATTGACTGGAAAATACGATCGCATGAAACAATGAATTCCAACAACAAAATCTCAAAATATTTAGTTTGATTTATCCGTCATAATCATCTAAGAGGCTGTGGTAGATTAAAATTTATTGTAAAATAATTTCTGACAAAACAAAGCTCAAAATAATTTTACATGTGTTAGCCTAAGTCTCGGGCAGTGATATCACTATCTATATAACAGAGATTTCCAATCCCATTTTATCAAGTCTATTGTATTCCTGATCATTGTTAAACTATTAAACACCATTTTACCTGTACTATGACTGACATGTCAGGCAGCACCTGAGCCCTCACATCACATTTGATCTTAATTCCAGAGTATTGTTGCTTCAGGTTGGGAATTCCAGTCAAAACATGGCTGTCATATTCATAGACATACTCCACGCCAGGTCGCATGAAGGATGCTGAAAACACAGGGCAATCATCTTCACGACCAAAGATGCCAAGTAGCTTTAGAAATTGCGAAGGACACTTTCTAGATTGCACATAATAACACATACAAGTAAGCTAATCTGCTGCAATCATGGCAAACGTCAAGTGGAAATTACAATAAAATAACAAAAAAATAGTGACGAAACTGTAAAAAATCATACTCACACAAGCCTGGTAGCCCTGAGATGTGTCGGTCAGCCCATTGTGAAGCTGAAAATAATACCATACAATTGGTGAACAGTGTTTATGATGCCTGACAGTATAATTTCAATATGTCACTTTAGTAAATGATGCTTATCATTTGCATTAGTTTGTCCCCTGTCGCAGATAATTGATAATTACCCATGAAAGCGCTCCATTAAAAACTACAATTTTCTCCCACTTGAAGTTGTGTCTCGCTACCGCGACCCAAAACTTCAAGTGGGTGGCAATTTATAATATTTGTTTAATTTAATACCAAACAATTGCAAATCTTGATGTTGAAACACACATTTCGTTTACAGTACCAATGATTTAATCGGCTAATAAAACATAAGACAAACAACTATAATTGTGCTTAAAGGGCGATGGGTTAAACTCAATGTTTTAGCACTGTTGAAGTAAGGATATACTATGGTAATCAGGTAATCTCGGGGCTTCATTCAAAAAATATGGAATAGTCCCCATTGGGCACACGACGTTGTTGCGACGTTGAATCAACGTCAACGACGTTGATTCAACGTCGCAACAACGTCGTGTACCCAATGGATGTGATATCAGGATACGTTGTCCTAGCTTTTTGTCTGTGTGTTATTTACCGGCAAGGCCAATGGCCAGCGTCAGCAGGAGAAGGCGCATGTTTGTTATCCTGACTCAGCTCTGTGTCACTGTCATGTGTTGTCCTGACTCAGTCTGTGTCACTTTCGTGTGTTGTCTTGCCGCCGACAGTAATCACAGATGACGCCTCTACCAAACCTTCTCTGCTCCTCCTTTTATACCAGCACACATTAAACGATTAGGTAGCGCTATCTATTTCAATCCGCATGGTGAAGTACAAAGAGTGAAGGGGATTGTACTAATTGAAGGGACACACGACCTTTGTGGCATCGGTCGTCTGATTCAGATGGTACCATTAGTGCCATGTCCCTGGATGTGAATTAGAATACTTTTAATTATGCCAATACACAGAACAGCAAGATACTTGTTTATGTATCTCGCGAGCTCTGAAAACCGTGTATTGCATGTCAGAAAACAATAATCGTAATTTATTGTTTATTCCCGCAAACTAAAAACAGTAGTCTACAATATAGGAATACAAAAAAGGATTGTTTTCTGTTTTAATAAATATGTTTTGTTTATGACCACAAGTGAGTGGAGGGTGGTTTTGTTAGTGGTATTATTGGTGGTGGCATTGGTGGTAGTGTTGGTGTTGGTGGTGTGGTGGTGGTATTGATGGTGTGGTGGTGATGGTGGTGCTGGTGGTGTGGTGGTGGTGTGGTGGTGTTTGTGTTGGTGGTGGTGTTGTTGATGTTGGTGTTGGTGCTGCTGATGGTGGCGATAGTGTGGTGGTTATGGTGGTGAAGGTGGTAGTGTTGTTAGTGGTGATGGTGGTGTTGGTGGTGGTGGTGATGGTGTTGGTGTTGGTGTTTGTGTTGGTGTTGGCGGTGGTGGTAGTGGTGGTAGTGGTGGCAGTGGTAATGGTGGTGATGGTGGTGGTGGTAATGGTAGTGATGGTGGTGGTGTTGGTGGTGGTGGTAGTGGTGTTGGTGGTGGCGGTGGTGGTGATGGTGGTAGTGGTGGTGGTGATTGTGGTGGTGTTGGTGGTTGTGGTGGTGATGGTGAGAGTGATGGTGGTGATGGTGGTGATAGTGGTGGTGGTAGTGGTGGTGTTGGTATTTATAATGGTGGTAGCAGCAGCAGTAGTAGTGGTAGTGGTGGTTGTGGTGATTTGAATACATATTTAGCTCAAGTTTAAAATGTTTTTTTCCCGCAATGGACAGCTCAGGGTTGTAAAAATGCACATGCGGTGTTATTATTATTACTTGTTTGCAAAGCCTTTAAAACGGTTTAATTTTTTCGGCGAAATTATTTGACAAATTATATCTAAATACTACCGAAGATCCTTAATGCTTTTAGGCTCTTATAATTATATTACCTCATACTTAAAAATAAAAGAAGTAATTTGTACAATGAAAAGTTATACTTTAGGAAAAAAAAGTGTTTCGTAATTAGTACAGATCTTGTTATTTTATTATTGAACATTGAAACTACTTGTTCTTGGTACATTGTAATAGAATGTATGTAATACGCCATATATTGAAGTGTTTGTAAGACGACTTGAGGTCAAAATGATATCCAATAAAGACACGTGCCAGAACTAATCACTATGAGCCTTTATGATGGTTAAACTATTTTTTTTTAAATTGATATTGAACTTGTATCCTCTTCCCCATTGACCATGTAACGGCATATAATGAACGATTGTTGCCAAAAAATATTATTAAAATATAGTTACTATCGATAAATTTTATTTAAATATAAACCATAAAACAATTAAAAAGTACTAATAAATACAATTATCAATATGACTTGATTAGAATAATAATCGAGAGTAAGGCATGTGGACCATGTTGGAGTGATGCATATTTATGCCGTATCATAAATAAAAATCACCACCCCGTACGAAATAAAACTACCAGCAAACAAGAAACATTGACCCACTGCTGGACTACCGTCTGCAACGCTGGTCCAGCATTACAACAATTAGCTGAACGTCTCGTGTTTTCTGGGTGGTTGTGATCGCCACTCTGATATTGATGATTGACATGAAACTCTTATTGTGCTACACTGCAAAGCCAAAAGGCAGTATCTGCTTACTTGTAAAGTAAGCAGATACTGACTTTTGGCTCTGCACAATAGTGTGCTAATCATTCCATTGATTTGTCCTTCGAACAACATAATTTGAAGTAGAAATCTACATTAAGATTGATGGATTAAAATTTATTTTAGTTCACGTTGTTATTATCTAAGTAATTGTAACCACTTCAAGTTTTGTTTTGCTGTCTCGAACCCAGTGGGCAGAACTTGAGTTGATGTCTTAGCGCTTCAATCGTTACTAAGATAAACGTCCAGGTCAAGGTACTGTCTGTCCTATAATGCATCCATGTAGGACTAGACAATCAACACGTGTACTCCCTTGTGCATAATTATATATGCAGCCGAATCTACTACCGAAAATAACAAGCGAACAAACATCATAATTAATTATTATCTTGCTATTATAAAACGTGAATAAATGTAATGATAGTCATTTAAAATTCACATGCGATAGGATCGATGATACATCAAACACAAGACGGTGCCCCAATCTTGTAATATTGTTGGGACCTGCGTCGCAGTCAGTAGACCAGTCCCGTGTGGTTTTAAAATAAGTACTAAAAACAAAGTGGAAAATACATCATAAATAGTCGTGGGTTTATCTACTATGTAATTTAAGGCTAAACTTCGCACCAAAAAAATGTCCCCACAAAGAGAACAAACTCAAGTGAAGATTAACTCCCCCCCCCCTCTAGAAAACACAAAACATTTGTATACAATTTTTACCTTGTTAATGTAATTACATTTGTTTTATATAAAATTATACATATATCAATAATGTGCATTTATGTCAGGTAATATTTTCATACAGCTTTTAATGATAATACTGTTGCGAATCTTTTATCGAATTCGGGAAGAATATTTTATTTATTATGACACTGCAGGTTCATGTCTTCACATATTTATTTAATATTTTTGTCTTTCGTTTTAAATCATTTCCTTTCAATCCGAGAGAAAGATTATATAATTTGCATAATCGAAACTTAATAGTCACTTATTGACAAGACGTTTTATGTACATTCATCTGGTCCTCTTGTAGCTAAAATATGGATGTTAGATATCACACTGAATCATTTTAAATATGTATTTCTCGACAAATTTAGTGAATTCTGACAAAATCATACTTGTCTTTTTGCAAAAGTCAAAGAAATTTCATTATATAAATAACTTAGACACTACTTCAGTGATTTTAAATGGAAATGACATCAGGAGATAATAATTATATTTATTTTCTGGTAATACGTGCGCTGTTCTAAACACGTGGACTAAATAATATGATTCATTATCATCATTAAAACACGTCAATAATAAATTTAACCCATTCTTTGCTATGTAATATATACACATGTAACCCCCCCCCCCCCCGCTTAAACTTTTACAGGCGATATTCTTAGCAGAAGGCGGTGATACACGTGAGTTTTGGCTTGTTGACTTTGTACTAGATACATGCTGTCGGCAGATGTAGATAAGTATGCAAAATTACAACTTCTTAAATATACCACGCGTGCGTACCCAAAGTATTACAGGGTTAGGGGGTCGGCTCATATATTCAACAAAAGAAAATAAGCCATCGAACAGACAGAATGCAAAGAAAAAAAAGTGCGATGATGTGCTTCTACCATGTCTACTCTGCTTTGTTTTTTTGTACGCGTAAATACCACAATAATGTATATTCAAAATCTTTAATTTTGCATTATAATTAATAGAGAAGAGGAAATAATGAGACGGTCCCCTGTTTCAACATACTATGGTCAGCCGACCTTGTATTTATATCTCGGTCGATGGACTCCTGGAACTTGATTAGGAGAAGTTTAGAAGGTTCTTCTCCGTGAGTATAAAAGTCAGAGATGGACCGCTCATTCTCATCTACACTGCTTGGTAGTATCCTATACGGTACCACAGGATTCTCCAGCATGCGTCTTCTTCTACTAACATTGGCTGTAGGCCTGGCAGGTGAGTCCTTATAATAAATATCGACAGTGACAGTGCTGAGCATTATGCTCCTTTTAAAATGATCTAGTTTTAAAAACGACTGTATTCAAATTTAATCCACACTACGATTAAGCAAATACAGGAGACTAGGAATGACCTTACTGTATCTTTGTATATCTCTCGCCAGGATAATCGGGATCGCGTGATTTTGGCTAGTTTCTCAGTCTCGGCTCAAACGATTTTCTTGAAATTTTCATAGGCTATTATCTAGTCTACTCCTAACAGATATAAACAATTGTAACGTCATCAGCTATGATTTACTACATGTCAAATAGTTAATCTACTATATGTCAAATAGACCAACTTTTGAAATACTACATACAAATTGTTACGAAATTTCCAGGGCTGTTGGATTGTTTTAACCAACAATACTTGCCAAATCTCATGAAAAACCCGTTAATTTGTTGAGAATTGACTGAAAAATCAGCGACAATCCCGCGCTAACTTGGCGTTGGGCATAGTAATCAAGGCAATGCTAAAATAAAAAAATGATTAAACTAATGGAAAAACATCATTCAACAATATTTCAAATAGGAGGGATTTTACTTTCTATACACTTTTACTTCATATACACTACTCAGGCAAAATTTTGTTTCAAAATGTTTATTAAATGTTAGCGATTTTTTTCCAATATAATTAATTCAAACATATCTCTGGATGAAATGTAGATTAAGATAATCTAAATTTTAAGCCACTCGTTTCTTAAACTGACAATTTTGTATTTCAGCCGCGCAATGGCCAGATAGGTACGGCACAGGATGGAGAGAATCGAGTGAGTACATAATATAATAGGCCTACGTTGTCTAATATAATAATTATTAAGTATTTATTATCTATTTCTATATAACATCATTCGAAAATAAAGCACCTCTATATGTATGCGCTATATTGCACAGGATCTGTTCTGCAACCTGGTACTGAATACATCTACGAGTATGACAGCCACGTTCTCACCGGGATCCCAAACCTGAAGCAACAGTACTCCGGGATTAAGATCCAGTGTGACGTGAGAGCCCAGGTTCAGACGGACTACTCCATCGTCCTGCAGGTATGACCCAAATATTTTGCAGCACTACTTTCTAAGGAAGTGTCAGTTGTTAGTGTTTAATAGGAAGACATTTTCCGCGGCTTGACCCTTTCCTCGTTATCTGGTTTAAATTTTCACTCACTTGAAGTTGTGTCTCGTTACCGCGACTCACAACTTGAAGTGGCTGACGATTACTCGTATTTGTTTGATTTGAGATCAAGCATTTATAATTTTTGATGTGATTAAATCTACTAGTGAAACAGAGTAAAAGCGACTATAGTATCGCTAGCGCTTTAGGGGTTAAGCTATCATACAAGGCATAGGACATCCCGTTTCGCTCACCATATCAATAACAATAATATTTACTTGGCGGAGAATCCTTCTCTTCGCAGAATTGTCCATACTGGGGAGCCTAGAACTAGACGTATCCGTGTTTAATGATATCTGTGCTCAAGAAATCGCGACGACCCAACCCAGGACTGCCAGCTACTCAGTTATTAATGGTTCACATTCAGCGGCATTCTAATGGCACATAATTGCCTTTACAATTAAACACGCGAGAAAATCTACCAGTGAACAATAAACAAACTAAACGGGATGAGGTTGCAGTCCCAAGTTGGTGAGAGAGCTGGCTAAATAAAACAACAATCGATGCCCTTTTTTGATGTTTAATATTAAATGTACCATGTTTCATTCTAGCTTGAAAAAATCATACTGCACAAAGTGAACGATGTGGTCCCAGTTTCCCCAACTGAACGTGTTCCTGCCAGCGTGATGGTTCCTATGCCCGAGGAACAGGCTCGTACCATGAGTGAATTCCTCATTGTTCCTATCAAATTCAAGTAATTTTTTTATTACACATGTTTCATATTATATATAATATATTATTGTAAATATAAAAAAAAAATCTTTCCGTTACTGCTATATCTATTGAATCTGTGTTTTTTCGTAATAGTTGAATCGATTTCAAATTTAGCAGACGCGCATCTTTTAGACCAATAAAATAAATTGTAAAGGGAATTAGTATTTCAACAAACGGTATTTTCTATTCAAATGTAAAACCAATTTAAAAACGAAAGGGAATTGTGACAAAACAGGTCCACAATGGCAACATCAAATGTGTGATATAGCACTAAATGTTAGTCATACATATCAAACTGTACACTAACAAAAGCATGTAGAGTGATGCATCCCGTACTTGTGACAATTACCCAGGTGGGAGCAGGGCTTTGTGACGGTGGTGGAGGCCGCAGATGGAGAACCTCACTGGGCTATCAACATCAAGAAGGGTATCATCAACTTGTGGCAGGTCAACCTAGGTCAACGTGGACTTATCTCTCCATCTGGCCTGGACAGCCATTTGGACAGCGGCTTCATGGGTCGTGATTCTCCTGCCATGAATGTCTTCAAGGTCATGGAGGTAAGGACATTATAACGAGGTATTATAGACTGAATACTCAGCTTCTGAGATAGAAAATATTACTAAGAATAATATTTTTATATAATTAGGAAAAGAATCACGACTAGCTTAATGTTCATTATGTGGGAACAGCAAAATATCTATATAGGCATACATGTATATGGATCATTATTTCCCTTCCAGCCTGGACTAACTGGTAAATGTGCCTCACTCTACACCGTCGTTGATGACATTCCAAGCACCACAACAACCAGTGGTGATATCCTGGTCACCAAGGTGCGTGATACCAACGACTGCATCGAGAAACCAATCTTCGCTGTGGGTATTTTGGCCGGCTTGGGCAGCACTGTACCAACAATGGGAACAACCGTAAGTGACACATTTCTACACTGTTCATAAATAACATCTGACTTGGTTACATTTCAAATTGTTTTATATTTATTAAATATATACATGCTGTCTTTCTCAGACAAACATTGCCAAGGGATCCACACATGTTGATTATATTCTCAGTGGAACTCGCAAAGATTTCATCATCAAGGAAGCCGTTTCCAGCACTCGTTATGTGGTTCATCCTCATAATGAACTGGCCGGAAGTATTACAACCTACATCAGGTAAACTTTGACACTAATATGACCTATTTAACCTCTTAACCGCCGGTGTCGCATATATTCGGGTTTTCACTTTTTACTAGGATATTAAGTACCACCTTTTAAACATGTTAAAGATAAAATGTGACATCAACCGGCAAGATATGAAAAGAGTTGACCTCCATTTTGTCAAATCTGAATAATTTTCACTCACTTGAAGTTGTGGTTCGCGTCAGCGAGACACAACTTCAAGTGAGTGAAAATTAAATAGAATATTTTAGCGGTTAAAGGGTTAAGAGTATTGTCGTATTTTTGAAATGGTAGTTGATGAGTAGGCCTATTATCTTTTTTTCAGACAAGAACTGATCTTGAGAGGACCAGAGAGCAGCCCACGTCGCAGCTACATGTCTGTGTCACTGAAACCTTTAGTCGAAGGTCTCATGCAAGACATCCCTAATCCACTGACTAGAGAAATATTCTCCAGTAGATACGAAAGAAATGAGGGAGTTGACAACAACAAGATTGAGCTGGTAAGTTAACAGTAAAGTATGTTTTACTTAGTAAGTATGCTTATGCAATGCGGATAATTACCCCTGAATATTTGGATATACATAATTAAAGGTAAATCGAGTAATAACTGTGCTTCAGATCGAGCGTGTGATCAATGAGATCGTTCGTGTACCAGAGATCGGCACTGACCCCATCGCCATGGAGAAAATAGTACACCTGACAGTCCTGATCCGTGAGGCTACCGTTGACGAGTTAATGGTTCTGTACAACAAATACTTGACCAGCACATCCTCCTCAATGAGGAAAGAAAGGTACAATAAAAATCATTGTATTTGTTAAAATTAGGCATAGTCATTAGATACATCCAATAATAACAAAACTCATGGTTTTGTTTGTTTAATAGGGCTGTGCTTGTGGACGTATTGCCAGCTTCCATCAATCCCGCAGTGGTTCCAATTATCGCTAGAGTGATCAAGGAGAAATCAATCGTCACCAGCCTGGGGTGCTCAACCATGATGTGGAAGATGTTCCTCTCTGTTACACCAACACCCATGACCATCGAAGCTATACTGGTACGTTCATTGTTATTCTGTCCTGCAGTGGAAAACAACAGTTATATATTTAACTGAATACACATTAATTTGTTTTTTTTTATATTATTATTATTGGCAAACTTATATTTCACCTAATTAATTTATTTGGACAGCGGTGTCACTTAAATGTTGAGAACGCGATAGCTAGAGGTAATTTATTCGAATACCTTTAATTGTTTCGCGTCAATGTTAATAAGGGATGGAATACGGGGCGATTTAAAATGACTGCATGAACAAGTATTATTAGACCAGTTTAATTAACATTTGACTTTTTCGCAAAATACGCGAATCCAGATTAGGTAATCAAAGTTTGGCTACACTGAATATACATTATATATAATACAAAACATATCAAGCGACATACTTTACAACGTATATTGTATCACTTTCAACATACCATTTTTTATTTGATTGGTATGTATTTATAAATACAATACATTTTTTTATTCTACTGTATGTTTGTATATTGTAGCCCCTGCTCGAGGATTCTTCTATAACAAGAGATATCCTGGTGTTCCGTCCCATGGTTCTTGGAGTCGGCAGCATGGTGTACAAACTGAGAAATATCATTGAAATGATTCCTTCCATTAAACCTAAAGTGATGCCAACAATCATGACTGTGGTCGAGGTGAGAATCCGTGCATTCTAATGTTCTTGTTTATTCCACTCCGCCAAGATACACAGATTCAAATAATAATATCGATTTAATTTTCATTTAAGAAACTGGAAGGGCTCTACGACACCGTGCCAACAAAGGAGAAGATCACCATTGTGAAGGCCATTGGTAACACTGGAGAACCAAGTTGTCTGCCCAAGCTGACCAGCATCATTCTCAGCAGAGAACAACCCATTCTGATCCGTAAACTGGCCATTTATGCTCTGCGTAGGATTGCTCCAATCAACAAGAATCTTGTACGTAGGCACATTTCATTATTCAAACACCTGCATATTAAAGCATATCCTACATTTTTTTAGTCTTTAATCTAACGGTTAATTTGTTTTCCATTTAAAGGTTCAGAGCATTACTCTGCCCATCTACATGAACCCAGTTGAGCCATATGAAGTACGTATTGCCGCTTTCCTGATGACCATGCGTACCAAACCAAGCCTTACTGTGATGGAGCTGATTGCCCACAGTCTGAGAAGAGAAGATAACCTACAGCTTGGTTCTTTTGTCTACTCCTACCTGCGTACTGTAGCCACTTCACGCAACCCCATCCTCAGCACACTGTTAGTATATCGTAACCATTTTAATACTATCATTTTGGCTGATTAATAACTAATGAATAATAATAAAAAAATATTAAGTGTGAAAATTATCGGTGATGAAATTCACATCGACATATAACGCATGATTTTCTTCGATTTTACAGTCATTTATTCTAATTCTTTTTCTTGAAATTTTGCAACCAATAATATCTAGTCCGCCCAAAAAAGGTCAGTTAAGATGTTTCATAGACCAAGTTTAAATATTAAATTCCTCATGTAGTAAATAGCTATATTAGAAATCCACCTATAAATCCATTTCAAATTTTAATGAAAATCGGCTCAGAATCGACTGAGAAATTTCATCAGCAAAACACCAGCGAAACATGCGATACAGATTAACCAATTTACTATAATATCACATTGTACCGGCTCTAATCAATAAGTTATAAAAACAATAATAACCTGTTTCAGATCTCGCAATGCACGCATGGCTCTCATCAACGCTAAACCCATTTTACCAGGAATGGGATACTCAAAGGCTTTCTTGGTTGAGCTGTACAGCGGTAATATATATACTAGTATATAGTTTATTGTATACATACTTAATTATTGCTAATAGCCATAATGATATTTACAATACGTTAATTTTCGAGAAGTATAACATAACCGAATGTTTAAAATAGTATTTTCTAACATTCAGTTTTGCATGTTTCAACAGAGAGTCTGCATTACGGACCCAGCATGGAGATGAAGATTCTTCAATCCCCATCATCTCCTTTACCTAAATCTATTATCGGCAGCCTGAACACCACTATCATGGGACATACACTTGAATTTTTAGAAGTATGTAATTGTGGAAGCTAATACGATGTAATAAGTTTTCCTACAGATGTTGTTTGAGTGCTGGACATTACTCATCCAACATCAATACTGAAATTGCCCAGTGTTGGTTTAATTATGATACAATTTATTCTTTAGAGACTATTCACTGTGGATCGCGTAAAACTCTATTTCTAACACCTATTTTTTCATCAGGTTGGAATTGATACAGAAGGTATGGATACACTCCTGCACCGCCTGGTTGGACCATATGGTATCCTGAAGGACATCATTAGTCAGCATGCCAGTATTTTAGACATCCTCAAGCCTGGATCTAGTCCATTGTGGGGACGTGCGCATTCTGAGCTCGCTGATATTGTAGACAAGGTAACTTGATTAGTGCCTCAATCACTTGTATTATTTTATATGTGCACGTAGGTGATTTCATTTTTTTATCAACTACATGCCAAGATGTGAAGATAATTGGTAATTTTGTTGATTTGGCAGATCTACATAAAGGAAAGGCGCAGCATTCCTCCATCCACTTCTGTTTACATCAAAGTATTCGGTCATGAACTGATGCACATCAGTCTGGAAGAACTCTTGAAGGAAGGTAAGTTTGAAAGATATAAAGGCATACTAAGATTATAGCCCGATCAGCTATAAAATAGGTCGCTTTCCTAAAACATACATTATGTTCCAGAAATGGCTCTGATTCCAACAATTGAACGTGTGATGCGCGAGGGTATCACCATTGACCGTCCTTACATCATCCCAATCCCTGACTGCTCACTCATTCTGCCCACTCCTATTGGTCTACCCCTTAATGTCAATCTGACTAAGGTTTCCGTTGTATCTGCTGATGGATCAATGGTCGTCTCTGGTCTGCCTTCCATCAACGATATCATTCGCGGTCGCATCTTCCCCAACAAGATCACCACCAAGATCGACATGAAGCCCACGTAAGTTGTGTCCTGACGTCATATTGGATAAATGAGCAATTAGTCAAAGATTTTATGAGCTATATTACCCCCAAAATACATTAGACATATCAAATGTATTCCTAATCTTATTCAACAAAGACATGGTTAATGTTTAAATGATTAATACTAATTTATTAGTAAATGATGAAAGATGACCTTGTGTATGATCAAAAAATTATCGTTTATAATTATTTAAATATCTAGTAGTTTAGAATGAAAAAATGCGTCAGTAATGGACAGTTAATCATTTGATACTGTTTTTTTATTATTTTAAAGTGTCTCATCACTGGTCTTTGCTGGTTCTGGAATTGATACTACATTGATGACAGTTGGAGCCGCCGTCAAAATGATTGCAATCCACACTTTACCAGTCAACGCTGAGATAACAGCCGACATACCAGAAAGAAAAATCATCAAAACCATGATTGTACCAGCCAAGGTGAAGACGAATAACATAGTTAAATATTACAATGAAAAGATAATATTTCTCTTAGAAAACTAAATTTAAAATATTTGGTATATAAAAACGTACCTTTTACTTTGTAGAAAATGGATGTCATGCTTTGGATTACTAAGCCTGCAACATTCTGCATGATATATCCTACCACTTCGGGTCTGTCAAGTGCTCTGATCAGGGAAACCGTGGAAATAAAAAATGAGACGATTGTCATGGAAAGTCCAATCGAGGTAAGATGTCCTAATAAATATTTCCGTATTGAGTATTACGACCGTCTGGTATATGATACCAATTAATTTAACTCTCGAAGCACTACAGTATACAATTATATAAAGACATTTATAATGACTTCAAATTAGAAAAACCCTTTGGTTTCTCAGTTTAAACAAAAATAATTCAGCTTTGTAAGGATTAACCCTTATCCGGCCAAGTTAATTTATTTAAATTTTCAATCACTTGAGGTTGTGTCTCGCTACCGCGATCTACAACCTCAAGTAGTTGAAAATTACTTATATACTTTGAGGACAAATATTTGCAAATCTTGATGTTTAGACACACATTTCATTCCCACTAGCAGTGATTTAGTCGGCTAATAAAACAGATTAAAAGCGACAATAGTGGTGATCAGCAGGATAAGGTTAACCCTTTAATCGCCACATTATTCAAATTGAATTTTCACCCACTTGAAGTTGTGTCTCGCTGGCGCGATCCACAACTTCAAGGGAGTGAAAATTATTCAGATTTGGCAAAATGGAGGTCAACTGTTTTCAAATATTGCCGATTGATGTCACTGTTTATCTTTAACATGTTTAAAGGTGATACTTAATGTGCTAATAAAAAATGAAAACCCGAATATATGCGGCACCGGAGGTTAAAGGGGTAATCTTCTTCTTTGGTTGACAGATTGTGAAAGTCAGTCCTCTCATGGGCTGCAGCATCAAGATTGAAGGTGTCATTGCTGATCGGATGGCACTGTCAGCTCCACGTTACCCAATCAGCGGCACCAATGAGGTTAAAGTCACTCTGATTCCAAGCACCTCTTCTGAACAAAGACTCGTCACCGAGGTACGTTGTCGTAACTTCCAAGCTGTACTGTGACATGTACGTCCTTTTAGCTATGTAATGATAATCATTCAGTCGCATTTACCCTTGTACTGCTAATATCGTATTGGCCTTCACCCAGTGTGATTGAAGAATTATATTGCCCAATTAGGTTTATGAAGAATGGTAATGTTCCAGCAGACAGATTCATTACCACCCATGAAAGAGGTGTAAGATATATACTTCATATAGCCTAGTATGTTTGACTTGAAATACATAATTTTCAATTATTGGATGTTCGAATGTGAATGTTTCAGCTGACCTACAGGACTGATATGTCGAGTATGATCAATCTGAGAGACAGCTCTGAAGCATTTGAATCCAGCCAAATAGAAGATGACAAATGTTGGCTCTGGTGGTGCTCCAAACCATCTGAAAGGTAGTATAATTATCAAAGAGTTTATCCCTAATACATACATAACGTGTACTTTGAGTTTTTGTGATATTTATTTTCGTCATCACGTGTGTTAACAGCAGAGATACTGTCTTTGAGGACTACCGCTCATCACGTGTGATCAGGACTGGCATCAAATTCAACCCCATCAAACCAGACACAATCTTGGGCAACCCAACAACACACAGGCTCTCAGTTGTCATCACTAACACCAAAGTATCCAAAAGTCTCGCTCACCAGATCACTCTGCTAGTCAGCCCAGATAAACTCAAATACCAAATGAACTGGCAGACAACTGGTCTTCCCATCTTGGCCAACCCATTGCCTTCTCTCAACATCAATAACATAAACGTAAGACAATTATTACCATGGATATTCTAGTTGTGCTCATTTGATTTATCAAAAACGCTACAAATACGAGATCAATAAACGATATCATACTACAATAAATAACAATAACTAATTTACTAGTATACTATTACTATGAAAACAACATCGTTGTTTCAGATTCTGTACGAGATTGTCCTTGACGCGTCCAAGTTGATCTTCCCATCTGCCACATCTGGAAATGAGTTTGTTGCCAGGCAAATCATGGGATGGGGAGTGAACAGCCTCACTGACGAAACCATTGAGTGGACAGTGAGTGTATTATGTCATGCAGTTTATCATGACGCTTTATTATGCAGTGACATCAAGCCGATGTCTAAACTATAATATTATTATTATCGGTGAGGAATGTTACATACTTGTATATGATTTGTTTTGTAGACGACCACCACCAGAGATTTACCTGTCTCCAGATCTCTGATCCGCCTCGCTGCTGATGTTCCCGCTTACAAATTTGTTGATGTCATCGACTATAGAAATGTACGTTGCTATTATTTACTCGTGTCATTCTTTTTAGAATTAATTGTTTTCTAAGAAATATTTGACAACAAATTGTCCTCGCATAAATCCTTTATTTCAGATCCGCCCCTGGTCAATGGAAGTCATAACTGTTGGTTTTATGAAACTGAAATGGCTCATTCCCTCCTGGACTGCAATCACACCTGTGATGCTAGAAACACCAACCGAGTCTGGAAAAATTGTTTTGTATACAGCAGTCATTCCAGCACACAGCAAGGTGAATAGACGTTCAATAGTTTTATCAAGTTATCTAATAATTATTCCGTTATTGTCGGATTGTATAGTTATGTTAGCTGCGTTTATCTTATTCTTGACGGCAACACAATAAGCCATTTTGTCATTTCAGATTGTTTATGTGGTGAACACTCCTATCAACATGGACTGTGTTGTTGTGATTCCCATGGTAAATCCCGTTTACTTGCCAATCTGGCAGAGTGTGGAGGCACCACGCACTATTCCAACTTACACTCAACTACTTGGAGAAGCTGCAAAGGAAGCCAAAAAGACGGATCTGTACAGCAAGATGGCCGGTACGTGTTTGTAATAAAATATCGTAGGCCTCAAACAACTATGTCGGTACAGCAACGAAAAATTATTATTGTTCCCTTTTCTCAGTTCGGTAAATAGTTGTCATCAGGTAGACATACCATATCGAATAACGTTACTTCAAAGATCTGTAGACGATGTCTTGTACCTTTTTGATTTCTAGGTAAATGCAAGCTGATGGCTAATGACGTCGTTACATTTGACATGGTCAACTACTCATTGCCTGAAATACAACCAGAGTGTGAAGTTATCCTGACCAAAGATTGCAGCACAAAGCAGGGCATTTTCACCATCCTGGCTAAGCCATCAGAGACAAGAGACGAGAGACACATCAAGATACTGATCCCAAAACATAAAGTTGAGCTGCTGCTCAAGAAAGCTGAGATGAAGATTCTGATTGACGGAGAAGAGAAAATGATCAGAGAAGATAAGTCTGTCCTCATTCGTGACGAAGAGTGAGTTTTGATATATACTAAATACATATTGCATTGATTAATGTATTGTTATTGTCAAGTGACACTTCATTATTTCTAATCTTTGTATCCAAAACAGCAAAGCAGTGAGCATTGAGCTGAAGAAAGTCAATGGAGAACACGTGATCCGCTGTGCAAAGATTGGACTGCGTGTAATCACCGATGGCAAACTCATCACAGTAGAGGTCACTGTCTTTTCAATAACTTCATACTTTTAAGCAAAATTAATGACACTATTAGCTCAATACGTGTTTTTTAAAGATGAAGTAATATAAATAATTCAAATGCGCTATGTTTCATAAGTGAATGTTAACAACATCAATATGGAACATCAAGTGAATATTATTGTATTTATATCTCGCCATATGAGATGTAATATTTCTGGGTTTATTTACAGGTTCCACCAACATTGCGCAGTAAGACATGTGGTTTGTGCGGAAACTTCAACGGAGAAATGGCAAGTGAATACGAAGGACCCAACATGACCATCTACAAGAACGCCAAGCACTTTGTGAACCAATACATTGTACCATCTGAGGAATGCAAGAAGTCAGAAGATACTGAAGTATCAAGTCATGAGCTCCTGGGTTCTGCTTTCAGTGGTATGTACATATTTTTTATATAGTAATATGTATCAATAACCCCTTAACCACCAGCTTATTTAATTTGAATATTCACCCCCTTGAAATTATGTCTCGCTGACGCGATCCACAACTTCAAGTGAGTGAAAGTTATTTAGTTTTGACAAAATGGATGTTAATTATTTTCAAATCTTGCTGATTGATGTCACGTTTTATCTTTAAAATGTTTAAATTAGCCAGTAAAAAAATATAATAAAATCGGGATCGGCGGGTAGAGTGCTAATGTGTTGTTTGTGGATTTTGTTTAACTAAATTTTAAAATGTGGCTTTTCCATTTCAGAACCCTGCACACCAAAGATGATCACAGTGCCTCGTTATCGTACTGAAGATGGCATTGAGGAGATCTGCTTCACCACTGAGCCTGTACACAGCTGTGAGGGACATTGTGTATGGAGTAGTTCACGTCGTGTAGAGCTACAGTTCACTTGTATGCCCCAGGATTCACCAGCTACACGTATGATGTACGACCGCAGCCTGTACCAGCCTCTCACTGAGCTTCGTAACTACCCAGTACATATGACCGACGGAGTGAACGTACAAGATATCTGTACCCCTGTCAACTAATAACTTCATATTTAAACTTCAAATAACCCTTGAACTGTTACCCTGAAAACATGGAATTTGCAATAATAAAATGTATGTTAAACTTTTAAACACAGAAATATATTTTTTTTAAATACATAGATTGCATTTTATACATTGAATTTTAATGTAATTTTGTGACCACAAAGAATTTTATGATCCATGACCCCATCAGAACGTGACCCCATGTAGCTACTCACAAAGGGTGTCAACCATCAAACAACGAACAATATAATTGTCAAAATTGTAGTGTCATATAGTCTGTTTTGTAGCAGCGACTTATTTATTACTAATACTACATTATTTATATTATTTATTTGTTTCATGAAGTATAGAACATATTAGTTCGGATGCTCTTGTGTACGTTTGTCAAAGCTAGTTAATACAATAATTGGCGTCATGAACTACCTGGTGTGCTTGTTTATTATTTATTCATATTGATGATATGCATTAGTCCTCTCTCATTCTAAAATAAACAGTCAATTAATAAATGGGCTATTATCAAAAAGTGAGTCAAAATTAAGATTTTTTTCAAATAGACAAAAATAATATTTCTCTATACATACTTGGGAATATTTTTATACTTTTGAATTCTAAAGAAGCTGGATGAGCTTTTAAATCTAAATATAATCATTTAATCTATTAATTATGACAAATTTTACTGATTTTGGATGCATTATTTGATGCAAATAAATGGGACATTTCAGACCATACCCAGAAAAATTGTTTATTGCGGGACACCAATCATTTTTTTCTAAGCAATTTACGGAAAAACTGTAGAGGAATAACTAATTTTATATAAAAAATATAGATTAGTAGCTAAATTATAATAATAAGAGTCTTTTTTAATATATCAAGCTATGGTGGTCGTAACATTTCGTGTCCTATTGCCCGCTACTACTACACCATGTCATAAGTCGTGTCCTACATGCATTTTCTCTAGATGTCATTTTCTTAAACAGAAGTCACCATTTGGTGTGTATATATCCATGTGTACACGGGTTGTATGTGTTTTACATATTGTACATAAAACAATATGGTACACAAAGAAAAAGGTATTTTTATAGGGCATGAAAATCCGGCAAAATATGCGACCGTTACGACCGATCATATATTTTGTTTTTTATATTACAATGACTGTCTAATATAGCAGAGTCAATGTTGGATCTAGTTTGTATCTATATTAATATAGTTTTGTGGAAATTGGAGATTAAACCTACTAAATACTAATCAGTGAAAAGTTATGATCACAAAACATTGTGAGACACGAAAGTGGTCGTAACATTGAAAATCAATACTAGGAAGTCAGGACACGAAAAAATTTCGTGTCCACATGGTCGAACATTTGGTCGAACATGAGACACCAATGGTCGCAAACAGGACATCAAGAAAATCATTTCCTGCGGTCGCACATGAAATTATTGAGAGGACACCATAAAAACAGTTGGTGTCCTCTATGCGACCGTTCTAAAAACACATTTTTAAACATTTATCCGACATTTTCGTCTTCCAAATTTAATTGTATAAGACTAATTACAATTGATTTAATCGATCTGCTAAGTAAAAAAGTTAAAATTTTGATTTAGAAAAACGGGCCCAAATGTCCCACTTGCTCGACGCATCTATTGAGAACCGCCCATTATATATCGTTGCACAATTTTGTCCTTATTGGTGGTGCGAAAGATCTGCCTTTAATTAGGCCTACTATAAATATTATTTATCACGGCAATCTCTCAAAATTTTAAAGTGGTGAATCGCGAGATATAGGCTTGGTAGAGAGGTATTCGAGATATATTTTTTGTAACCTTACTAGTTTTTAAAACATTCCACGGATTTGCGTTAAAAAGTATTTAGTCTTCTTTTTTCAGAATTATTTATTTTCCAACCAATTTATTGTGTTAGCCTATCTAGCTTTTCTACAAGTTTTTTTGTAACATTTTTACAGAAGCGGTGGTCATTTTTTATTATTCATCTTGCAACTCCATTACGTTACAATCTTGACCTTGCATTTTTAATGTCTTAAAGTAGGTGGGTTGTCATGATTCACTAGGTACACATTACGTGCCCACGCGGCCCACCGCATGCGCAGCGTGGTCAACGCCCACAGGAGGGAGATCCGCAGTAATGTAAATAATCTGGTTCAGTGAAGCCAAACAACCCAGCTGCTTTATATATGTTTTCAGTGTCAACTTTTCATCTTTTCGTGTTTTAATCAGGCTATTTGTTGAATGAATGAGTGAATGAATGAAATCTTATATAGCGCATGTATCCAGCCGGAGGCTGTTCAGAGCGCTGAACATCGAGAGTAACTTAGCAAGGCCTGTTATCATTCAGATACCAGCTCAGTCTCTTGTGAGATATACAGCTGAGCTGCCATTGAGGCGCATCAAGCTATTTTCATTCCAAGCAAATTCGCCTTATTTGTTGAGGTATTTTTAAGTTTTGTTGAAAAAAAAAAAATCATATCTTTGTTCTATACTGATTCATTATTTGGTAAATAAAAAGAGTTGCATAAATGTTGCACAAAACAACATCTAGCTAATAAAGCGATATTGTAATTTATTGCATTTGTTAAAATATAAGAATATAGCTATTTTTCAGTTATTAATTTTGTTCAAGTAAATAGTGTCTTTAACTTTCAATTTCACAGCATATTATAATAACAATTATTAGCTTTAGTATTATAGTATCATATCATATTGTCTTGCCACTGAACCAACTGGATAATTCATCCATCCCTTAATGTAATCTTTTTGTCTTTTGTTTTCTCGAGAGTCTGTGTTGTTTCCTACTCATAGACAATATCATTGTTCTGTAGGATATCATTCAACAGAGGTTGCCTTCTCTAGTATGTAAATAGTAATCCTCGTGCAAAATCTCATTACTCAACGATAAGCTTCAATGTAGCTGTTGATGGTACGTGATTCATAGTAGTGGGATTACATAATACCTAAACAGGAGTGAGTGAGTTCATGAATGAAATAATGAATTGAGTCAACGTATGAATGAATAAATGAATGAATCAGGGAATGAATGAACGAACGAACGAATGATTGAATGAATGGATGAATGAATGAATGAATGAATGAATGAATGAATGAATGAATGAATGAATGAATGAATGAGATAATGAAAGAATGAATGAATGAATGAATGAATGAATGAATGAATGAATGAATGAATGAATGAATGAATGAATGAATGAATGAATGAATGAATGAATGAATGAATGAACGGATGGATAAATGAATGAATGAATGAATGAATGAATGAATGAATAAATGAATGAATGAATGAATGAATGAATGAGTGAATGAATGAATGAATGAATGAATGAATGAATGAATGAATGAATGAATGAATGAATGAATGAATGAATGAATGAATGAATGAATGAATGAATGAATGAATGAACAATAAAACAATGACTTATTGCATAAATAACCGAATGAATGAATAAATGCATGAATGGATGATAATTAACAACTAGTTATAAAATTAACTAGTTGATCAATAAAATGACTTAATAAGACATTTATCATTATTAGTTAACGAGTTTTCTCGTTAACCAATAATGAGCGATCACATGCTTGAACATATACCATTCATAAACTACTTAAAAACAGTTCCCGTTACACTTTTCCTTATTTTTTAAATAGCATTGCAGGTTTTTGCACATCTCTGTGTAATTTTGCTATCTGAGAATAGAAACACCAGTTTTTCAGTTCCACTCATCTGCATAAAATCATCGTTTATACAGCTAGCGTGAATAAATAACTGTTCTCTTATTTTATTATACAATGGACATATTATTATGACATGAGACTCATCTTCAACCTGGTCAGGACAGAAATTGCAAAACCTTTCATTGGCTGGTATATTAAAAAAGCGACCTATCTCTAAATTTATTGGAGCTACTCCGCATCTGAAGCGTGACATAGCCGATCGTTGGTTTACTGCTTTCACCTTTAATATATACTCTTCTATCTTATATTCTGTTTTAAATAGTTTATATGTTCTTAATTTCTTAAACCCTATGCCCCTCTTCGCGTTTATTCTTTCTACGTCGTTTCTCCAGTTAAATTCACATTTCAATTCACAAGCTTTTTTTGTCATTATAATAAATTCTGATGCATTAGATTGTTCTGTGGCATTTAATGTATCCAGTTCGACAAAGGCTTTCTGAGCTCGCCCAAATTAGATCCCAGTTAAATATCACATCGTTTATACGTTCGTTACTCATAGTTTTTTGTCGACTGTATTGTCTATCTACTTCCTTCATTTGCCTGCATAATGTTGGTACCATTCCTAAGTCCCCCCGGACAGCACTGACAGGCGCATGCTGCCCCAAACCCAGAAAAAAACGACAAGCTCGATTAACCACAGATACGATTGCTCCGTACTTACGAGTACCCTATATACAAACACTATAACTTATTACGGGCCAAACGAACGTATCAAACATTTGAGTAAAATATTTATAATGTACGCCACCATTCAGTTTGATTTTTGATATTAGTAAACCTAGAGCTCTATTGGCTGCTTGTGCGACACTTTTTACCATAACATTATAGTCCAGTGTATCAGTTAATAAAACACCTAAATATTTATATGATTTGGCTATGTTCATGATTTCACTGCCACACACAAATTCGTGCTGAGTAATCTCGGTTGATGATGAACGAGAATGAACAACTGCTGACTTATTATTTTTAATAACCAGACCCCATGTTGAGCACCACTCATACAAAGTATTCAGCATTATCTGCAAGTTAGTTTCTGTCTCTGCGATTAGAACCTTATCATCTGCGTACATCAATATGGATACATTATTGTCCCTAACTACCACACCTGTGTTCAACCTTTATATTTGTGCTGCCAATTCATTGATAAATATATTAAATAAAAGTGGTGATAAGTTACAACCTTGCCCCAATCCACATTCAACATTAAACCATGGTGTTTGTAAACCATTTAACATAACTGAGTATTCTGTATTTCTATATAATGATCTCAGTGCAAAATAAAATTTACCAAAAACACCTTGTTGGCGCAGCTTATACCATAGCATGTTACGATCTATATAATTAGGTCGAAACTCAAGCCAAGAACACATGGGTCACGGCGAGGACAAATAAGCTCAAAACTGTTGGAAATAACTTATATTTGTTGTTCTTGCTAACATTTTGTTCACTTGAAATGTATACGATGGCTTGAAACATACCTAGATCCCAACACAGACCAACACCAAATCACCTCCGAGAGGTTACAGGGATAACATAAGGGTTGGAGGGTTTTTTTCACACACCCTTCAAATCACCCTTATGTCAACACTATCTGATATGGCAGAAATAGATAAAATAGCACACTGATGTTATATTTTGACATTGCCATGACCTCGGGATATCCCAAGGTCATGGCAAGGTCATCTAAAGGTCACGGCAAGGTCAAATCAACTAAAAAAAAGCCTGAAAATATATTTTTGCTGTTTTTCTACAATTACGTTCATTTTAGATGATAAGGTCATCTCAAGGTCACAGCAAGGTCAAATTATCTATAAACAACTGGTGATAATAGCTTGTTTTTGCTGCTTTTGCTGCTTTTGCTACAATTATGTTCACTTCAGACTTCGCAAATACCTTGGGCTGAGTCTTCTATGAAGCCCAACCCCAACCCATGTCACCATGTGTTGGTGTCAATGGGGTATAACCCCTCCAGCCCTTTTATTATTATCCTGTAATCTCTTGAGGTGTTTTGTTATAAATCAGTGTCAGGGTCTAGGTATGGTTCAAGCCATCATAGACACCTAAAGTGAATATAATTGTAGGAAAAGCAGCAAACACAAGCTATTTTCAGCTGTTTTGAGCAGATTCGACTTTGTCGTGACCTTAATATGACCTTGCAATGACCTTGGGGTAACAACCCGGTGAAATACAACCCCATTTCAACATGTTTACTCAGGTTGGGCCTTATCAGATGTAATCAATGTTTATTGGCCATTGATCAAAATATAACATCAGTGTGTTATTTGGGCCATTTCTTCCATATCAGGCAGTATTGACACAAGGATGACGGAAGGGGGAAGGGGGTAAAAAACCCTCCAACTCTTATGTTATCCCTGTAACCTCTCAGGGGTGCTTTTTGTGTAGGTCTGTGTTGGGATCTAGGTATGCTTCAAGCCATGATAGACATAACAAGTGAACATAATGTTAGCAAAAACAACAAAAATCAGCTATTTTTAGCTGTTTTGAGCTGATTTCAACTAGCTGTGACCTTGAGATGATCTCACCATGACCTTGGTGTAACTCCCCTATGGAGCTAAACACCAACCGATGTCATCGTGTGTACTTGGGTTGGGTTTCGACTTATTTATTGGAAGTGCTGGTCCAATAATGTGGGCTCAACCATTTTGGGATGATTTGACCTTGCTATGACCTTGAGATGACCTTATCATGACCTTGGGATAACTCCCCTATGAAACCCAGCACCTACCCATGTCACCATGTGTACTTGGCTTAGTTTTCGACCTATTTCTTTTTATACCATCCTAAGGATCAAGGGTACCCTACTTCGATGACCTCTGGTGACCTTGTCCATGCGTAGAAAATCTGCAGACCACCTGAAAGTAACGTGGTACATAATACGGTTAAAAGAATATGGTCTACAAAAGTACCCAGGGGGGAGGGGAGTACAGGTGAGCCCAAGGTCTACTATTCGTTGAGGAGCACAGATCTGGACATTCTGTTTTTTTATTTGTCTATTTTTTATTATCGTGATTATGTAGTTTGTCATTTGAAGCTAGAAATATGAGTAAAGAAAGATATAATTGAACACGTTAGTGTCGCGAATGGGTTAAAGGTGTGAGGTTACATAATGAGTCAATTGTAGGCCTTCGACGGCTTTATATAACCCTTTCCGTGCCCGAAATGTGATGACGGACCGAGTATAAAAATAAATACAACAGTGAGGTGCTCCTCCTATAAATTGCATAAAATTATGTTTTTGAACTAATAATAGGATAGTATGTCAGCGTATGCCCGGGCTGAATCTTGTAAGGATATACATGTATCAAGGTGATACATTTGATTTTATGATGATCAGCAGCAACTAAAGTGTGCCTGTTATCACAAAACAATTCTGCCGTGCAAAGCCAAGAGACAGTTCTGTTTACTTTACAAGTAAGCAGATACGGCCCTTTGGATTTTCAGGACAGAATTGTGATCGGTGTACCCTTAAAAAGCCTTGACCTTTTCCATGACACAATGTGTGTTAAAAGCTCATTTTTTTACAGTGGCGACCAAATGTTGCCAGCACTGGCCCAACATCATTAGGACTACTGCAAGTTTTCAAGCTAGCGTGTTTTGCAACGTAAAGCTTTAGACACAGACAATTTATATATGTATTTATTTATTTATTATGATTCGCCAAGTACAACTACATGTAGCATACAATACTTTGTGCACTGATCAGAAAATGCAATATTTTAATATTGGCTGGGACATGGCATCAGATATGCAATAGCTATAATAGGCCTGCCCATAAAATTATTTTCACCACTCATATATATCTATATGTGACCCGATCTGGCAAAATGAGTCGTAAGTTGCATATTCAAATATTGGAGTTATTAAGATATCCCGAACCTACACAAAATTACCTTTAAAATGGTATATCACATAACTCTGTAGCGTGTTTAACTCCGAAAATATGACTCAAGTCTAAAATTGCGTCATTTTGAGAAAATGGCATTTGAAGTTCAAAAAGGCAATTTGTGCACTTTTGGAAAAATTCTAATTTAAAAAAAATTGTATTAAAATAAACTAAGTAAAAAAAATATTCATTACCACCCCCATTGTCTCAATAATCGGGCGGGCGGGGGGCCCTAGGGTAGTGGTTAGCACCGCTGCCTTTCACGCTAGAGTTCGGGGTTGAGTTCCCGGTCTCGGCGGTTTGAAAGAAACGTTTAAAAGAAACAAAAATGTTTCTTCCCCATCCACGTGTGAAACTCAGTATTGTGGGGAGCCTTCGTGACCGAGAGGTAGCGTGCTCGGCCTCAGACCATCAGGGCTCGAATTTCGAATCCTGTGTCCGGAGGACAGTGTCATCTCATTCATCTCACCATCCTCAGGAGGTTCTCCTGGCCCAGTTTAGCTTATATGTGCCTATATGTGGCTTGAAGCTCGATTCATTTCATTTTTGTCTTAATAATCGTTTGCCAAAGTGCGACGTAACATTCATTTTTCCAGATCGGGTCACATATATATCAACATGAAGTAACATATTTTAATCATTTTTTGATTAAATAAATTTTACAACCAAAATACTCGGTACTTGTACTCAAGTACTTTTTAAAGTACTTGTACTTGTACTCAGGTACTTTTGAAAATCCAGTACTTGTACTTGTACTTGTACTCGTCATTTTTTCAAGAACTTGTACTTGTACTCGAGTACTTTTGTCTAGTACTCGCCCCAAGTCTGATGTTGGTACACCGTCTTCAAATTGGCCCAACATTATACCACTACTGGCTAAATGCCTCGTGTTTGCTGGGGATTAGCTGCGAAGAAAGGGGTGTTGTAAGTGTGATTTTAAAATGGCGTGACATCATTGTTGAAATCGCGCCTTCCCCTTCAATGATTACTGGTCCTACCGTATAGTATAGTCACGTGTAAATGCTATATATCAACTTGTATTCCTGTTTTCCAATGACAGGTCTCTTGTCTTTTTTTTAAAAAAATAGCTATTTAATTATCTTGTGAACAAGCAATTAGCAGCATGATATTGTAAAAATTTTGTTATAAGGTGATATAATTAATTGGACTACTTTGAAATAATTTCAAAAGTATTAATTAAATCATTTTTCAATATAATATCTGAACAGATGGAAAACGAATCATTAACTGAATGTTTCATATCCCTGTATAGTGATTTATGATTTGTCTGTGAGCTGTTTTGAATCAATTTAAGATGACTAGTACTCGTAAAGTACTCGTAAGTACTCCTTAAAAGTACTTTCATCTTTAAAAGTACTTGAGTACAAGTACGAGTATAAGTACTTTTTAAAAGTACGAGTACCGAGTACTGGCGAGTACTGCAAAATCGGTACTCGAGTACCGAGGTACCGAAGTACCGAGTACTTTGGCCCCAAGCCTGCACTGTTGTAAGAGTTGTTGATCTTTGCTAATCTTTATAAGTTGGTAATTGTTATGAAGTTGTTTTCTGCTCAAATATTGTCGATTAACAAAATAATTTAAAAAACGACTCTAATTCACTTTTTTAGGCTATACTTTAAATTTGCCCATACACGAAACCTGGTTTTGTCTTAATGGTTCTATTTTATCATTCCTTCAAATCAAACCTTAGTTAGTTGTGCTGTTGAACAAAATGATATTGAATGCAGACAGCGTGCAAAATCACTGTCTTAATCTGTTTTGACCTTTTCTCTCCTTTATGATATAGAAGTTATTACGCATTTTTCTGTTGAAGCAGCCTACGTTTTAGTGGCAGAATCTTTACATTTGAACGGCTGTTGACAAATATATCGCAAATTTTGTCAACCCATATTCAATGCTTCATATTACGCCATACGATATACCCTAGATTGAAGAAGTCTACTTACAAAAAATGTTGATTACTTAAATTCTAACCGAGGTTATTTTCGGGGTTGTAGAGTATAATTCCATCAATTCGAATTGGTCTAATGTTGGGCTAGGACTGCAGACTATGGGCCAACTTTAAACTGTCATTGGATCAATGACAGACGAAACGAAATGAGCTCAATTCCAAATAAATCTCTATTGATTTTGTATCGTTGAAAGCTGAGGCTGAATCCTTTCATTTATTTGGGCTAGCCACGTTGTGCCGAATTAACAGCAGGATATCTGTGAGTGTCTAACACCCGTTAGTCGATGTTTCTATTTAAATTGATGACATCATTGTATTATTTGTGATATGATCTCCAGCCACAAGTGTCGATATAGTAAGTACAGGGGTAAACATAATGTTTCGTGATGAGCAGGGCTAGTTCGATGGATAATCTCGGAGTAATATTGCACATTTAAAGTTACTTTTTATCTCAGAAGCAAACCTAGCTGTTCAGATAGTACCATTTGTAGACCACTGGGGCCCGTCCCACTAAACATCAATTGAGATCATCTTAACTTTCTGTTATTTGCATTAGAAAAGTTTAGATGATCTTAAAGGGACCCCTTGGGATGAGACATTTTCAATGTTGTCAATTTTGATAATTTAATTTATATGAGGCTATATAGCCTACTGATCTTAACTGAAAATACGAAAAAGTCAAAAAACAATTTTAAAGCTCTGAAAAAGAGTGAAATAGTTGTATTTCCAGGTCGTATATTGCCATGTAAACAAATCAAGTCAGCAATATTCAGCACTTTAGATCACATATTCCCACGCATCAGACGGTAAGATCAAACCAGTCCCCGCTAATTGGTGTCTCATAGTCAGGACACGGGAGGACACACCTGCAGCACTGATTGTCTACCCAACACTGGGCCGATGCCATCAGCATGTGGCCCAATGCTGTGAAAACATTCAATCGTCCTTCAGGTATACAAATAGTTTGTTTGGGTTTCTTCTGGTTTCATAGAAATGTTGATTAAAAATATTTGTAAAAATATAAAAATTCCGAAAAAAATAAAAACATGATCCGTGGGATACACTACTTCAGTACGGAACTAAAAACGAAAATTGATGTCATCCCAAGGGGCTGCTTTAACTTTTCTAATGCAAATAACATAAAGTTAAGATAATCTTAATTTTAATATTCTTTGTGGGATGTGCCGGACTATTAAATACGGACCGAATCCAATGTCAACATGGTAAGAAGAGGCAAGAAATATCACAGATTAGAGGATAAAAAAACAAAAAATAAACACGAGATATTCATGACACTATATATTTTATTAAGTTAGCCTTCAACAAATTACACCCATAAATCCAAACCTATTTCAGTTAGGAATCACAAAGAAGCAAATAAATAACATACAATGATTTTAGCAATAAATAACACATTAATCAAAACAGAACATACGACACGATAATGTCGACAAGTATGCCATCAAACTTATTGTCTTGACGGTCGACACACTTTATGAGTAGCTATATGGGGTCACGTTCTGATGAAGTCATGGATCATACAATACACTGTGGTCACGAAATAACAATAAAAAACTTCTCTAAAGTATAAAATGTAATCTATGGATCTAGACGATCAAGCCGAGGATGATCTACCAGCATTTAAAACCTAGCTATTCAGGAGAAGTCGCTATACATATTATGGTCAATCATTATTTTGTGCAAAAAAGTGTGTAACGTTGAAAGAAAAGCAGGGCAACGTTTCTAGGGTAAATGTTAAGGCTGAATATGAACTAAGTTATTAGTTGACAGGGGTACAGATATCTTGTACGTTCACTCCGTCGGTCATATGTACTGGGTAGTTACGAAGCTCGGTGAGAGGCTGGTACAGGCTGCGATCGTACATCATACGTGTAGCTGGTGAATCCTGGGGCATACAAGTGAACTCTAGCTCTACACGACGTGAACTACTCCATACACAATGTCCCTCACAGCTGTGTACAGGCTCAGTGGTGAAGCAGATCTCCTCAATGCCATCTTCAGTACGATAACGAGGCACTGTGATCATCTTTGGTGTGCAGGGCTCTGAAATGTAAAAGCCATGTTTTAAAATTTGGATAAACAAAAAGCACAAACAGCACATTATCCCTCTACCCACTGATCCCGATTTTATTCGGTTTTTCATTTTCTTTACTAGCAAATTTTTGGCAATTGTTAAATATAAAACGGGACAGCAATCAGCAAGATTTGAATATAATCAACCTCCATTTTGTCAAATCTGTATAATTTTCACTCACTTGAAGTTGTGAATCGCGTCAGCGAGACATCTTCAAGTGGGTGAAAATTCAAATTAAATCAGTTAGCGGCTAAAGGGTCATCGATACATATAACTGTATAATAAATATGTACATACCACTGAAAGCAGAGCCTAAAAGCTCATGACTTGATACTTCAGTATCCTCTGGTTTCTTGCATTCCTCAGATGGTACAATGTATTGGTTTACAAAGTGCTTGGCGTTCTTGTAGATGGTCATGTTGGGTCCTTCGTATTCACTTGCCATTTCTCCGTTGAAGTTTCCGCACAAACCACATGTCTTACTGCGCAATGTTGGTGGTACCTGTACAGTATATATATACCCGGAAATATTACATACCTTATATAACAAGATATAATGTTTTTATTGATTGATTGGTATTCAAACGTGCATGTTGAATAATGATTTGCTGCTAACATTATAACGCATTAGAATTATTTGTTTCACTGAATCGCATAACAAAACATGTACATGTATGTCATAGTTAATCATGTTAATAGGACACTTATTCGTTTAAAATCTGAAGTGATTGAAAAGACAGAGACCTCTACTGTGATGAGTTTGCCATCGGTGATTACACGCAGTCCAATCTTTGCACAGCGGATCACGTATTCTCCATTGACTTTCTTCACCTCGATGCTAACTGCTTTTCTGTTTTGGATACAAATATTAGAAATAATTAAGTGTCGGTTGACAATAAAGATACATTAATCAATATGTATTTATTATATAATTATGAAAACTCACTCGTCATCACGAATGAGCTCAGGCTTGTCTTCTCTGATGGTTTTCTCTTCTCCGTCAATCAGAATCTTTATCTCAGTTTTCTTGAGCAGCAGCTCAACTTTATGTTTTGGGATCAGTATCTTGATGTGTCTCTCGTCTCTTGTCTCTGATGGCTTAGCCAGGATTGTGAAAATGCCCTGCTTTGTGCTGCAATCTTTGGTCAGGATAACTTCACACTCTGGTTGTATTTCAGGCAATGAGTAGTTGACCATGTCAAATGTGACGACGTCATTAGCCATCAGCTTGCATTTACCTGTAATTCAAAAAGGTACAAGACATCGTCTCCAGATCTTTAAAGTAATAACTTTAATCGTTATGGTATGTCTATTTGATGACAACTAAATTGACCAATTCGAAATGGAAACGATAATCGTTGTACTCGATATACTGACATAGTAAGCTCTTACGTATATTTTATTACAACCACGTACCGGCCATCTTGCTGTACAGATCCGGCTTTTTGGTTTCCTTTGCAGCGTCTCCGAGTAGTTGAGTGTAAGTGGGAATAGTGCGTGGTGCCTCCACACTCTGCCAGATTGGCAAATAAACGGGATTTACCATGGGAGTCACAACAACACAGTCCATGTTGATGGGAGTGTTCACCACAGAAACAACCTGAAATGATAAATGGCATATAGTACTGCCGTAAGAAATACAATAAAGCGCAGTTTAGGAGAAATATACAATCCGAAAATAACGGCATATTAGATAACTTGATCAAATTATTGCTGAAGAGAGAACGCCTACTACCTTGTTGTGTGCTGGAACGACTGCTGTATACAAAACAATTTTTCCAGACTCGGTTGGTTTTTCTAACATCACAGGTGTGATTGCAGTCCAGGAGGGAATGAGCCATTTTAGTTTCATAAGACCAACAGTTAATACTTCCATTGACCAGGGGCGGATCTGAAATAAAGGATTTATGCCAGGACCATTTATTGTAAAGTAGTTCTTAGAAAACAATTAGTTCTAAAAAGTATGACATCAGTAAATAATAGCAACGTACATTTCTGTAGTCGATGACATCAACATATTTGTAGGCGGGAACATCAGCAGCGAGGCGGATGAGAGATCTGGAGACAGGTAAATCTCTGGTGGTGGTCGTCTACAAAACAAATCATATACAAGTATGTAACATTCACCGATAATAATAATACTATAGCTTAGACATCGGCTTGATATCACTGCATGATAAAGCTGCATGATAAACTGCATGACTTAATCCACTCACTGTCCACTCAATGGTTTCGTCGGTGAGGCTGTTCACTCCCCATCCCATGATTTGCCTGGCAACAAACTCATTTCCAGATGTGGTAGATGGAAAGATCAACTTGGACGCGTCAATGACAATCTCGTACAGAATCTGAAACAACGATGTTGTTTTTATGGTAATAGTATACTTGAAGGTTATTTATTGTTATTTATTGTAGTATGATATCGTTTATTGATCTCGCATTGGTAGCGTTTATGATAAATCAAATGAGAATATCACAACTAGAATATCCATGCCCATGGTAATAATTGTCTTACGTTTATGTTATTGATGTTGAGTGAAGGCAATGGGTTGGCCAAGATGGGAAGACCAGTTGTCTGCCAGTTCATTTGGTATTTCAGTTTATCTGGGCTGACTAGCAGAGTGATCTGGTGAGCGAGACTTTTGGATACTTTGGTGTTAGTGATGACAACTGAGAGCCTGTGTGTTGTTGGGTTGCCCAAGATTGTGTCTGGTTTGATGGGGTTAAATTTGATGCCAGTCCTGATGACACGTGATGAGCGGTAGTCCTCAAAGACAGTATCTCTGCTGTTAACACACGTGATGACGATAATAAATATCACAAAAACTCAAAGTACACATTATGTATGTATTAGGAATCAGCTTTTTGATAATTATAATACCTTTCAGATGGTTTGGAGCACCACCAGAGCCAACATTTGTCATCTTCTATTTGGCTGGATTCAAATGCTTCAGAGCTGTCTCTCAGATTGATCATACTAGACATATCAGTCCTGTAGGTCAACTGAAACATTCACATGCAAATATTTGGCTAAGGATCAATCAGGACTTGAGTGGTTCATGTACATGTATTTTAGCGGCACTTAATTGATATCGGTTGTAACTGCCTACTTGCTATATTACTCTAATTCCAATTGCTGAATCAAAGCCGGGATCGCTGAGGAAAATTTCAGTGTAAAATTATGGTATGCATACTAGGTCTATCCCATCAAACACGAGACGTTGACCCAAGGTTGGTAAAATGTTGGCCCACCGTCTACGACGTCGGCCCAACATTGTACCGACCTTGGGTCAACGTCTCGTGTTTCCTAGGATATACACACTCAGATTGAGCTTATTTACGTGTCCCGATGTGCAAAGTCAGAAGACTTACGTTTTACTTTTGGCTTTGCAGAGCAAAGGATAACGGTTAGAACAGCATTCCAACCAAACTGTATGTATGTGGCCTTGACAGGCCACATACGTAAAGTTTGGTTGGAATGCTGTTAGAATGGTTTTGCTGATAATTATGACACGTACCTCGGTGACGAGTCTTTGTTCAGAAGAGGTGCTTGGAATCAGAGTGACTTTAACAACATTGGTGCCGCTGATTGGGAAACGTGGAGCTGACAGTGCCATACGATCAGCAATGACACCTTCAATCTTGATGCTGCAGCCCATGAGAGGACTGATTTTCACAATCTGTCAACCAAAACATACCATGACTGTATTAATGTCTTGTAGATTGCATGAAAATGTTGGATAAAGCTATTTTTAGCAGTCTTGAGAGTTCATCCGTTACCAAACCAATGTTTTGTAATCAATTACGGTCATCACCATTCACACACTAATTAGCATTACACTATGGCGTGCGGCTCATCCCCACATTTATTCACAATCGAGCACAATCAGCTGAGGTAAATGTAGTTATTAAACCTTCATGGAGGCAGTAGGTATAGGTCACTATAGTATCGAGCATTTTCCATTATAATTTATGTATCCTGACGATAATAATTTTTCGTGTGAGATTTGTCCTCCTCGCGGAAAATTAAAAGCTCACGAATAACATTTCAGACAGAGATATCTCGGGCAAGCTACTTCGACGGTACAAGACGGAGCATAATAAGTATGTTTTAAAAATATCCCATCCACAGAGACATGCATGTACTGACAGTGTTGTGTTGAATCACTTAATTTTATTGATTTTTGCAATACTGTAATTATTAGGATACTTACCCTAATGACATTATTGCAATATACAATAAAACTTAGGCAACACGATTAGTTAATTTAATTAGGTAGCATTTATTTGGTCATTCTACCTCAATTGGACTTTCCATGACAATCGTCTCATTCTTGATCTCCACGCTTTCCTTGATGAGGGCACTTGACTGACCCGGAGTGGTGGGATATATCATGCAGAATGTTACAGGCTTAGTAATCCAAAGCATGACATCCATATTCTACCAAACAGAAGAAACACTTTTATTTGAATATAATCATAAAATAAAAGTTTGTTTTGTTTTCTAAAAAGAAGAAATAATTGACATTAGATATGATATTTAATTTAATTTATTCTACTTCACCTTGGCTGGTACTATCATGGTTTTGATGATTTTTCTTTCTGGTATGTCGGCAGTTATCTCAGCGTTGACTGGTAAAGTGTGGATATTAATCAATTTGACGGCGGCTCCGACTGTCATCAATGTAGTATCAATTCCAGAACCAGCAAAGACCAGTGTCGAAACACTTTCAAATAAAGAAATTAGTACCAACTGCTGTCCGTTATAAAAACAAATTCAATATATCGATAGAAAATGTATACTTTCAAATGATACTAATTAAATTGATAAATGATATAATGAGCATAAACAAGGTCATAATACAAACAAACTATCTAGTAATTTAAAAAAGGATACTTAAACGTCAACTGTATCTTGCGCCTGATTGAATGTGATATATTCATTGAATAAATAAATAAATAAAACAAATGACCACAACGTTTATAGATAAATATTGTATCCGGTTAGAATTAAGGCATAAAGTGCTTACGTGGGCTTCATGTCGATCTTGGTGGTGATCTTGTTGGGGAAGATGCGACCACGAATGATATCGCTGATGGACGGCAAACCAGAGACGACCATTGATCCATCAGCAGATACAACGAAAACCTTAGTCAGATTGACATTAAGGGGTAGACCAACAGGAGTGGGCAGAATGAGCGAGCAGTCAGGGATTGGGATGATGTAAGGACGATCAATGGTGATACCCTCGCGCATCACACGTTCAATTGTTGGGATCAGAGCCAATTCTGGAACATAATGTATGTTTTATAAAAACATCTATTGTATTGTTTATAGTTTATAATTGTTGTAGGGTGGCTCCTTTGATAGCGACATCCGTTTATGTCTTAAAAGGAGTCTCCCTCATCATATTGTATTATATATTGGTGAAATAAAGTAATCTGTCTGTCTATCTTATCGGTGTGAGTTATAATCTTATCATGCCTTTATATCTTTCAAACTCACCCTCCATCATGAGTTCTTCCAGGCTGATGTGCATCAGTTCATGACCGAGTACTTTGATGTAGACAGAAGTAGATGGAGGAATGCTGCGCCTTTCCTTTATGTAGATCTGCCAAATCAACACTCATGCCGTTAATAAACAAATAAACTTACGTTCACATATAGCAATTCAAGTAATTAAGGCACTAATCAAGTTACCTTATCTACAATATCAGCGAGCTCAGAATGCACACGTCCCCACAATGGACTAGATCCAGGCTTGAGGATGTCTGAAATACTGGCATGCTGACTAATGATGTCCTTCAGGATACCATATGGTCCAACCAGGCGATGCAGGAGTGTATCCATACCTTCTGTATCAATTCCAACCTGATGAAAAACAAGTATAGGTGTTAGCAATAATTGCCGAGCTAAAAAAACTATTCACCAAATAATTATATATATTAAACATTGAAATTTTAATGAAAATGAATGATAGCTTCTTCATTTACATACTTCCAACAATTCAAGTGTATGTCCCATGAAAGTGGTGTTCAGGCTGCCAATGATAGATTTAGGTAAGGGAGATGATGGGGACTGAAGAATCTTCATCTCCATGCTGGGTCCGTAATGCAGACTCTCTGTTAAAACACACCAAAATAATTGTGTTATAACAATAAGTACACAATTATTGTCGGCATCGTAGTACATAAATACTATTATATTGTAGTTTTTGTATTGTAAAAGTATTATATTGTTAGAGATATCTTACCGCTGTACAACTCAATCAAGAATGCTTTGGAATATCCCATTCCTGGTAGAATGGGTTTGGCGTATATGAGAGCCATGCGTGCATTGCGAGATCTGAAACAGTGTAAATTTATAATTAGGATTGATCATATTCAATACAATATGAGAAGTATGATATCAACTAACAACAATTCCCATTATAGCTTGATTAACACTTTAAGCGCCCAACACGACTATAGTCGTTTTGAATGAGTTTTATTAGCCGAGTAAATCTGTTTTATTGGGAACGAAATGTGTTAAAAACATCAAAATTTGCAAATGTTTGGTTTCAAACTGAACAAATGTGAGTATTTTCACCAACTTGAAGTTATGAATCGCGGCAGCGAGGTTCTTCAAGTGGGTGAAAAATTAAATAAGGAAACTCAGTTGACAAAAGGTTAATTAACCAATCATAGCGATTATGACTTATTATTATTATACTAACAGTGTGCTGAGGATGGGGTTGCGTGATATGGCTACAGTACGCAGGTAGGAGTAGACGAAAGAACCAAGCTGTAAGTTATCTTCTCTTCTCAGACTGTGGGCGATCAGCTCCATCACAGTAAGGCTTGGTTTGGTACGCATGGTCATCAGGAAAGCGGCAATACGTACTTCATATGGCTCCACTGGGTTCATGTAGATGGGCAGAGTAATGCTCTGAACCTGCAAGTAGATACACAATCATTGGTGGGATATTAGGATATAATATAATAAATTACAGAAAAACAAACAATGTAGAGAATCCTCAAATAGTACAATTTGTCTACGTACAAGATTCTTGTTGATTGGAGCAATCCTACGCAGAGCATAAATGGCCAGTTTACGGATCAGAATGGGTTGTTCTCTGCTGAGAATGATGCTGGTCAGCTTGGGCAGACAACTTGGTTCTCCAGTGTTACCAATGGCCTTCACAATAGTGATCTTCTCCTTTGTTGGCACGGTGTCGTAAAGACTTTCCAGTTTCTTAAACATAAAAGTGTATAGTGTATTAGTTTGAACCAGTAGTGAATGAGAACATCTTAGCACTGTAGTCAATAACATCATTAACCCGCTATATTAAATAATTTACATTTTCACCCACTTGAACTTGTGTCTCGCTACCGCGACACACAACTTCAAGTGGGTGAAAATTACTCATTATCTGCATAATTTGAGACCAAACATTGCAAATGGTGATGTTCAAGCGCTCATTTCATTCCTGAGCACAATGATTGCATCACCTAATGATTTCATCACCTAATAACGGTTAAAAATGACCACAGCCGTGCTTAACGGCGTAAGGATTCTCTCACCTCGACCACAGTCATGATAGTTGGCATCACTTTAGGTTTAATGGAAGGAATCATTTCGATGATATTTCTCAGTTTGTAGACCATGCTGCCGACTCCAAGAACCATGGGACGGAAAATCATGATGTTTCTTATGATGGAGGGATCCTCAAGTAAAGGCTGCAATGATGTAATCATTTTTGTTTTTATGCACCAATTATATACTATACTACATACACACTTACATCTATAAATTAAAACAAATTATGATACAATCATTGTTTTATGCACCAATTATATACTATACTACATACACACTTACATCTATAAATTAAAACAAATTAATTCCAATTTATTTGATTCCAAGATAAATTCATTACAATGATACGATAGTTGAGCATCAAGCCAGGTAAGTTGATAATTCTACAATATAACCACCTTGCTGTTGCACGATTCACGTTTTCTATGTTGTGGAATGTATTGTAGACTGACTAAGCTATGCAATCAGATGAAGTAAATAACCAGCGTAGTGGACCCAAACTTTGGCTACATAATCATAATTCACGTATTTAGCCAGAAGTTAGAGTCGATTGCACTGATTCAAGAAGACAGCGTTATTCATCCAGTCAATCATTTGGAATGATAGGAATCCAACCCATTGCCATTGCTTGTCGAAGAACAATTAGGCCTTTAATCATCCCAGCTATTTGTTCTGAGTATTGAACAGTACTGTCGTTTGAATAATTTAATTTCCTGTATTATTCGATTTATTCATGAAATAAATAAGTAAACTATTAAAAGACATATTGTTATTCTTAAAATTCCAATAACTATTACCGTACCAGTATAGTTTCGATGGTCATGGGTGTTGGTGTAACAGAGAGGAACATCTTCCACATCATGGTTGAGCACTCCAGGCTGGTGACGATTGATTTCTCCTTGATCACTTTAGCGATAATTGGAACCACTGCGGGATTGATGGAAGCTGGCAATACGTCCACAAGCACAGCCCTATTAAAACCCAAGACATATGAATTGTATTCTTAGGTGTAGGTTTATTCAACGATAATGTTTAGTTTCGGAACAAATAAGTTAATAATATTACCTTTCTTTGCTCATTGAGGAAGATGTGCTGGTCAAGTATTTGTTGTACAGAACCATTAACTCGTCAACGGTAGCCTCACGGATCAGGACTGTCAGGTGTACTATTTTCTCCATGGCGATGGGGTCAGTGCCGATCTCTGGTACACGAACGATCTCATTGATCACACGCTCGATCTGAAGCATAGTTATTAACATCACATCACACCTTCGATTTAACTTTAATTATGGATATCCAATTATTCACGGGTAATTATCCTCATTGCATAAACATGCTTACTAAATAAAACATACTGTTGTGTGCACTTACCAGCTGAATCTTGTTGTTGTCAACTCCCTCATTTCTTTCGTATCTACTGGAGAAGATTTCTCTGGTCAGTGGATTAGGGATGTCTTGCATGAGACCTTCTACTAAAGGTTTCAGTGACACAGACATGTAGCTGCGACGTGGGCTGCTCTCTGGTCCTCTCAAGATCAGTTCTTGTCTGAAAAAATATAACACTCGCTAAAAACAATTTCGAGAGGACATCAATTTTTTTATATATGTCTTATTTAATGTATAAGTGTAGAGGATATTCTGGGAAAATTTACCTGATGTAAGTTGTAATACTTCCAGCCAGTTCATTATGAGGATGGACCACATAACGAGTGCTGGAAACGGCTTCCTTGATGATGAAATCTTTGCGAGTTCCGCTGAGGATGTAATCAACATGTGTGGATCCCTTGGCAATGTTCGTCTGGAAAATATGTAATAATTAAAACATATATAGGAATTACTTTTCAGTCAAGTTACCATTCTGTATGAAGAGTATAGTAACTATCACTTACGGTTGTTCCCATTGTTGGTACAGTGCTGCCCAAGCCGGCCAAAATGCCCACAGCGAAGATTGGTTTCTCGATGCAGTCGTTGGTATCACGCACCTTGTTGACCAGGATATCACCACTGGTTGCTGTGGTGCTTGGAATGTCATCAACGACGGTGTACAGTGAGGCACATTTACCAGTTAGTCCAGGCTAGAAGGGAACAATGATCCATATATATATGTGGTGTTCCCACATAACAAACAAAAAAATATGTGTGATTATTTTCCTTCGATTGATAAAAAAAAAACATTATTCTTAGTAATATTTTATATCTCAGAAGCTGGATATTCACTCTATAATACCTCGTTTACCTCCTTACCTCCATAACCTTGAAGACGTTCATGGCAGGAGAATCACGACCCATGAAGGCGCTGTCCAAATGGCTGTCCAGGCCAGATGGAGAGATAAGTCCACGTTGACCCAGGTTGACCTGCCACAGGTTGATGATACCCTTCTTGATGTTAATAGCCCAGTGAGGCTCTCCATCTGCGGCCTCCACCACCGTCACAAAGCCCTGCTCCCACCTGGGTAATGGTCACAAGTACGGGATGCATCACTCTATCCCAGTAAACACAAAACAGTTGTGTAACACTGTTTGACCAACGGCGAAGACGTTGGGCCGACGTAGTACAAATGTTACACAAATGTTTTGTGTTTGCTGGGACATGCTTTTGTTATTACTATTACGGTTCTAGTGTCTAGCTCTTATATAGAATATGCGCGTTCTTGAAGGTTATTTGCTGTATTTATGCCTAGTAGGCATAATATAGAGAAAGATCGCACAAACATACCAGGTAAATATGTGGACACTTTCTCCAAATTACTATATTATGTTAAAGAAACTTCAAACGTTTGTTGCAAGAGTGTATTTTACATTAGAATAGGCCTGCTCTAAAATATAAAGTATGATTACACTTCCAAGATCTTCACACTCTTTTGCGTATTGTATCATATTGAAGCTCGCTTTTTGTGGATGTTATTATTAACTTTAAACGAGCAAACATTGATGCTGTCAAGTTTAAAAATTGATAATGCTAATGCGTCGCCCAGGCTAGTAAATGAGCGAAGCATGGCATGAAAAATAAACTTACTTGAATTTGATGGGAACAATGAGGAATTCACTCATGATACGAGCCTGCTCCTCGGGCATAGGAACCATCACGCTGGCAGGAACACGTTCAGTTGGAGAAACTGGGACCACATCGTTCACCTTGTGCAGTATGATTTTTTCAAGCTAGAATGAAACAACATGATACTCGAATATTCCAAAAGGCGTAGCATTTTCGTTCAGCTTATAGTTACCCAGTTAGTGATTACATCACTAAATTAAAACTGCAAAATCATCACTTATAGTTTCTATCCCGTATTTTTTCAGGCGAGTTTTGTAAAGACAAATATGTGCTCGTATAATGACTCTCATACTGAACCATCACTGACTGAGTAAGTAAATCAGGAGCATAGAGCTAGTATGGTGTTAGAGAGAGATGTGTGTGGAACTGCACTGATTATACGACTAGATAGATAACGTACAGCCAACCAACGCCAAGGTCAACAAAATATATCTAATAAAAGGACAGCATGTGGCTGAGACATCTGTGCAAATCATATCATTGATGATAATGCTATATGACATATATGCCAGCTTAAACACTGTTAAAAGACGCAAAACTGCTGTGTTTATAAGATTAGCCAATGTTAGTTTTTTACATTAAACTGAATGGACGAGTGTGACCGTCTTGGAATTAATAACATACCCCATTTTCACGCCGACCATTAGCAGATTAGAGCGAAGAAATAGTAAACTCCTTATGTCAAATTTATGTCCTGTATTCTGAGATATCATATTTCAAGAAAATACTCGAATTGCTTGGATAAAGTATATGTAATTTTCTCAGTAGCATCAATGAAACAAAACAAAAGGAGGTATGTTTTGATTTTTCTGTGAGTACTAGTAATCAGATCACGAGTACACACGGTGTAATATCTATGTGCATGTTGAAGTGGTCTGAAGTGGTCCTCGTGCAGATACTTAATATACGACTGTGATACATTGTATGACAATGTTCCTAATTTGAGACAACCACGAGAGATCAATGACATGTGAGGTAAGGTTTCATTGAAGGTGAATCTCTAGGATGTAACCAATGGTACAGACTACACAGGCAAAGGTGGGCATTAGCCCCAGTTGCTGTAACAGGTTTCAACCACAGATTGACCCCCTACAAAATCGTGGGACAATTCTTTGGACGGTGAATATCTAGGACTTGTCCTCGAACAATCATATCGAAAATATTTTTTTTTAATCAGTAGCATTTCAATTACATGGATGCATGCTGAGCTCACAGCCTGCACAGTGAATAAAAAGTTATGGGCATTTTTAGGACCTTGGGGTCGAGATCGCTCCCAGTCACCGCCATGTTGAATGTTTCGGGTAAAGCAAATACGCCAATCGACGGCCTCGGTGAGGACGACACGGCTTGGTGGGCATAAGGTATTTGATTGTAAATACCTCACAGAAGTATAACCACTTCATTTGTAGTAAGTAGTACATCAAGTCCATTGATCCGGTGCTGGGTTGATGTTGGCCGACCGTCTACGACGTTGGGCCAACATCAACCCAGCACCGGTTCGATGTCTCATGTTTGCTGATCTGGGTCATACCTGCAGGACGATGGAGTAGTCCGTCTGAACCTGGGCTCTCACGTCACACTGGATCTTAATCCCGGAGTACTGTTGCTTCAGGTTTGGGATCCCGGTGAGAACGTGGCTGTCATACTCGTAGATGTATTCAGTACCAGGTTGCAGGACAGATCCTGTGCAATACGGATAATAGATTTTAACCTTTAACCCTTACAGCGCGGGGATCGACTTTAGCCGTCAGAATCTGACGTCTTTAGACGTCAGCTTCTGACGACTAAAGTCGATCCCCGCACTGTAAGAGTAAACAAATTGATAATAGCCGTAGACCCATATCATAGGTATTCGAATGAATCGGAAAGACCTGACTGAGACATTTAAGATGATTTCAAAATGAAAAAAAACATTGTTTATATAAAAGCATTTCAGGGTTAAATTTAAAGTGCCAATCGCGTCAATAGCTGTTTTTACGCTTTCTGTCCTTCAAAAAAATAAAATTTGTAAATGAAATGTACTTTACATTTGCAAAATTGGCATAAATTTTTATTTTTATAAAAATATAAATTTGTAATTTTTGCCCACTTGATGGTGTGGGACGCGGTACGAGACACAATTTAATGAGAGTTAAAAAATAAACTGTATCATGTAGCGCTTTCAGAGATAATTAATGGAAGTGTTTAGCTTAAGTTACGCTGGAAAAATAAGTAGTTGTGAAGTGGATATTTCAAAATAAGGTTGTACTCACTCATTTCTCTCCATACTGTGCCGTACCTGTCTGGCCATTGCGCGGCTGAAATACAAAATTCATCTTTACTTAATACCAAATAAGGCACAGTATTACCTGCTTATAAATGAGTAGCGCAAACTTTAAATTATCAGGATGTCCAACCATGAATTTTAATATTTATTTCACTGTAATATGTAAACCATCACCACGAAATTAGTTGTAATGTAAAACATACGACTAAAGTAGGCAGCATATACATATGCGTACATTTTTTTTCTCTCTTCAAAAATCCTAAAATTTGAATTAAAAGGAGCCGCTTTGAGGCATAATCTAGATGTGAAAATGATTTGAATTTGATGTACTAGTAGCACAAGGATTGGCAGTGTCTTCTACTTTCAGCATTGCGACTCACTGATATAAAACAACTTTAGCAAAAAACTTTACTCGGATAAATTTGGTAAATAACTAAATGTTTGTTTTAAATTGTATTTGACGTGGCATCCGAAATCAGATGGAAGACAACAATTATGTAACATCGGAAAATCAAGGTTTTTCATCAATAATTAAAAAAAACATTTTTAGATGCGTATTTTTCAAGCAATTTTGCTGCGACGTTATGCTTTCTTTCGACAAAAAAACTGTAAAAAAAATGATTGACCCTACAAGTTGATTTTGTTAATGTTTAATTATTTCGGATATGTATATGAAAAAAAGACAACAATTATAATGTTGACACATGTTCAGTGTGTAGTAGGCTTATCAGGATATGTCCAAATAACTTCTTTAAAATTATTTTGTTGAATGGAAAATGTCTTCCCATGGCATATAGTACTTCGTACCTAAGCTCCAGGGATGATGTGTCGCTTATGACGAAAAAATTCCAGTTTATATTACAAAATGTAGAATTAAAAGGGATTATGAGCCACCATGTACTGCATTTCAGAACTGTATTGTTTCTGTATCATTGTATATATAACAGGGCGCCTATTAAAAAATAATATTTTTGCTAATAGTTACTCAACCTGTATAAATATATTTTAATAAATAAATAATTAAGTCTTTGCGAAGCATTTAATAAAAAATTCCACTTTGAATTCCAAATGCATTTGTTTTTGTCTTTGAACTATAACGATTTTTATGAAATGTGTACCAAAATGATGAGGACACTATATTTGTTGTCCACAAAAAAATGAAAAAATCAAATTTTTGCAGTCCGCCTGATATTATGCGATCAGTGTTAATTAACTATTACGCCTAAGACACATAAAGAACTACACTATCCGTCGATCTTTATTTTAAGGACTCACCTGCCAGGCCTACGGCCAGTGTTAGTAGAAGGAGACGCATGCTGGAGAATCCTGTGGTACCGTATAGGATACTACCAAGCAGTCTAGATGAAAATGAGCGGTCCATCTCTGGCTTTTATACTCACGTGGAAGATCCTTCTAAACTTCTCCTAATCAAGTTCCAGGAGTCCATCGACCGAGATATAGAGACAAGGTGAGCTTACTAAATTGACTGACAAATAGATGGTGGGAAACAATGTAAGTGCCGTGGCCTTTGATGCTCTGGGCATTGAAAGACTTGTGTCAGGGGACCGTCTCACAAATTCCTATTCTGTATTACCTTTATCAAGAATACAACATTATTAAATATTCATTATGTGCCATATATATGACACTAGACCAGTACAGCAATGTCATTTGTAGTTCGATGATACTATTAATAAAGTTGTTTTCTCTTCACGAGAATACCAACCGGCCCCTTAACCATAAATGTGGTTATGCACGTGTGATATTTTCAAAAAGTATCGCATTTTACATACTTATCCAGAGCAGCTTACTAGCTTTTATCTAGTACAAAGTCAACATGTCATCAGTTACGTTTATGACTGACTTTTGTTAGAGAAATATAATAACTGCCATATCAGAAATTGTTTAAGCCTATTATATATAGATGCGCAGTATCTATGGTATATTTTTTATAGAATATTCTATTTAATTGTTCCGAAGGATAAATATTTTCGAAGATGATTCTGCATATAAGCTAGATATTTTATTCAAGCTGAGAAAAATAATTAAAAGATATTTTTTCATGATAACATTACAATTTATATAAATTAGTATTTAAATCATTATCATGGTTATAGAAGCTATATATCACTATGTGAGAGCTATCCAGACAGATCCAACGCATGTGAAGTTGTCCACATTTTTTGCCTTGAAGTGCCCTCTCTTGCATAATTAATAGTGGCGCATGTCGTCTTTCCACCACTGTATGCTTTAGCTTAACATTGCTTAATACTATTTATTTTCGACATATCTGTCTTTAGAAAAATATACAAAATTCTAAATAAACTTCCATCAAATTGCATTAGAGTAAATGTTACCCTTGCGGCTGTAGTACAGGGTAAATAGTCACAATCTGTAAAACTACATCTGGAGTACTTTTTAATTAAATGTGAATATGAATGTTTTGAGACCTTATACATTTAAACTATTATTTAAACTAACAAAATCTTTTCGAGCAAAATAATAAAATCTGATGTCGGAAAACAAAAACTTCCTTTATAATCAAATCAAGATTTGCATGATTTTTTTACAAAAGGTGTATCTCGGGCCAGGGAACAATCGATTAGATTTATGGATGATCTGGTTTACGATCCGGATCGCACTGATTTTCATGAAAATTTGACCAGAGGTGTGTCTCCGGCCAACCACCAATCCATTCGGATCCAGGATCCAGAACTCGATCATTGCTCCATATATCACAGATAGCATAGTTAAACTTTGTAATTTAAGGAGAGGAGAACATATATTTCCTAATACTTGAAAAACGGTCAAAGTTACCCCTTTAAATGGGCAATTATCAAATCCTTCAGAAAACAAATACTGGGTCAGAATGCTAAATTGCATGATGGCGTATGTTTCCATTCCCGCCCATGTTTCCACTTTATTATTTCGATGTTTTATCGGGCAAAAAAACGTTTAAATATTTGTTTCTTGATTTCAGTGACCTTATTCAGATCATTCTAACTTTTTTAATGGAAATGATAGAAAGTTAGAATAAGATCAAAGTCAGGATGTTCAGTAAGATACGCCGCTGGAGTCCCGTACCGTAGGGGGGGGGGTCAGTCAAAGAGAGGAGCTGGCACGACCCCTCCCCCAGAATCTCGATCACTTGATTAAGATCCACAAAATAATTTGGTCACTTTTGCTCCATCGAAGCTATTACCAACGTATAAGGTATTTTTTTCTCTGTTTTAGATGACCGCGCGTATTTCATTAAGGCCGCACATTACCAAAAACACATGTGTTTTTTCTGCCCAGGAAAAAACCCAGTTTATTTCAAGAAATAAAAAACCCTTTTATCCAGCTCTGTACTTTTGCTTGTTTTTTTCGTCGCCCTCATTAATGATTTTTTTTAAAGGTAAAAAAAATATATTTCGTCGCCCTCGTTAACTTTTCTAAAAAATTGTCCAATGTTTTTTTTGGTCACCCTCATTAACTTTTCCGGAAAAAGGTTCAATGTGTTTTTTTCGCCCTCTCTTATTAGATTTTGTTTTTTCTCATCTAACCCAGAGAAAAAATAGTAAGGTGAGCTACAACATGGAAGAGGCCCTGGAACGAGATAGTGTATACTAATTCACTCGTTATCACCATAACTTGCAATAACATTTTAAATGTCTCAAAACTACATATAATTCTTTAAATCGACTTAGTTTAGGTCGTTATAACGACTTACAAGTTGTTAAATCGACTTAATATAAGTCGGGAAATCGATTTACTATAAGTCGAGAAATTGACTTATTATATACTTACTATAAGTCGTTAACGCGACTTAGTACTTAGTTAAATCGACTTGGTATGTCGTTATAACGACGTACAGGTCGTTAAATCGACTTATGCTAAGTCGGTATAACGTTATAACGACGTATAGCTTACTAAGTCGATTTAATGACTTTTAAGTCCTTATAACGACTTATACTAAGCCGATTTAACGACGTATAAGTCGTTATAATGACTAAGCATAAATCGATTTAACGCCTTATAAGTCGTTATAACGACCCATACTAAGTCGTTATAACGACCTAGCTTATAAAGACTTATGAGTAGTTATAACGACTTATACTAAGTTGATTTCACGACTTTTAAGTCGTTATAGCGGAATAAAAAATTGTCATGCCGTTTCAACGCTTCCGTAGGCTCCACAGTTATATATCTAATTTTCTGTTCTTCATTTCTGGGAGGAATTGTGTGAAATCATAAGGATATGACCTCTGTCCATTTTTTTACGAAAAAAAGATAGATGAAAATAAGGTACCAATTAATAGTGTTGGTTTGTGTAAAATTGCTGCAGGGCCAAATGAAATAATAAAACCATTCAATAAAACGAAGATCACAACAGCACCATAAATAATATGATATGAAATAATTATTAATTAAAACTAGAAGGGTCTGGTTTTTTGTAAAAAAAAAACTGGAGATGTCTCTCCTCCAGCAGCATAACCATAAAGGTTGATAGCTAAAAGATGTAGCGTAAATGGCTTTTGTAATTAATGTTATTAAATAGCTTCTGTGAACAGTAGAGACTATGTATTAAGTGGAATTTATTATTCCGTTTTGGTGCGAAACACAATGCGGCTTGTCAACACTCCCAGCAAACACGACGTTGCCCTAATGCTGGTCCAATGCTGGCCCACCGTCTGCGAGGCTGGCCTAGCATCAAACCAGCACTGACTCAACGCCTCCTGTTTGCTGGGCTGCGTTCGATAGTAGCTGGCCTGGTATTGCTTACTGCTGGTGGCGATTACAAGCCGACACCGACCCAATGTCTGTTAAATGTTGGGCCAGCGTCGCCGGTGCTGGCCAGTATCCATTCAGTCCTAGTCAGTAATTCATGCTGCTGGTATCGGCATGCTGGCGGTACGGGCACGATGCTTTGAACCAAAGCTGGGTTATTGTTGGCCCGCCGTCTGTAACGCTGGCCCACATTCAGCGAGGCGCCAAACACGACACGGTAACCCAATACTGGGCTAATGTTGGCTCAGCATTGTAGACGGTGGGCCAACATTAGCCCACCATCGGGTCAACGTCTCGTGTTTGACCGCCTGACGATAGACAGCGCTGAACAGAAGCACAGAAATGAATGGGACATGCAGACGTAGAGAACGCACAGACACAAACTGAGCGGACAAACTTAGAGACAGAGGTAAACCAACATGTCCTCACCTCTTCAGAGCAGTGATCCCTTATTAAAATTGTTATTAAGTTTGCACTATTAGTTAATATCCGGGCTCATAACGACTGTGCTTGCATGGTCAGATGGCTCGGATTGCCACATTGTACTTAATGATAAGATTATGTTGGGATTTTAAAAATACCACATCATTTTTTTTAAATTACTACATACTCAATTTGTTGCTACCATATATAATTTGTATATTATACATGTAGCTATTTTATGTCTGGCTTTGGTGCGGGGAACAAAATGATAGACCCATATCATCATATCTTGGCAATGCCCTTTTAGTTTATTTCAAGTAGTAATCTTTTATATTATCGAAATACGTAGTATTTTATTTTGGCAACGCCACTCAACATGATTTTAATTCTGTATGTGATAGCATGTATAATTTTATGTGATTTTAGCTAATTACTAATAACCATCTTGTATATACATGTACATATATCTCTATCATTTCTATGACATATACGAGGAGGACAAATTCGCGTCTTTTGTCATGTATGTAGGCCTATACTAGTAGTATACTAGTAGGACACTTAGATCAGTGGGGATATGTCTGTCCCTCGGATTAATTAAAAAGTAAAAGACGGATTTGCATGAAACGATGCAGATTCAGGATCCAGATCGCACGGATTTGTATGAAACTTTCACCACGGGTGTGTCTCGGGCCAAGGACCAATCCAATAACTTTTAGGGATGATACGGTTTACGATCCGGTCCAGGATATTACAATCATTAGTTTCGCCGGAGGTTTTCAGTCTCTGACTGACTTTCTAGCTCTATTATGGATCATTTTATATATATAAAACAGGATTGAGAATATTGCTTGGCTAACACAAGTAGGTTATTTTCTACGCTATATACTTTTTATGTCCGTTTCCAGAAGGACCGTCTTTCCCTCTTGAGATAACACATACATTGTAGTACATTAAAACACAGTAGCCTATGCAGGCTGCGAGAGAAAGATACTTTGTGGGCGTTTTATCAAGATCAGACAAACTATAATGACATTTGCTTGACGAACAGTGTTGACTATATTTATTTTACATAGCCATTATGTACAAATTATTTTATGAAAACAACTAATTTAAAACCCTATAATTATTGCCATAATTATTATATAAAAGAGTAAATTAATACTTATTGAACACGAGTCCAGCACGTTGGATTTTCATAGCATCATGCTATGTACCTATGGCAAGCACGTGACGTTGACTCAATGTTGCGTTGAGGTTGGACCAGTGTCGTAGACGGTGGGCCAACATCAACGCAACATTGGGCCAACGTCGCGAGTTCGCTGGCTACGGCCGGGGTTCACCGCGTGCCACAGTTAGCGACCAGACAGTCTGATTTGACTTGACTTGACTTAACAATCTGATTTGACTATCACCCAGATGAAAGACATAATAATTATTAATAGGTGACACATTACTGTTTAATACGATGACATGAGCACGTTCACTGGAATATAATAATAAACCCCATCCAGGCAGTCTTGAATCTTTTAATGCGTAATAGCTATTTGTGTAATTATTAAGTGTGAGACTGATACACATGACTGGTACCGAAATTAAACCCTCTTTATCTATTTTTTCTTGTTTTAATATGTTTTAACTAATGGGGCCACCATTTAATCTACATATGAGGGAGGGGCTGGAGTTTTTGTCGCAGACAAATTAATTATTTTTACCCGGGTCAGCGGCACGATGAATTTTTTTAATTTTAATAAATGTTTATATACTAGTAATACAGTTTTAAGTAAATTATTTATTTCAAGCAGAGTCGGTCTGAAATTATTTATTTCAAAAATACTTCAGCCCTTTCCCTGGAGATTGAATGGTAGCTCCCTAAGCTGATTGGAATTAAAATATTTATACAAATTACATCAATAAGCCCGGATGGCTTAGTATGTTTTCACTTGAAAACAACAACTTTAACTACAAACAAATATAATTATTATTCAACACGAATGTATTTGGGGGGGGGGGTGTATTTTTTGCCATTAGAAAGTTTAGTTTTTTACTTTATTATATTTTTTGTGTTTAGATATATTATATATCCTTAAGTTTATAATATAAATAATTTTCCAACAAAAATGAAATGTAATTATTGCCAATCAACAGCCATGAATTTTATTGCTGGACGAGTACGGGTCATTCCGCTCTACAAATATCTATACAAGTTGTAATTTACAAGTTGTAATATATTTTTAATTAAGACCGTTAATTAGACGTATCATTCCAGCTGATCGATGCGTCCTTGTGCGTATTTTGTGTTTGTATCGAACATTTGCTTACAGTTAAATAATTTAAATTTTCACCCTCTCGAAGCATGCAGTTGTGTCTTGGTGGCGCCACCCACAAATTCAGTTGGATGAAAAATGTACTCATATTTGTTTAATTTGAGATCAAATATTGTTAATGCTGATGTTGATGCACAGATTTTAGTCCCGGTAAGGGTGATTTAATCTGGTAATAAAATGGCTTAAAAACTATTATGGTCGTGCTTAGCCCCTAAAGGGTAGTACAGCCAGTTATTTTTTCCTATTTTTATTGACCATGAGGTACAAATTCGTGTCGAAATCCCAGCTATAAAATGAAAGAAAAATATTAGATGTTATAGAATAACGTTACCCAGGCGTAATAATTTTATATAGGAAATAAAAAAAGAGAGTGCTCTTATTTGTATGCGTTTTTGAAAGTTTTTGCTAATAATGCACATAGTGTAGGCCTACATTAATGGTGCATATACTGGCTTAACCCTTTCAGCGCGGGGACCGTCCTTATATGTTAAAATCTGACGTCTGTAGACGTCAGACACTGACGTATAAAGACGATCCCCGCACTGAAAGAATGAAAATATTTCTAACGGCCGTAGTCCAATAGTAGTCAGGCAGAATGCTGGGATAACCTGGAAATTCATACAGAAGTTTATATTTTGATTGATTGGTGCTCAGTATAGGCTTGAGTCATCATTTCCACCGGTACTAAATTTCACCCAGTGGCAATTTTTTCATTTGCATTTTTCCAAGATGGCCGCCAATCGCTAAACTCAAATCTAAAAATGGCATATCTCTGCGCATAATTGCTCGAATTTGATAATCTTGGAGTCGATTTCCATCAAACCAAGGTCAATAAGTACATTTATGATATTTTTTAATTATTTGGAGGTCAAGGTCAAAGGTCAAGGTCTTTTTTAATCTAAAAATTGTCATATCTATTGGCCTACATGTTCAAATTTGATTATGTCGGGAGTCAATTTCTATTACACCAAATGTCATGAGTACATTTATGACATTTTAAAACTATTTGGAAGTCGAGGTCAAAGGTCAAGGTCATTTTATAGGTCTGATGATGTTGAAAAAGGCATCAAATGTGGCACGCAAATGGGCAAATGCATGTTTATGGATAAGCAGGACGGGTATACTGTCATACTTTTAGCACACATCCTAACAGCTTTTGGCAAAGTAGACATGATAAATATTCCCAGATACCTTAATAGTCAGAGAATAATTTCCAAAATGTAGGCCTGCGTGCCTTGCCATGATGGTCAGACTTCACTCAAAGGTTAACTTCAGGCATGACAGTTAGGCCTATAAGCGATGACAAAAGGTATAGGTATTTGCTTCTTTGCAAGGCGTGGCAAGTGTTCAGAGAGCAAGCTGTGTGATGCTAAGCCACATTGAATTATTGAAACCAGTTTAGAAAGAGGTGATGATGAGCACAAAAAATATCTGAAATTATCGAGCACTATGAAAAACATGGTCAGGACAAGCCAGTAGTCAAAGTTCACAAATCTTGCATAAACTCATACACGTCGAATGGAAACATACAAAGAAGGGCTGGTGTACCTTCAACAGATGAGGATGTAGGTCTATCAACTGAAAAGAGGCAAAAACGTCAGAACACTGGAGCTCTGTTAACCACACCGACCTCGTCCAAAAAAGGGTTACTAGCATCAAAACGCCTTTGATCTTCTTCATCCTCGCCAGAACTAGAAGAATCAACTGATGAGGAAGAAACGCGTACATCCTGCTGAAGTTCCAAGGTTGTACTAGGGCGTTGATCCCTGCTGCTCTCCTGTCTTTTTTGTCCGGGGAGAAGTAGACTGGTAGCTGAGCCGACTTGCGGGAGGCGAAAAGATCTATATCTGGGCTCCGTCCAAAGATATTGTAGTAAAAACCGGCTTGTCTGTCTCTGGCAGGTTCTGCTGCTTCTTTCCTCAATGAGATAACCTCCTGTTGAGGGGCAAGTCTCTTCTCCTTCCCCATTCTTTGTGGAGGTCTTGTCGGCAACGACATAGGAGATCTGGAATCGAATTCCAGCCTGTGGCCTCTGACTGCCTCGCTGATAAATTTGTCCCTTGCAAGCTAGTCCCACCAGGCTCTTTTGTCCTCCAGATGGCCCAAGAGTTCAACTTCTTTTGCTCAATGACCGTGCCCCTCTTCCGGAGCGACGGCTTCCTCTCCCTCTGCTCGAGCCGCGGCCACCGCGGCGGATATGGCAAAAGGGCTGACTGAAATGGGGTCCGGGGAGCGACTTCTCTCTCTTGTAGGCTGTTTGTTGCCTGCCTTCAATGCAGCCGCCAAAAAATCCTGCTGCCGACGTGCATTGCTAGCCTGAGCAGCAGGTTCTAGGCTAGAGGCGAGCAAACTGTCGAAGCCCAGGGGATGACCTTGATCCGTTCCGTCAGGATCCTATTCGGGGTTCCAGATGCAATAAGAGCCCGTCTTTTCTGCCCGATTTCATTGAATTGTGAAGCCATCAGGCGAAAGGCGTGGCCCAGGGGGTGGGTCGCCGCCTGGGTCATCTATCTGTGTGACTAGGATGCCCTCCTTGTCAGGACCATCCTCCATAGCCTCTGTCGCCCTCATTAGGCAGACCGAAGCCCTCTCCAGGTCTTCAAGGCCTGTTGTTAGAGCATGGGCCGCCAGTCCCATGTCCCTCTGGTGTTTTCTCATGGCACCGTCCTGCTAAAGGCGTTTCATCGACAGTCTGAACTCCACTGGAGGCTTAGGATCCAGAAAAGGAGCTGCCGCCTGGTCCACGGAGTAAAGCTTGTCTATAATGTTTGCTCGTACTGGGTACATTGTGCGTCCTCCTCTCACTCATGAGAATCATCAACAGCGTTCCTGATTGAAATTCTTATCGGTGACATGTCTCGCCGTGGAGTGGTCGCCAAGGGATGCACGAACATGCGAGGTTCGCTGGCGTCCGGAGACGGCGCCTCAGCCCCCCTCCCTTGAGGTTGCTCCAGATCCAAAGGGTCCTTGGACCCTACCGGTTGAAGCCGGTATAGCCTATGTGGACAGATGGTCTGGGGAAAGAAGACTGACAAGTCATTTTCTACAACTCCTGATATGGCCTCTCTACCTTGCACATCCCAACATATATCGGGGGCATCGTCAGGCTATCTACTGCCATGAGTGCTGACCCACCTCAGCTGAACTCCCGTCTGTTTGTATGGGGAGAAGAGTCCCCAGGTGGCAGATCAGTGCCAACAACTCTTCAACCTGCAGTTTCTCTTGCTCCTGATTACCTCTTATGGTTGATTAAGTGTGGATGTAGTTCAGATACACCATGCAAAACACTAAGGTGTACCTGCTATAAATCGAAAATGGGGTGCACTATATTTTGGGCTTGTTCTCCAGGGGGTATGCGTTTTAATTCGCACACTGTTGACATAGACATTGATGCTTTGTAGTCTAGTATATATATGAATATTTCAGGGAAACTGAAGGTAATTATTATGTTCTGATCGAGGCTTTCTTGTTCTATCTGTGGTTGACCATTCTTTTCTGTCCGCAGTTTGTGTATATTATTTGCTATTCATGAGTAAAAAGTGGTGCCAAATCATGAATAAAGAAGCTTTTTTGTTTATGTTTTCACCTGGATGCTTTTGTGAAAAATCGTAATCGAAAAAAAGGGCGCGCACCACATTATATGCCTTTTCTAACTTTATCAAACCCATAAAATGGACTTGACCTTTTACCTTGACCTCCAACTAATTTTAAAATGTCATAAATGTACTTATTGGCCTTGGTTTGATGGAAATCGACTCCAAGATCATCAAATTTGGGCAAATATGCGTAGAGATATGTCATTTTTTTTATTTGAGTTTAGCGATTGGCGGCCATCTTGGAAATATGCAAATTAAAAATTTGCCACTGGGTGAAATTTAGTACTCCCGTTGGAAATGATGACTCTAACATCTGCTGAACACAAATCAATGAAAATATAAACTTCTGCCAGTATTCTGCCTGACTATAGGTATTTAAATGAATCAGAAAGATCTGACTAAGACATTTATGATGATTTCAAATTGAAAAAAAACAACTTTGGTCTCAATGGTTTATGCACAAAATTCCAGCGCTTTGGGTTAAAGGCGTACTGTGTACGTACTGCAGCGCTGACTGAGACTGATCATAAAGCGCACGAAGCACCTGATCAGGGAAGCATTGAATGGGAACAACAATAGGCCGATATTCAGGTCCACGGATTTAAGCCATCAATTTAATTTATGAGCACATATAGATATATATATAGTAAACTGTGATGAAGGATTCATATCAAGGATGATGATTTAAATCCTTGGATCATCCAGGGTCCAGGTGAAGTATTTTTAAAATAAATAATTTTAGGCAGACTCTGCATGAAATAAAGAATTTATTTCAAGAACTGTTCTACATAATATGTAATAAAAATTGAAATTTTCACGCGCCGTCGAGCTGGGTTGAAATAGATAAAAACAAAAACGCTGGAGATTGAATGGCGGCCCCATAAGTATATAATTTTGTATTCCGATAATGGGTTTAAATAATTAATTAATTAGCCTCATTAGCGAATATTTCTATCTGAATCATACTCATATTTTGACTGGGAGTGTGTATATATTTTTAAAATATATATTTTCATTCGTTTATCAGCATGTGATTATGTAACTGTATTTAAATATTTTATGTAGTTCTCAACTGTGAATTCAGATTGTTGCAAAAACGCACTGCGAACTTGAAATTATATATAAAAACGTGATGCAGACGGTACTTGTTACTTTGTACTGCTAAAACATAACATGTTTGTGACTGATAATATCCTCTATTTTTTATTGTACATTCTTTGTAATGATTACTCAGACATGATCATATATAGAGTTTGATTTCTGACCGATGTTTTCAGACGTCTGGACCCTGTTATAATGCTAAGTACAAAAACACAGGTCGTAGTTTTCTAGCTCTGTTCATCAATAATCTACCATTGAGGGGATATTGTCTGATCGATCTTGTCTCAAATGGCAAAAACATATTTTATCAAATCCGTCTGGTAGACTTATCTTAGGGTTGTGCGCTGGGGGGGGGGGGGGAGGGGGGGGGACGTATTCATCTAGAATTCAGCCCTAGAACAATTACTAATGTGAGTGGATAAACTCGTCGTACCTTCACAATTAATTATTTGATATTATTTAGTATCATTGTGTGCGGTATACTTCTAAGTTTATGTTTTCTGGCACATATTGTATGTATATACATGTATTATTTACATCTACTATGTTAGTCATCATGTCGTTCCCTTGGATATGAAAAATACACCCTTTCATATCCAAGGAGACGATGTATCTGTTCACAATATTTTAGATGTGTTTTTACAAAACTAACCCTAGTCGGCCTAAATTGTTTATGACATATATATCAAAGATGAGTTTTGTTGTTCCCGATAGAAAATCTGTTTTTTTCTGGGCTATAGAAAATATCCCAAAATCGGAACTATGTCTATTCTTATCGAAAAAAAATCGAGGGGTTTGAACAGTTTATAGCACAGTATATTATACATGTACACAAACACCCATGACAATATCAGACCGCGCCGACCGAGATTCGAATCCAGTACCGCTAGGTTGCGAGCAACAGCCAAACCGAATGCGCCATAAAACACAAGACAGACGTTGACCCAGTTTTGGTTAAATGTCGGTCCACCATCTGCGACACTGGCGCCATATGACAACCCAGAGTCACCGGCTAGTAAACTACAGGGTTTGCTGGTATTAATCGTGAACCTAGAACTCAACCCAATAATTATGATGATGATGATTTATATAATTAATTTAATTATTTTGTTATAAACTAACATCGTTATAAATTAAATAATGTAATAAATCCTTATTATGTATCACGTTTCTCGAAAATATATCAGGAAGAGAACGAGTAGGCAATATTAGGCATACTGTTTTGATACTCGGTGTCCTGCAGTTTGCAATACAACTCGAAATATTTTGTTGTGTGTATTTTTCAAAATATAATCGGTTGTTTCGGTGTACTAGGCGGTATCACCCACTTGAAATCGTGTCTCGCAGACGCGATTCACAACTTCAAGTGAGTGAAAATTATTCAGATTTGACAAAATGGAGGACAATTATTTTAAAATTTTGCTGATATTCAATGTGCCATAAAAAATGACAAAAAAATATATATTATCGGGACCGGTGGTTAAAGGGTTAAATGAACGTACCCGTCACCTTTTTAGTAGTATTTACATCCCTTCCACCCCCATGGGATATACTATAATTATACAGCAATGGCAATAGAAATAACCTGTAGCAATAATAATTGGGAGTGCCCAAACATATTAATTATACGGCGCATTATATTATAGCCAATCTGTGTGATATATGTATTATATTGATCGTAACAAAATAAAATCTCCCACCTATGTGACACTTTAAATCTATTAAATTGGCTACGAAATCTACATTTAACTGCCCAACATTATGATGGTAATCGAGAATAAATTTTCTCTTTTATTTATGTGATTCTCAAGCTATAGTATCTCACTTGAAAAAACAAACAGAATAATGAGAGCGTTAAGAGCTTTTACACATTTGTCACGGTTACTTTTAAACGCCTAAATAGTTTGACTAATGTAAAACCCAACCAAACAGTATATCTTGTGTTGGGTTGCATTTTTTTCCTTTTATAAAAAGATGAATATAATACCCAAAACCGCGTTAATTGGTCGTGGTAAGGTCACAAAATGGGTTCAGTTCTAAGGTAAAGAGCGACAAGAAAGGGAAGAAAATAAATCTCCATGAACAATCTATCCACGATTCAATTTGTTTTTCTTCTACAAAGCAGACATGTATAGGTGACAAACAACAGTCACATTATTAAATGTGTGTTTTTCGTACAAAATCCACTGATGTGTCCCTCTCGGGTAGGGGAGCTGCCAAAATGGCTGTGCCAACATCCAGCCAATGGTATATCAACCCTTTGCATGTTAATCACGATAATAGTCGTTTTTAATCCGTTTTATTAGCCGACTAAATCACTGTTATTCACCGTTATTGGGAACAAAATGTGTCCCTTAACATCAAGACATTGATAAATGATTGGTATCAAATTAAACAAATATGAGTAATTTTCAACCACTTGAGGTTGTGGATCGCGGTAGCGAGACACAACCTCAAGTGGTTGAAAATTTAAATGAAGAACTTAGCAGGTTATGGGTTAAGCTAACTCCACTCATATCAGAGCTGATAAGGTGGATGCGCTAAATGGTGGACAGATAGATAACGTCACGAAAAACACGGGCACTGAGTGAAACTCTGTGATATCAAAAATGACATCACGCAATGCATTTAAATACGGCTTGTGTCGGACAAAATATAATTGTTGGTCACATCACATCTATAGGTCTGTTCTGAGAAGGTTTCAGTGACGATGAAAATGACCTTACAAATGTACGACTTTTGGTGGAGATAAAGTTGTTCGCGCTAAAAAATGTTTTGGACAATAAAATGACCTTACGAAACATGAGATGTATTTGGTTCCAGCTTACACACTTCAATTTTGTTTTTCTTGAAAAGATGTCGTAATTCTACTGTGGTGTTCATAAATAAGGCCCTTTGTACAAACTGCTCTCCAAAGCCAACAAGGAATATCTGCTCACTTGTAAAATGGGTAGATACTGTCTTTTGGCTTTGCACGGCCGCATACTGTCTAAAATGTTTTTTAAACGTAGTTTTCTCCTAAATTCGAGTACCACACTTAATGGTCATCCACCAAACACAAGACGTTGGCCCAATGTTGAAATAATGTTGGCCCAACATTAAGTCAACATAGGGTCAATGTCTTGTGTTTGGTGGGCAGTAGTTATTTACGTGTTACATCTGAATACTACTGTTTAATTATTATGGAAATGTACAATGGCAATGTTAATGTACTTGCCGGATTCAAATGAATGTTACCGCGACTGAAATGTATTGGAATAACGTGACACGCTGTCACGTGTCACAATGGAAGATATATTATTCGTGAATTTTACTTAATTACATCTCCATTTAAAATCCAAGCTCTTTAAAACAAGTATAATCATGATAATGTAGTCAAATAAATACGAATGAGTGTGGTCTCACTCTAAATAGAAATATCACGTATATGGGCACTTTCTAACGACGTTTTATGTTATCTTGGGTCAATTTTTCTTTTTTTTTATAATGTTGTATGACTGTGGCATGATTGTCAAATATGAAGTGAGGTGTCAGGTCTGTGGTTTTGGTCCAGATGTTTAGTCGACTGTCAGGTACATCACCATATTATGGCAGGGTACACCCGTAACAACAAGTGCATGTTTTCATATTGGTTCAGAATCTGTGTCATGTCCACAACGTACGCTATGTTTGACACGGAATACGTTATATTAATCTTTTCAAGCAGTTTCATCACATTTAACATTGCATATATTCACCACATTTAACATTGTATGTAATATTTTAAAAACTAATGCCTCACAAGAAAATATTGTAGGGCCTATGTACGTATTAGTAGGCCTAAATACGGAAAATAGTGATAACTGACACTTTTCCACATGGACAGTCATTTCAGTGAATTTGTATTGCGTTAAAAACATTGGAATTTATAGATGAAACACGACTGATATGCATAATCGTCCCCTTAGATATTAAAGGGTGTATCTGCCACTTTGTGAAGTGACAGATACACCCTTTCATATCCAAGGTGACGGCAGTATTACGTCAAGGTGATGTGATTGGACATTGAGGGTTACGGAGTGGTTTCCTTCACTCACTATATAATAAGGAGGTTTGGGCATTCCTGGTCGATTTATCCCAGACATGCCCAGATAAAGATTTTGGTTTCGCTGTTCAATCTAATGATGAAAAGCTGTGCATTTCGTTCAGCCTCATTATCATGATTAGAGTAGAGTAGAGTAGAGTAGAGTAGAGTAGAGTAGAGTAGAGTAGAGTAGAGTAGAGTAGAGTAGAGTAGAGTAGAGTAGAGTAGAGTAGAGTAGAGTAGAGTAGAGTAGAGTAGAGTAGAGTAGAGTAGATTAGAGTAGAGTAGAGTAGAGTAGAGTAGAGTAGAGTAGAGTAGAGTAGAGTAGAGCGGAGAGGAGCGGAGTGGAGCGGAGTGGAGTGGAGTGGAGTGGAGCGGAGCTGAGCTGAGCAGAGTGAGTGGAGTGGAGCGGAGTGGAGTGGAGTGGAGCGGAGTGGAGGAGAGCAGAGCAGAGCAGAGCACAGCAGAGCACAGCACAGCACAGCATAGCACAGCACAGTACAGTACAGTAAAATTAGTGGCTGAGAGGGTATTTTAATTATGTCTCCCCTCTCACAGAGAGGTGGGGTCATGTTGGTTTACCCTCGTCCGTTCGTCTGTCTATCTGTGCTGTGAGTTTTCTGTACTGTGAGTCTGTCTCCCATTCATTTCTCTCCACTGCTTTTTATCGTGCAGGCGGTCAAACACCAGACGTTGACCCAATGCTGGACTATGTTGAGACTGGACTACGACGCTGAGCCAACATTAGCCCGGTATTGGGTTACCGTGTCATAGATGGCGGCCCCAACTTTGGTTCAAAGTTTCGTGCCGGTACTATACCGCCAGTATGCAGGTACCGGCAGAATGAAGTACAAAATATTTGTATAACATTCGTACAACGTCGGCACAACGTCTTTGACGTTGGACCAACATCGTACAAATGTTTTGTGTTTACTGGGTTGAACGCAGCCCAGCAAACACGAGGCGTTGAACCAGTGCTGGTTTGATGCTGGGCCAGAATAAATTCCGCTTAATACATCGTCTTTACTGTCCACAGGAGCAATTTAATAACATTAATTACATAAGCCATTGACACTACATCTATTAGCTATCAACCTTTATGGTAATGCTGCTGGAGGGGAGACATCTCCAGTTTTTTGTCTACAAAAAAGTAGACCCTTCTAGTTGACTTTGTAACATGACTGGAAATGGGTGTTATTGATAATGGTTTCCTTCACTCATCCGATAAGGCATGTTAGCTCAACAGAATGAGGTAATCGTGCAGTGCTAGCTATCTCAGTGCCATTAAAATGATATTTCAGCGTGTTTTTCTAATAAATAGACCATATTCACACATGCACACGTGCCTGGAGGAGAAGCATTGTCCCTATTCAAAGTAAACCACGGTGTCCATTGTCGCACATGTCAAGTATTATATATAAATATAATTTAGCACTCATGGGAATTATTGGAAAAACTAATGAAGTGTTTTACTCCGTAAACACCAGACGTTGACCTAGCTCGGGTCAACATCTGGTGCTGGCGTGGTACCAGGGCTTAACCCATACAACGCTGAATTATTTTTGTATAAACCATGGAGACCAAAGGGTTTTTCATTTTCAAATCATCATGAATGTCTTAGTTAGCTCTTTTAGACTCATTTGAATGCCTACGACCATTATAAATATTTTAATTATTTTGGTGCGGGGATCGTCGTTATACGTCAGAATCTGACGTCTAGAGACGTCAGATTCTGACGTATAAATACGGTCCCCGCGCTGAAAGGGTTAATTAATATCTGACATTTTGTAATATGTTGATGACTCTTGGTGAGTACTAGAGATTTAAAACGGCACACTTAAAAAAAACTATGATTAATAAACAGTTTCCACTTCTCAAATTGATTTTTCCTGGCATTTGTTCTGTGAGAAAAAATGGTGATGGTTAAAAACACAAAACTTTTTCTTTAAATCGGAATTATAAAATGAACGAAAAATTAAACTTTCAGCAATTATTAAACATATCGCAAGATATCTTGAGCCTATATCATACTGTGGTTCAATGCCATCGATAACAGTCTGATAATAAAATCGATTCATCGACCATGTGGATTATAATAGTAAATTAAAATAGGTCAATCTAGGCCCCCACCTATAGGCAAAACACTAACTTCACCAGGCTGCTATATATTTGTAGAATCACGATTAAATAAATCTAAAAAACGATAGACCCACAATCAACAGCTGTCATAACATTGAAAATAAATAAGATTATGATTTCTCAGAACTGTTGATCGATCACAGAACTACATTTAGAAACTTGACTCTTTACTGTTGTGACCTAATAAATGAGGTTGTTATATTAATGCAGGTGCTACACACATCTAGTATAGTATAGTCTTTCAGAGAGAAGTGTATTAAATTGGCATATATTGTGATATTGTACAAATATAAGTAGTTTTATCCACTTGATGTCGTGGGTCGCGGTAGCACGACAAAACTTCAAGTGGGGGGGGGAGGAGTTAAATTATTAAATTTAGCCTTCTAATGTCGGTTAATGCACGTGCTACACACGAAGAGTCATCGCCTTTATAAATCTTATGTCAATTATAATCGAACAAATATCATGTTTAAAAATAAATAAAATCAACTGCAAATTACATTTAATTTTGCCTCTGCAGTGCAGGCTGGTATACGTAAATATTCGAAAGACATTGCATTTGTATACACCTCGTGAATTATACATCTTTATCAATTTATGAAAACATCAGCTAGATCTATAATATGTAGGCCACTATATAGGTTTCAAATGTACAAGACGAATATGGTCTCATATGACTCAAGTGAATTATTGGGCTCGTATACATGTGAATCTTTGAGTGGATACAAGCTATTTCTCTATAATAGTAATAAAATCTAATGTAATAGTAATAGAATGGGTAAGTAATAGATGATATTAACCATTAGGCCTATATTAGCTATCTATTAAATTCTTCTATTTTTACTAGAAAATTCTCATTTAACGACAAATTTATCTCATAAAAGTGCATTTGATTTAGTAATAATCTTTCATTAAAATTAATATTTATCATGTCAGATACGAAATTATTAAAAGGATGTCTTTTTGCATATTATTGTATTTGTTTACTTTTATGCGCAAAGTTTACATAATGAAGCGCATGTATAAGAAACATGAGATGTTTAAATGCTGTAGTTTGAATTTCAAAAAATAAATAAATCATTGTGTAGACAATGTCGGGAGAACAACACGCTTTAATTATCGTCATTGACAGCTAATGAGGTGTCACTTTCAATCGTACGCCCTAAACGTTATTAAAACAAGCTCATTTAATGCTAAACGCAAAATTCCCATCCATGATATTATCTTCATTTGAATTTGCAAGAAACAACATCTTCAGGATCAGGTTACTGTTTTGTGTACACGGCGTGTCCGTGATAATCTACGGATCACTGGCTGACAAAGATGATTACCCCTTTCAGCGCGGGGACCGACTTTAGACGTCCGCATCTGGATATCAGATTCTGACGTTTAAAGACGCTCCCCGCACCGAAAGAAATAAATATTTATAATGGCCGAAGACCAATACCATAGGTATTCAAATGAAGCGGAAAGAGCTGATGGCTCCAAATTGATAAAACCCCTTGGTCTTCATGATTAATACAAAAATATTTCAGTGTTGTAAGGGTTAACCACTAAGGTCCTTATAACTATATGGTGGATGACCGCTCACTCACTCATTGATTTAGGAGTAGAAAGTGTGAAATCACCTTAACCCTTTCGAGCCTGAATTTACCATTGTCATCTTCATCCACTACAAGCCGCGAATTGCTGTCGCAATTCTCGACGTGTAGTGGATTTAGATGATTTGGTGTGGTTTAAAAATTAAAGAAAATTGCCATGTATTGGTAAACCAGTTTCATGGAAATATTTATTTTGAAACCTATTGTTGTAGGAAAATTAGGTCTGTTTACAGGGATGTAAAATGATGCTTTAATGCATCGTGAGGGCTTAACGGGTTAATACTTTTTAACGTTGAATTTATTATTTATTTTGTGTATCAGTTGATACACATTACCTGCCAAAAAAATAAAACATAACCATTTCTAGAAGCAACAATTATTTCTTACTGCTCAATGTTTACTCGTCGTGTATTATTTTGTTAATAAGAAATATAATATCTTGGTCATCTGGAGCTAGTATATACTAGTAATAATATTATTAGTATATACAAGTATATATTATTATGATCAGATATCTAAGCATTTTTATATATTTATTAGGCTTTATATACACACTTTTATATACAATAATTGTACAAAGTTCGAAATACAATATTGTGTACATTAGGATGAAAATTACAGGTGATCAGCACCTTTACTACGTTTGACATCCAGAATAACATTTATGTACACGGTAATTACACCTAAAGTTAAGTTAAGGTGTAAAATATAATATACATAATATTACATGTTTCCCGCGCCAAAACCAGAGATAAAACGGCTATAATAGTATTATAAATATATAATAGTAGCAAACAAGCCACTCTGGAACGCGTGTAAAAACCCATACACTAAATACAAGTACCATGATTAAAAACAGTTATAATATATTCGCAACGACAGCTCGTGAAGTTGTCGCACAGCCGAAAGCACGCTGCCTGGACAAATATTCAACATAGGCCCCAGCAAGACTAGTATGAAATTGGCTCCTCGTCTGTCAACACATGAGTATGATCGACATTGCAACCCTTCCTCCGTCGATCTCGCTGCCAAGTTTTAGGAAGCATAGCGAATTTTTTTCCAATTAACTCAGACAATATTGGCTGCGGTAATATCGATGATATGCAATGTATGTTATATAGTGTTCTTATAAATTCGTTTACGAGCATAGCGAAAAGCTTTCTCGCAGAATGCTTTCTCGCACAGTAAAAGTATGTTGATATATCCTGGTAAACACGAGATATTGAATCACTGTTGTCTTAAGTTTGTTGAAATAGGCCTACCAATCTTAAGTAATAAGGAATCTTTAAATTATTATTTTTATATAAGTAATTCTAGGCTAGTCCCAAACTCTGGTGTTCTGGTTTCGAAGAAACAAATGTCTCTCCCATTGACTTGTACCCAGCAAACACGAGACGTTGGCCTAATGTTGGGTTAATGATGGCACACCGTCTTCGACGTTGGCCCAAAATTAACCCAACATTGGGCCAACGTCTCGTGTTTGCCGGGTATATATTTAGTATTGTGGGGAACCTCATTGTTTCTTATCATTGTTTACAATAATAGTTTGTACAAGCTTATCGTTGTATTTGATTTGGTTATTTGAAGGAAAAAAAAATATTATATATCAACGGAGTTGAGTGACGGATTCAAACATCTTTTCTAGCGTCATTAGACTTTTATATTATCTATTACTTCCAGTGGCCTTGTCAATGATCCATATTAAGTTAAACTATGTATTGGGTCATCTTCATTTTTAATTTAAACCTCACTTTTTTCACATAACCTTGTTCACAGAAAAAGTTCACAATAAGTCACGATAGCGAAGTTACAAATGTGTTTGAAACGCAGTTATTAGTAGAATTTAAACTAATGACACGTATTGATTGATCAAATTATTGGTTAAAATTGTTTTAAAGCTGGATCCCCACTGACTATGTTCATGGGAAAACAAGCTGATTCAATTACAATTTTGTTTATCTGGTGCCTTGCAATGATTAGCCTACATCACATTATTGTATCTAAGCATGTTCACCACTTCTTCATGTTGTGCACGTATTGTCTATTTTGGCTCAGCTCCTATATCGGAAACGAAATAGTGCCTCATAATTATGTGTTTAAAACCTGCTAAACACCGACCTTCGATAAACTGAAGCCTATCTGTAAAGCGCCGATTAGCAATCTGGAATTATATTTGTTTGCGGGCGCTGTATAAAAGTCATACAAGTGTTTTGTGTTTGTTGGTTAAGGACTGAGCTACGTCACCAAATGCGTGTTTTTCTTCAAAGGAGTAGGCCTAGGTGTCTATTTTTAATTTGATGCTTGTTTTAGTGTACTTTTATTTTGAGTAGCCTATATTGTTATGCTAATTACGGTATCCACGCGCATAAAAATTAATGCACATGCATTTATAGTGAATGTCGCATGTATTAGGTGTTCTGATATTATAAAAAAAACTGGCATTCACTTATAGGCCTTATAAGTGCATGCACATTATTTTATGCGTTAGCTAGGATAGGGCCTACGGTAATTATCATTATACTCAAAATAAAGGTACCGGTGCACAATAGGCTATATTGCGTCAGTATAAACAGCAACGTGTAATTTATGGGGTTTTCTTCAAAATTAAACGACCAAATATATGAGTGATCAGACAACACGTCTCGGGGCATGGCGGCTCGTAATTAATGTTTTTATCAGACACCGGCGATCTTATTAGGGCTATAATACCATGCATATTTATTATAGACACAGTAATATTAATTCAATGATATGACACATTTGATGCAGTCGGTGACACAACATCCCAGCAAACACAAAACATTTGTATAACATTTGTACAACGTCGGCCCAACGTCTTCGAAGACGTTGGGCCGACGTTGTACAAATGTTATACAAATGTTTTGTGTTTGCTGGGATGAAGCCTTCTATAACAGAGAATGACCCATCATGCACCGATCCGGTTACCGTGATATCCCGGGCTACCATGGCCACGTCGTCCAGAAGGTTACAAAGCAGACCGATAACCCTGCCTCTCCTGAAAAATTACAGCTATTAACAACAGTTTAGGCAACATTTTTTTACCACGAGGAACCCAGGTCATTGTTTAAAAAAATAATTATTTAAGTATAAAAAATGGCCGAACGTAACACGGTGGTCCGAGTCGTAATGGATCAAATTATTAGTGTAATATAATTTACACTAAGAAAATAAAAAAAATTAGCACTTCTAGTTTATCTTATTTTCACACGAGGGTATATTCTAATGATGTTTTTTGTCCTACACAATTATCTTCAATTGGTGGCGATCGTAAGCAGCATCCCAGAATAGGTTTATGACTTTGAAGGTGCTAGAGTTGTTTTTAAACTATTCAATTACATTCGCAAGCAAGGGTCGTTAAGGTCGTTATAATTATTTATATCAGCGAGACGGGTTTGGTGTAGCGTTAGTGTTTGGTCTTGTATCTAAATCATTAACGGCTCGAACGTCGTTGAAAAGCTACACTCAATTTTAATAGCTTGATACATTTCGTTGCTTAATTTTGAAGTTTTGCAGTATTTTGCAGGATATTATTTTCTACTATAATGTTAATTTTAAATGCTACAATAACAAGATAACTGATTTACAACCTTGTAGATTGTGTTTACCGCACTCTAACAAAATATATCGATATCTGATAATACGCGTACGACCATTATCGTAATAATAAAAGTCATACATTCCAAAGTTGAAATAATTATTTCTTGGAAACAAGTGTTCCTTGTGATATGCCCTGCAGCACTCTCGAACCATGCGATTTATAACACGCAATTTTTTACCATCCCAGCAAACACAAAACATTCGCATAACCTTTGTACAATGTTGGACCAACGTCGAAGACGTTCGGCCGACGTTGTGCAAATGTTATACAAATGGTTTGTGTTTGCTGGGATGACGTTGGTATACACCTATTAATATTACAATTACAGTCCTAGAGTGTTATTACTATTATTACTCACCCATCTATTACCATTACGTTTTGTCGACATTCCGTCAAAGACAACAATAAATTATATATTTTCCATATACATATGTAACGTATATTTTAAAGATTACAAATATTGCAAGTTACATCAAGATTCGCACATTTTTGGCTGCAAATAAAATAAAGATGTGCTACCGAGACTCACAACTTCAAGTGGGTGAAAATTATCATATAGCTTAGCGCTGCGACGCTGGCCCAACATTAAATCAACATAGGTTCAAGATCTCATTCATTTTCAGGTGGTGTAGCACGGTGGGATCCATGGGAGCGCTCAGCACCTCTCAGATTTCAATGATCAGTAAATAGTGACTGATGATAATATTAGCTATATATAAATAACTATATAGTCCGGTGGAAAAGCAGCCTATTTTGACCAAATCTTGTTTTAAGACATATACAATGCTTTATTGGTTATTCTGGTAGACTAGGATATCGTGGTCACAAAACAGCTACGTGCCAAGCTGGCATGATTGGGGAAACTTTTTTATTGGCTTCAATCCAAGATAGCCAATCCAAAATACATAATTTACCACAGTAAGTAAGCCCATCTCATTGAATTTGTTGATTTTAAAGATTTTGGCAGGGAGTAATATGTTTTCGAAAATGGGGAAGTCAAGTATATTATTAAAAACAGCTACATGCCAAGCTGGCATGCTTGGGGAAACTTTTTTGTGGGCATTGATCCAAGATGGCCGACAAAATACATAATTTACCACAGTATCTCATTGAATTGGTCGATTTTAAATATTTTGGTAGCGAGTAATATGTTTTCGAAAATGGGGAAGTCAAGTATATTATTATTGAGAGTGTAGGTGTGTTAATTATGAAAAAACATCTTGTCATCCTTGAGCATCCTTTGTAATTATCAAAAAAACAATTGTCATCCTTGAGCATCCTTTGTAATTATGAAAACAACATCTTGTCATCCTTGAGCATCCTTTGTAATTATCAAAAAACATCTTGTCACCCTTGAGCATCCTTTGCGCTTGGGGGGGGGGGGGGAATTCTAGGTCAAAGGTAAATTATTAGGTTAAATATGATTTTTCAACAAATAAAGTTAGGAAGAAGTGTAATACCTTTTCTTCATGTAATTTTGACTGTAAAATCCATTTCGTATATTATTTTCATGATTTCTTCAAAAATATGATTTCTAACACTAAAACAATAAGAACATGAGTGGGCTAATACCTCTTTTGCATGGGATTTTAACTGGAAAATCTATTTCTGCTATTATTTTGGTGATTCAAGGTCATTTTCTAGGTCAAATTGGGTCAATTCCAAGGTAATGTTGTTGAAAATTTGATTTTTAACATTGAATAAAGCTAAGAACAAGTGTGAAAGGTAGAAATAGTATTTTTAACAAACAGAAACAGTGTAATATCTCTTTTTGGTTTGATTTCTACTGAATTATTCCATTTCTGGTACTATTTTGATGATAAAACAAAGGTCATCTTCAAGGTCAAACTATCAATTCCAAAGTCAAGCAAGCGAAAATTGGATTTTTAACATTGAATAAAGCTAGGAACAAGTGTAAGTGTAATACCACATCTTTGTTTGCTTATGACAAGAAAATTAGGTATTAGTTGTGATTTGACTGGATAATCTAAATGTGGTTGAATTTCACTGATTAAACATGCTCAAGGCGAAAATATAAATTTAACTTTGTTATAATGTCAAGTAATGACAAGGAATTGCATGGGGAGGCGTTTGAGGGCACTGGGGAGGCATTTAAGAGCGACAAGAAGGCGTCAGAACGTGACGAAAGAGGCGCTAACAGGCGACAAAAAAACGGTGAAAGACGATAGAGAGACGTAAAAATGACGAAGGCATTAAAGGGCCCTGGAGAGGCGCTAAAGGGCAACGAACAGGCCTAAAATGCGATGAAGAGGCATTAAAGGGCAATGGGAAGCAATAAAGGGCGACAAAGAGCACGTTAAAGATAGATGGGGTGCATTAAAAGGTGGCGGGGAGGCATTAAAGGGAGACGAGGAAGCGTGAAATTACGATGGGAAGGAGTAAAAGAGTTATGGCGAAGCATTAAGGTATGATGGGGAGGCATTAACGGGCTTAATGGCGACACAGAGGCGTTAAATGAAGATGGGTATGCGCTAAAAAGTAATGGAGAGCCGTTGAAGGGCAATGAGGAGGCGTTAGAAGAGCGACAAAGTGGAGTTCAAGGGTGCCAAAGAAGCGTTATAGGGATTAGGAAAAGTGTTGAATGACTATGTGGAGGCCCTAAAAGGCAATAAAGAGGTGGTAAAGGGCGATAGGGATATACTTACAACCTGTTTGGTTTCAATAGTTTTAGCTATGCTTCAGATATCAAGGACTGACGCAGGTAATGTTTGTCCCGAATGTGAGTGGTAACAATAGTTAGTTTTGAACGACAGATCTGAGATAGCCTATATATATCCAATATTTCGAGCAAAGTCTGTTGCAGTTATTTCATGAAAGAAAAATTTTGCGGTGAAGTGTTGCATTAATCAGGCCTATATTCGTTGTTTTGTTCCAAACACTAAATTTTTTTTATCTGGATTCAGATAAGTTTGCTACATCTAATCCAGTCACCTATGCCAAACACTGGAATCCGGTTTTACGCAATTGATTTTCCAACTAACCTCTTGAAATGTTGATATGTTGATATGTTGAGTAGGAACCTACATAGCAAATCACAAAAGAAACTCATTGTGCATATTCAATTTGTTATTAGTCTATTTGCCTATTATAGTAGATACTTCAGATACGGCATTGTTTTAAAACTACGATATGATTGGTGGCGACCATCTTTCAATGCAATGTTTTTTAAATATATAATTGTAGTAAAAAAATGCTTAACGTCACTTTTTGGCACTAATGGCAGATGATGACGTGTGGGTGGGGCACGTGTGGGTGGGGCATGGTGTATTGAGTGTAATTTCCTTTCACTCGCCAGCTATAGGTGTTCTGGGCATGTATATTTTTGGAAAAGTTAACGAGGGCGACACAAAAAGCAAAAAAAAAAAGGTTGTATATATTATTTTAACGCAAGATCACGCCACATTCCACCACCGGACTGTATCACTTTAGAAAGTTGCAGATCCAGCTTAGAAGACCATCGAAGGTGAAGTACATTTTCAACATTATTTGCCATGTGTGGCAATGTGTGCTGATAATTTAAATCCATATTTTCGGCATTTCCATCGCTGCAAATGAAAGTAAATAAAAAAGTATCTAAATGTTTCGTATCAGTGTATTTTTATTTAAAAATATCTTCAAAAACAAGTACATAATCATCAGTTTTTACACAAACTGATTTCACAAACAAACCCCCGGAATATATGCTTTTGAAATTCAAAGCGACATCTCTAGTTATTTTTTTACAACACAAATCGTCACGTGATAATTGTGAGAGCACTTTGAAGAGACGTATCATTTTTTCATTATGTCTGTACACTTAACTAGCTATTGTAAAGAGTATTAAGTCAAGGTAATCCTTTTCATATTTTAGTGTTCAAAAATCGTTGATGAGAGGATGAAGCCTACAAGATATCCAAAAACATCTTCGTGTCTACAGACTGGTGATGCCTAGAATGACCTGAATCTAAGCTAATCTCATCGTCTTGGTTTTTTCGCCACCTTATCTGGAGCCAGTTTCACCAACCAATAAGACAGTCTTAAGACAGTTTATTGAGACAATCTTGAGACAATCAACTCGCTAAAGACCAGCATAAAAATATGACTAGGCCCTCCAGTTTGGACATTGGGGGACTTTTTCGGCTTACAGACCAGCGTTGACGTATAGTATCTTGTGGACATCTCGGTTCTTATGTAGTTTTTTCACCTACATCAGCTACCGTCACCGTCAACTACAGTCACCAAGAATGTATGGAGTCACAGTGTGAATATCTTTAGTTTGATTTGGCAATTATTCAGATGTCAGCGTCATCAATTCGTATCATCGGGAACTGTTGGTAGCAATAACAAAAATATTAAACAATTTTGATTTATTTTGCAGCTATTTTGCTTCTCTTGTTGTAACGTTAGCTTTGATTACAGAGGATAAAAGACACATTTACATAGAAAAGATGCATTTATGTTTAGAAATTAATAAAATACTTACTTCCGGGTATATTAACTTTATTAGAGACGAGTACGTCTGCCTGTACGGCAGACATGATTGTGTATAGAGCTTCTGGATTATTCTGTAAAAAAATATATAACAAATATTCTAACAAAGCATGAAATATCTAAGCCAAATAAAAAAATTAAACATAATGTGTAAATCATCATTTTAACTTTACGATATTATATTGCTCATTTGATATATAGTAGTATTTTTTCAAAATACTTTGGCTGGAAGGTGTACTGATATATATTTGAGCCACTGAAAAATGTAAATACAAATAATATGTAGCCGCTTCTACTCACAATAAACAGGTTATAGAGGGCATCACCCATTGCTTCTCGCACATGCTCATCCACAATAGGAAAGTTTTGGCATAAATACTGAAAGGAATAAAATAATATGTTAGCAATGATGCAAATTTTATTATACACTATAGAATTATATTTATCAGCATAATTTTACGGTGATTAATTTGACATAGCTTGTTTGACGAATGCTTTTGAAGGTTGTGGTAATAGATGGCGATGTATTATACATCTACTAAATCGTCACAGAACTCGTCACCTTGGTGCTAAAGGGTCGTATCTGCCACTTCACAGACTTATAGCAAGGTGTCAAGAAGTTATAATTTACCTCTAATGTGAGAGACGCCTGTCGTTGACTGTCAGCATAGTCGACGTTACCCATAGCGTACATCAGGTGATGCACAACACGAAGCTATCAACAAAAAAACATCTGGTTATTATCTGGATTATATATTGTGGAATCTATATATTTACAAATTATTACTGGTAGGTTTCACGGTCTTGTAAGGTTGTGGGTCGCGGTAAATTTAGTCAACATTTAAACTCCATAACTTAGAGCTCCAACATTTAATATGGCATCCATGGGAACACTTTAGTAGAAGCATCGCTATTTGTCACTATTCAGCTGTGTCCATTATATATTTCGTCCCCTTGAATATGAAATGGTGTATCTGCCACTTTACAAAGTGGCAGATACAACCTTTCATATCCAAGGGAACGATTTATTCACCCGAACGTATCGATCTTCAAATGTTTTTTCACTGGGACAAAATTCACAACCAACCAAGGCTTTCAGGCGTTATTGCTATGTATACCCAGCAATCAACAACACTCGGTGACTCAGCACTTTCTCAAGAATAGCACCGTACCAACGTCAGGTACTGCCCCAACATTGAATCAGAGTTGGGAGAGCTGATTATCGTCACAGGGCTACAGTAAATAGATTTTAAAAGTCAATACGTTGTGTCCAGCCACATTGACGATACTATGGGTAAAACACGAACACAGCGCAAAATATTGATTAGTTAACAATGGAAATATGTAACCAGATTCAGGTCACAGGATATTGTGGCTTTAAATGTAGCTGTATGCGGTATCTAAATCAAATTTATTTACACAAAAAAACCCAAGATTGTGGAATATCAAACTTCATAGGCGCAGTAACACGTTGAGATGTCAAGGAACTAATTAAAATGCATACAAAAGGTGGAGTCCCTTCGAATCTGTCACAAACAATAGGCGCTAAATTAGATTTATAAGTAAAGTGTATCTGAATTTGTTCCCCTGCCTCTACCCATGGATTCAATAACAAGCTGGTAAAACTACTTAATTTATAAATTGAGAGATAATAAAAAATATCATTCTTGCTAATGAAAAACACATCTCATCCGCATGGACATATTTCAGTCATGTTATATACGAGTAAAGTACTTGAATGCTTTAATATATTTAGTAGTCTTAATCCCAGCTGATGAGAGATATCCCATAATAATATATATAATGATATCTGTTTACATCTTTCATAAAATAAATGTAAACAAGGTGATCATTAGATTTATGTCTAGTCCTCCTCTCACCTGTATTAAGTTATCCGCAAACGAATCTGATTCCTGAGCTAGAATACTGGAAACAATAATTAATAACATGTGAATAATATGTGCTATACTCGTGTATTAATATATAATTTGATAATGTGTTATTGACATGTTTAATATATAATTTGATAAGGTGTTATTGACATGTTTTTAAGTTGTAAAACGTACCCAATGGCTTTGGCAGCGGCAGCCTGTTGCACAAAAACAGGCAATGGGGCACTCATTCTGGCCACGGAGGGATCTGCAAAAAGCGGAGTGCAATTACATAAATAACAAAAGCAGTTGTGACAAGTATACCCAATATTTGACGCAGCAAATATCGTCACAGTGATAAAGACTACAGATGGTACGCCTACTATACGTTCTCTGTATTTTAAACTTATTACAACTGTTCTTTATCAGTTTATACAAAAACAATTAAAGAATATTATAATATATTTATTTATAAAACATTTAACCAAAAACGCCTACGTCTACTTATAAATATAATCATTCTTGTTATTATGTACCCTGATGACAACGCAATGTGAGTAGCCTGGTTTAGCCGGGTAGTTATTATGATGTATATTGAGTTATCCAGTTTTCTTGTGATATATCGTATCAGATGTGATACAGACCGTCTAATATATCAGGTCGCCTCATCAGATCTTCTTTAGCTGGTCTCATGAGACGAACCAGACCAGCCAATAGGGTGCCTCGAACCTCATAACCCATCAATTCCTTTATTAATTCTAAGGCTAAAAACAAACAAAAATATATCAAGTCACTTCAAATTCCGGGTACAAAGTCGAGGCCATATAACTATAGTGTTTTTTGAGCATTACAAAATGTATCCTCTTTTCTTTTAGGCCACTGAGGAGAGAAGATTTCTTAAAATAGTAAAAAAACTGTTAACGGCATGAGCACCACTACAAGTGTATAAATATTATTATTCAAAGTATAATACATCGTCTAGATCTTACCTTCATATTGTACTTCAAGGTGAAGAGTCTTTAATAAGTTAAGAACCGGTTCTACTATGCTGGGGTTGGCTACACCGACAATTGGCTACAAAGACAATGAAATGATACCCAGTCAAGATACTATGATGGTGTCTCCTTTTGTAACAGCATCGGCTACTGCTACCCCAACAATAGGAGTTTTAAACATCTGCACAAGGATACACTGTCTAAGCTTTAGAATTCGAAGAGAAATGATGACGAGAAATGATGACGTCAGCGAAGAAAAACAGCTGTGTTATCTGTACTAAAGTGACCTCTCATCATTCCGTGGAGCAATGCTGATGGCGGAGATATTTTTGTGCTTCACCTCGTGGTGTATGAAAATTGGAATATATTGAAATATTTTTGTATAAAACCATAGAGACGACAAGGTTTTTGCCAATTTGAAATCATCATAAATGTCTTGGCTACCCCTTCCACTTCATTTGAATACCTATGATATGGGTCTACATAATTATAAATATTTTACTCTTACATTGCGTGGATCGATTTTCAGATAATCTGACGTCTACGGAAGAAGAGTTCCTGGAATGGCATGGTAATTTTGCTAAACCTTAACCATCACAGCGCTGGGATCGACTTTACACAGATGTCAAAGCCGATCTTAGCGCTGTAAGGGTTAGTGCCAGCAAAATTAGCATGCTTTTCTAGGAACTCCTATTTGAAAATCCTAAAAGTTCAAAGTGAAGTAGATGTAGATATTTTCATAAGAATAAGTTAATGCTGAACATAAGCACATTAGCACAACTGAGCATTTTAGCAAACAGGTTATTTCAAAATCACTCTCTGGCATTTGCGGCGGACATTTTCAGAAGTGGCTATCACCGACGAAAAACATGACAAATAAATAGAAAAAAATGCTGTGTAAGTACAAGAGACCACCTCAGCATGCAGTAGGCCTCTATGTCTCATTTTGGTAGATGCAGTTGGGTGTCAAATATGACAAGCTATTACAAACTAGACACCTGGAATACCTCTGTATATAAAATACGAAAACTCTAACTGTAGGGTTCCACAGGTATTGCTCGCAAAGGGATTTTTAGCGCCATTATTTTGTGATCTTATAATTCACAGTAATGTTAACCATCTAAAAAAATAAACAGTACAGACATTGATAGTATTGAAATACAATTTCTTCTTTCTATTTTTGATTGCATTACAAGGACGATCCGCGAACGATTGTTTTCTGGTCCAACATACCTGTACCACCCGTAACGTCTGTGCTGCCATCTGTTGAGCTTTAGGGGAGCTACAGGGGAGGAGAGCAATCAAGCCTTTGTAGACCTGAACATTGAATTTGGGGTTTCCCTGTGCCAGTATCTGCAGTAGATGGCGTGCACATTCCTGTGTCTCCTCGCTGCGAGCCTTGGCCAGACACTCCGCTATCGCCCGGATACCTGACCAACAGAGGGCAGCTGTTAGTAATGTGAACATCTATTGTACTACGAGAACGGAACATGATGTCATTGCATTGCAGACCATCTTGCTATTATTTTACCCTCAATGCCCCCCAACTGTGAAAATGTTAAGGTCTCGTGATTGTGTGTTTCGATTACAGAGGGAAAATGACCATTTATTTATTAGAAGTAAAGTGAATTATCATTATTCCCCATTCATTGGAAAGTTGGAGCATGGGTAAAGTTCGGTCATTAATTTATGTGTATCTACACATGTATCTACACATGTGTTAACAAAACATACTTCATAGTTAAATTGACTAAAATATAATGTTACCAACGATTACTCAATAAACTTCTAACCATTAATCTAAATGATTTATCATGTTTATCAATTTTATATTCTCGTATTGTTAATGAAATTAGCTTAGTTGTTTTACGAAAAATAATCAGCTATTACATTATGTACATAGGCTTCACAGTATAACATCATTACAATGCATGCATAAGATCATCTTATAAACTGAGAATGAAGTGCATTAAATCCCTTTTATAATCCGGCATATGTCTATAGTCGATGTAAAAGCTTGCATCGATAAGCTTCTTTGAAATTGTATATCGTTGGTACGAACTTCTCGTTTTGATCTGCTCTTTGAAGCCATTACCATGATTACAGAAAGGACATTTTTGGGGCATTGACCTCGCGGAAAAGTGACCTTGTTCACTTGTGAGTATGCACGTTGATAACGCTTGAGCTCGTCTATTCAAAACATTTACATCTTAATCAAATTTATTTATGACAGTGTCAGCAACTCGGTGAAAAAAGAGTAGACCTTCAAAGTTATTTTACAGAAACGTTGCATGTATTTGGTCAGCTCGTATACGGTAGATGGACTGTACAGAGTGCAGCTACAGGAAACAACATGATAACTTGAAACTAACATTTTCCTGGGAACTAAAGGAAAATTGATATTTCAAATAGACACTTCGAATTCCAAATAAACGTACCATAGCTTTCACATATGAGTTCTTTGTATTTTCGTCCAGCATCAGCTACACATATGATGAGTCTCAGTGATTCAGTCTTGTCACCCTCCTTTGCTTGTTTAAGACCTAATATTTCCAATGCTGTTAGTACCCCTCCCACCTCCAGAAACTCCGCCAAAAACTTATGTCTGATAACAAAAATACATAATTATTTGAAATTATAACTCCTATAAATAATAGCACAGTTAATAGAATGTAATATATATTTTTTTAAGAACTAGAAGTATAACATGTATAAGGAAGAATTTGTATTGCCAATTGGACAAAAAATGTATTTATTCTAAGAGATTATTTTTGCGGCGTCATCCTGTTTTTGAAAGCTAGTTCTGATTATGAATAGATGATTATAACCAGATAACGAATAAAAGAGATGTGAGTTTGTGTTTGGACGGCAGTCGCACTAAACTCGTGGGATGGCACATATATTGTACGAATACACATCAGCTAGCTAGACCTGGCTACATATCCACTAAAGGGACAACATACTTAGTGTTTATTCGGAACAGTTAGAGCCTAAATTTATATTGTTACCGAAATTTTTTTTCTAAGTTGGAGCCCACTGGGCACACGCCACTGTTACGACGTTGAAACAACATCAATGCCGTTGATTCAACGCCGTGTGCCCATTGGGCTAGATGTTACACTCGGGTAGGCGTGAGTACGGATGGGTAGCTGATAAAAACAACTCTGTTGGCAGGTTGTTGTGACTCGTCGATAATATGGATGATAAATGGGAGGGATTTGGCAGTCAGCAGCTGCGGGAAGAATTGACACAAGTGAAATGGGTTTCTACGACATGACGACAAATTGGTATATAGTGAAAATGCGGTCTGACAGCATTGATGATATTTGACCGTTAGGTGAAAAACTGATTTATTATATTTGGGTATTCAGTGAAATAAAGTTATTTCCCTTGACATTAAGGTGGGAACTGGGTAACAATTCCCAGCAAACATGAGACGTTGGGCCAACGTTGGTTTACTGTTGGACCAACGTCGTAGACGGTGGGCCAGCAGTACACCAATGTTTCATGTTTTCTGGGATTCGCAGCTCAAGGTGAATGAAAAGAAACATATACAAGCAGATCCCCCCCCCCCCCGAAAAAAATGGGCAAGTTGATTACCTATCTTTTTATAAAGTACACGATGATTTGTATGTTCCATTCACATGTGTGTATAAAAGAAGCAAAACTATCGTATTGTATTGTTATTTTTTATATGTTTCGAAAGCAAGATAAAAAAGTATTTTTGCAAAAAAAGGCATACGCTGTCACAAATTCATAAAAAGATAGGCTCTATCCATGCGTGAAGAATCAGGTGAACATGCTTCTAGTGAGTCGATGCATTTCCCTTTTTAAAGAGTTTTGACTGAATAGTGCACTTGAAAAGATCATATATATTGATACCATTTTATGGTAAGCATTATAAGGTATATAATACAGGTTAATTTTGTATTTTGAGTTTTTTTATTTGTTGCGATGTTTTACAGACGGCGTATTGTACTATTTTACACAACGCATCCTTCTCCAGCTGGTGCGAGACCCAGTGCTGCATCATCGACGCTGATACAACATTGTAGCGGTGCTTGGAAAGGTGCGCGATCATAGCGTCCAGCCACAGGGGGAGGGAGGGGGGGGGGGGGGTCAAATGGTAAGAATAGCCAAGCAGGCATGCCTCCATGGGAACAACCGCTGCCGATGTCAGGGTGATGTTACAGGGATGCTCAGATGCTCACACACAAATCTAAACTCGGACCTCATACACTTCCGTGGTGCGTTTGTTATTATGGATCTGTCATCTGGCACTGTGCATTATGGACCATCCGGAGAGTGAGCTGCCCAGTAATAACGAGACGTTGGCCAATGTTGGGTTGATGTTGGCACAACGTCTAAGACGCAGGCCCAACATTACACCAACATTGGGCCAACGTCTCGTGTTTGCTGGGTAACCGGTTCACCTTGTTGTATGGGGTCGGATTACGTTATGTTAGAGGCTCTATACTTAGTTACTTTTATCAGTGTTTGTTTCTCGGCGTGGGTGTGCCCGGTGATGTGACGTAGACGAGCGAATTCTAGGAACATCGTATACTTTTTCGCTGCGATACCATCACTATCAAAACTTTCCTCCCAGCAAACAAGAGATGTTAAACCAATGTTGGTTTGATGCTGGGCCAGCGTCGGAGCCTGTGGCCCAGCATCAAATCAACGTTGGTCAAATATCAGATGTTGTTTGGTCATGGTATGCTAACAAACACGTAACGGATGCGTCACCGATGATGCATCCCATTTGTACGGTTAAAGCGAGGTAAGCCTGTAATAGAAGACACTTTTTAAAAATTGCGGTAGTTTTGGTGGCATAATTATGATAAAAACCATAAAAATGTAAAATAATTGTATCATTACATATATAACAAACCATATCATTACCATGATTACCATTGATTTTTATTCAGATAACCATTATAACGAGTGCAAAACACTCACACATTTCAGTCCACACCACAAAAGATGAGACATAAATCTACCATAAATGTCGCCCTTTTGGAGCCAAGGTATTGTGATATCAACTTTCGATAGAACACTACTGAGAAAGTTATTAAGTATAGTAGTATTAAAGTTGTAACATTTGCATCTGTGTAGGTATGGTATATCACACACACGATACGTATTATCAAGGATGTTATATCAATTATAGAATCTCCTTGGTACTAAACATGTCAAACTATGCCTGCATTTATTATTAATATAAATTCGTTAGAGGTTGTGGCTCGTGGCAGCCGCCAACAACGTCAAGTGCCCGAGAATTTATCAAAGTTTACTTAGCTTGAAGTAGATATTAAAATAAGTGTCTTACCCACTGGAAGCCGCTAAGAATACTTGCAGCGCCTTGAGCTGTTCTGTCAAACATGTGCCGATCATGTAACTAGGAAGTAAAGGTCAAAATAACTTGAATACGAACAATCCTAAATTTCTAGATTCAATCTCTAGCAAGTATACACATGAATATTATTTGAAGAAAATGTGTCTGTTTGTAAATATATGTTTTGGCATGCGCTTAATTTATTCCAATATTTCTTAACAATAATCCTAAAAAATCCTTACAAATGCAATTGTTAATATAACATATATATGACAATTTAAAGTTCTGTAAAAAAATCCCATGTAATTTATTCTGTTCAGGAGATTTGCGGTCACATTCTTCTATTTTAGATAAATTTACCTTCTAAATTCGCATAGAAAAATAAACCGATTAACAATTAAAGCGATTAACCGGTAATTAGGTTACAGAATTTCAATTTTCACCCACTTTAAGCCTTTCAGTGCACAACTTTTTTTTTAATCCTATGTCTTTATATGTCAGGATCTGACGTTTGTGGACGTCAGATTCTGACGTAATAGACGGTCCCGCACTGAAAGATATTTCTAATGGCCGTAAACATATACTAGTAGCATAGGTATTCAAATGAAGCGGAAAGGGCTAACTAAGACATTTATGATTATTTAAAATGAAAAACCCCTTTGGTTCCCATGGTTTATAATACAGAAATATTTCAGCGTTGTAAGGGTTAAGCATAGGTGAAAAATAATACAATTTGAATGAAAATATATGTCAATGTTGCAAATTTGACCCTTACAGCGCCGGGATAGACTTTAGTCTTTAGAATCTGATGTCTGTAGACGTCAGAAAGTCTATCCTCGTAATGCAAGAGTAAACATATTCCTAATGGCCGTAGACCGGTAACATAAGTATTCAAATGAATCAGAAAGAGCTGAATAAGACAATTTTATGATGATTTCGAACTGATTGAAACCCTATGGTCCCCATGTTTTTTACAAAATTAATTCAGCGCTTGAAAGTTAAATGCTCATTTCTCTTACAAGTTATCTTTTTTTGCAGGATAACCAGAAAGGATAAACACGGCTATATATAGACGCGATTAGCACTTATGGATTAATACATATGTTGAGAGGGATAAAGTATGTTGAGAGTAAGGATACGTAAGGCGAAGCCACGCTGTGAGACGCGCCAGAAACAGACTGGCTGCCTGGGCAAATTCTGCTTCTAGTTCGGGTCCTGTTTTATTGTGATTCTGAGCAACAAAGTCTTGTAGAATCTGACGTCTCACACTCTTAGATCCTTTGTCCCATTCGTGTATCAGCTCCATCACCTTAGATACAGCCCCCTGCTGCTTAGCAGACCCCATGGTGATTTGAAAAAGATGTAGGCCTACTGGCTGTATGTGTATTGTCTTAGCAATGCCAAGCGTTGTAGTTGGTAGACAATCCCGCTATTAGTATATCTGTATATCGGTGTCTGAAACGATAATAATAATAATACAAATTAAGCAGGTGATTTTTCTCGAAACCTGAACAAATGTGGTATATGCATTACATAGCATTTTTTCATATAATTCAATTCAAAAGAAACATAACTGTTCTAATTTAATATAATTAGAACGTATGTTATATATTTTATGTTACATGGGTTAATGCAAATAAGACAAAAAACACGGGCTAAGAGAGCAATCTACATGTAGGCCTAGCAAAACGTTTTAACTTCATCATAACCATTTACTAAATGCATGGAATATCATGGCATACATGACAATACCATGAACACAATAGTTGACAGTGAGCGTTCTCAATCTCTTTTAAAAAAGTACTTTTCACATACCGGTACCAGGTTTCAGGTGAGGATCACACTACTCACTGCGCACACCTTACAGCAGTAGGCTACTACTGAAGTGGCATACCTTCCCACCTGTTTTATACCAGCTTCCCCTCCCCCGAACCAGACATTGATGCAATCACTGTATAGATTGTTACTATGGATACAAGTTGTTCTAAATTCCTACAGCAAAACCCATGAGTGCTGACGTCTGTATCCATGCATTTATTCATGTCAATAGCAAGATATAACTGAGATATAAATTTTCTGCCCGAGAACTATCTTGTATATTTGATGAACGATTCCTATGAACGTCCATTAATTAATTAATTTAGCATTCTATGACCACTGATGACCGTCCATTGGTATTTAATTAATTAAATAATTCAGTCGTTATCCGCTCACTCACTCACTCACTCACTCACTCACTCACTCACTCACTCACTCACTCACTCACTCACTCACTCACTCACTCACTCACTCACTCACTCACTCACTCACTCACTCACTCACTCACTCACTCACTCACTCACTCACTCACTCACTCACTCACTCACTCACTCACTCACTCACTCACTCACTCACTCACTCACTCACTCACTCACTCACTCACTCACTCACTCACTCACTCGCTCACTCACTCGCTCACTCACTCACTCGCTCGCTCGCTCGCTCGCTCGCTCACTCACCCACTCACTCACTCACTCACTCACTCACTCACTCACTCGCGCGGTGAGTGGGATTGTTGACCACTGGTAAGATATTAGGAATGCAAGTCACTGCAACCGGTGCTGCAGAACGAACAGACGATAAGATCCCTCTACATCACCCTTGTGATTATCTCAATGAACCCAATAAAAAGCTAGCTTAATGTAGCCTGTAATCGCAGACAAGTGGTAGGGCTTACTTTCGGTGCCAAAGAGAACACTAGACCTACTTCGCCCACGAACCCCAAATAAAATACACGTGTGTATGTGAGCCCCTAATTCAAATAAAGTAGGCCCCGACGTAATGAGTTTTTTACGTTTTCAACATATATGTGATAGGCCTACAGCGTGTACTAGTACTAGTAGGACTAGTAATGTGCATTTAGTAGGCCATACAACAATAGCTGTGAAGCTGGATGAGATGAATGATGAACAGATGATGACCTCAGTCCTGAGGGTGGGGTTATAGGGCATGGTGGGTTATTGTCAGTGTTTGCTTCACTTGCCCGATAAGGGGTTCTGGGCATGTCTAGGGGATTAATCTTCAGACGTCCAGACGTCCAGACTTGTGCTTAGCTATTAAAACTAAACACAGATACGCTATACTCGGGTGGGTAGTAGTAGTAATAAATTGTTGCTTTACGTCACTTTTCAGTACCAATGGTCATTTAAGTGATATTGTAATCGATAAAAACAGTGCAGTCCTATGATGAGATGAATGATGTAAAGATGATGATGTGAGGGTGAGGTGAAAGGGCATGGTGGGTTGTTCCATTGTTTCCCTTCACTCTCCCAATAAGGGGTTCTGGGCATATATAGGGAATTTACCCCCAGGCATGCCCAGACGTCCAGAGACTGCGTTTTTCTGTTCAAAAGCAGCTCCGCCATTCTCGGGTCGGATAGTCCCCAGAGTAACAATATAGCTGAGGGTAACTCCAATCATCCCACGTGAGACACATAATGTGTAACACTATAATTGCTGGCTGTTTCAAGGGTACCACGGCCAACATCAGTGCCTGCACTGCTGACAGCACCCACACTGATACGGGAGCTGCATCAGCACCGTTGTCGAACGAAGGAACAATTGTATGCCAGTGGCAATTCGCCCGAAGATTATGGTCGACACGTACGTGGAGGCTGCAGGTGCCGTTGGATGATTGCTGTAGACCAGTGCTGCCGTAGCCTACCATTCTGTAAAGCATGCGACAGGCGGAACAGATCCCTATGACCCTACCCGGATGGGGGCGGGAAGATAGTCCCCAGAGTAACAATAGTTAAGTCCATTCTGTCTCACCACAGAGACCTAGTTGTCAAACACTCTATTGCCGGTTTAGTTTAGGGCCTAGCTATCACGGCCAATTACCAGTGCCAGGTGAGCGGACATTGTTTTTCGACGTTGTTCTCAGCCCTGGCTGGGTAATATGTAGCACAGTGCGGGCGGATCGACCTTAGACGTCAGACTCTGACGTCTAAAGTAAACGTCAGATTCTGACGTCTAAAGTCGATCCCCGCACTGCATGTAGCTGTTGTTGTACAACGTCCGATGATTTGACATACTGACCAATGTATACCCGAAACGCAGTCCAAATGCAAAGACCGCTTAGAAATCACTGCGACGCTCTTGGCAAAGACTATACCAGCATTGACTCGTTTCTTCAACTGTTTACCCGGTCCACATAGATCTAAATCAGTTCATGTGAACTCAGAGCCAACATGAAACATTGACGCGATGTCGCTTCAATATTTGGCCAGTATGGGCGGCATTTGTGTGTAAAGTTATGAGTTGTGCATTGGATCGCCCAGAGAAGGCTTACGTTTTCAGTTTTCATATTTTGACAATAACGGATAATTAGTTGATAAAACATTTTTAAAAATAGTTCAGTGTAGAATATACTTTGCTTGTTCAACTGAAATCACTCCACCGCACCGCACCCCCTCGATTAGAATCACAACCCCCAGATGTGAAGCACACTTTGGCCACCTTCAGGGAGGCAGGTGAGGAAGAAGTAGATAATGTCATCATGAAATCTGCTACAAAATCATGCAGCTTGGATCCCATTGCGACTGACATCCTCAAGAAACACATTAAAACATTGGTCCCTGCTATCACAAGGCTTAAGGGAGTCGTCCCTAAGAGTTTTAAACGAGCACTAGTCAAACCTTCCATTTATATCGAAGGTATTAGAACGGGTAGTGCTGAGGAGACTGCTTGACTATCTCTCGTACACCAAGCAGCACGAGCCTCACCAGTCTGCATATCGACCGCTACACAGTACAGAAACATCACTGGTGAGAGTCGCAAACGACATCCCAATTGCTTTAGATAAGAAGAAGGCAGCGATGTTAGTTCTCTTGGACTTATCAGCGGCATTCGATACAATCCATCATGAGATACTGCTCAAGAGACTCTCTAATATAGACATCTCGGGAGTAGCCCACGATTGGTTTCGATCCTATTTACTGGACCGAAACCAATCAATATATATACAGGGCACAACATCAAAAAATGTATTTTTAAAATACGGAGTGCCTCAAGGGTCGGTGTTGGGCCCTGTATTGTTCACTCAATATACTGTCCCAATTGGTGCCATCTGCCAGCGACATGGTGTGTTATATCAACTTTACGCTGATGACACTCAGCTTTACATCACTTTCACCATTGGTGATGAAGTTGATGAGGAACTAGCACGTCCAAAAATCGAGGCATGCATTGCAGAGATAAGAGAGTGGATGGCGCATCACAAACTGAAATTAAATTATGGCAAACCCGAATACCAACTGGTGGTGTCGTCCCAGAATTCAGATAAAGTTCCTGCTAAGCCCATCCAGATTGGTGAGTCAAAGATACCTCCGACTCCATCTGCGAGGAATATAGGTGTAATGCTCGATGAGAATATGAACTTGGACATACAAATTAAAAAAGTTTGTCAAGCGTGTTTATTTTGGCTTAGAAACATCCCTCAAATCAAGCTATATCTGACAGTAGAATTTACACAGGTCCTTGTGCAGTCACTGGTCTTATCACGGCTAATTCGCTGTATCACGGCCTTCCAAAGTTTCAAATAAGTAAACTTCAACGAATTCAGAACTCTTCTGCCAAACTTATCACATGCACCCCATATCATGAACATATTAAGCCTGCTCTGAAGCAGTTACACTGGCTACCCGTTTATGAAAGTGTACAATTTAAAGTGCTCCTTTTGAATTTTATAGCTATTCAAGGTCTTGCTCCACCCTACATGTCTGAGCTAGTTCGCATTCAGCAGTCTCAACAATCTGCTCGGTCCGCCACAGTCAGGCGACTGGTGCAACCACGCTCTGCAACAAAAACTTACGGGGATCGTGCTTTTTCCATCATAGGCCCTCGCACATGGAATACTCTACCTGCTTCCCTGAGAGATATCAATGACTTAACTTCATTCAAAAAATCCTTGAAGACATTCCTATTTGCTGAGGCATATAGCTACTATCGCTGATTGTGCATGTGTCTCAACATTGTAGCCTCTGTGACTATCACTGCGCCTTCGAATCATAATGAGATTTTGACGCATTATAAATGTGTTTTATCAATTTTATCTAGCTACTGTAATTTACCTGCCATGGATCGAGTATTTGGTCAGGCGATAATTTATTTTTTATATAGAAATGAATTTCTTGTATAAGTCTAGAAGTGATTATATACCACTGGTATTCATTTATTACAACGAAGAATAAAAATGATTGATTTACATTTAGTAGATTCCACCAACCCGCCCATCACCCATTAAAACTTTCCAATCCATGTTGGCCTATATATGTTGTAACAATAGCAATAGACAAATAAATGAAAGTCAGCAGTGTTATCAGCGACTTCCACAAAGTTAATTGATATCCCAGCTTGAGAACAGTGAATGTTGTCAAACTGAGTTTTTATTCCGGCAATAATTGACATTCCATTTGATATTTCTGGGATAAAAAGAGTTTGTGTATTGCTTGTTTACCATCTGACCATGTTTATCAGTAACAAGAGGACTGAAGTCCTATATCATCCCCATCCATAAATTAGTTTCGAGTTTTTGCGGTCACAAATATTTAGAAAAGTCAACTTGTGGTGACCTTTTTTAAATCTCATTAAAATCTCCAGGTACATTTCCAGATGGTGGGTAATGTGATTGTATAATGTGAATTATTTCTGACTTCAATTTTTAAGTTTTTGCGCCCACAAACAATTATGAAGTTCATCCATGGCGGCCATTTTAAATTTCTTTAAAACCTTTAAAAATCACCTGCACACCTCCATACCGTGGGGAATGTGATTGTAAAATTTGAATAAATTCCGACTTAAGTTTTTGCGCCCACAAAAAAATTGAAGTTGATCAGTGGCAGCCATTTTTAATTTCAGCAAAACCTTTAAAAAAACACCTGCACATCTCCATATTGTGGGGAATGAGATTGTGTAAGATTTGAATAATTTCTGACATTAACTTTTAAGAGTTTTTGCGCCCACAAAAATATTGGAGTTGATCCGTGGCGGCCATTTTGAATTTCAGGAGCACCTTCAAAAAATCACTTGCACATCTCCATATGGTCTCACCACCCTAAATGAGCCGAAATCCAAGGGGGGTGGCTACTGACTAGAGAATCCCTACCCAAATTACTGCTTTAAATGGTTGTTTCCGCTTCTGGTGAATTAAGAAAAATACAGGAATGTTGTAATTATGTGGATAAATTGTAAGCACACACTGTTTTCGCTATCTGTGATATGAGGTATAACTGTTATGTGAGATTTTCGGATGGACATATGGGGTGAGAAGGATTTGTGTCTTTTCTGGGAATGGGCGCAAGAATATTTCGGGAGATCTGGGCAAAACGGACCATTTTTTCAACATTGGAGCGTAGCTCAAAACGCAGGAAGTTAGCATACCATTTTCGAAACAGTTTTTGAAAAAGGACAGCTTAGGCTTTATTATGGTGTGTCACATAGGGGGGCAGCTAGGGACGAAAGTGGTGATTTCGGCCCTTGGAATGTTGGCATTATACATGTGTTTCAATGGGACTGGCATTTGGGGTGGTGAGACCATATAATGGGGAATGTGATTTCCGACTTCAAGTTTTAGAGTTTTTGCACCCACAAAAAGATTAGAGTTGAATTCTGGTGGCCATTTTGAATTCTGGTAGCATCTTTAAAAAATCACTTGCAAATCCCCATGCTGCTAGGAATATAATGTTAAAATTAAAAACAAAATTGATCAAAATAATTTTTTTGGGTTTTTGCGCCCCCCAAAAAATTAAAGTTGATCTGTGGTGGCCATTTTGAATTTCAGTAAAACCTTGAAAAAGTCACCTGTACATCTCCATATCGTGGGGAGTGTGATAGTAAAATTTGAATAATTTCTGACTTTAGGTCTTAAAGAGTTTTTGCGCCCACAAACAATTTTGGAGTTGACCTCTGGCGGTCATTTTGAATTTTGGTAGCATCTCTAAAAAATCACTTGCACATCCCCATGTTGCTAGGAATGTCTTGTTAAAATTTCCAAAAAAATTGATCAGTAATTTTTGAGTTTTTGCGCCCACAAGAAAACCTGACGCCGGATGCCGGACAGAATCCTGGCGAAACTAAAATCCCCCTTCCCCTACGGCGGGGGATAAAAAGTGTGTATGTTTAAAGTTATGTTGACCTCCTCTTGTGCGTCTAATATAGTTGAATGAGTGATTCTCTATTAAAGGCCAAACTGATTTCTTATTTTACTGAAATCTGCTTTCTTCCACAGGGTAGATAGCTCGTTAAATCCCGTTTTTCACGTTTCTCCGACACATTTGAGGCATGGGCTCGCTGCACCTATTTACATACATGTACTACTGGCTGATTGTCATAAACAAGTTAAGGGCGTTTTTGTTTTTGTTGGAAAGTCGACCGTCTGCTACCAGGACCCCTCGATAGCCGTCACTGCGATCTTTGTGGTATCTAACGCAATTTTCTGGTAGAACATCGTCTGTGTTGGTTATCGGAGGCCACAATTATGGCAGGGTCACTCGCGTTAATGTATGGTTTCAACTAAGAATTCCTTATTCTTTATGATATCCTGTGTATTAATCACCAGAGTTCGCAAACCCTTGTGCCTTTCTGTCCTCGATTTTATTTTTTTATTTTAGGTGATGATGCAAAAGTAGGTGATATCCTATGTCTGTCCCTTCAAGAGAGTTGTCACTCTCATTCACACTCAACAGGTCAGCTGAGATATCTGATAGTTTTGAAGAAGTTGCTTGTATTTACAAAATAAACGAGGTCAAAAAATGATGTTGAAAAATTCGGTACACCACAGCTGGTAGCAGCAAATCCAGGTGACATCCGGCTATCAAATACAGTCTCTAATATACACATAGTCCTTAAAAAGAGCGACTATCAGAACATATTGCAGGTCTATGATAGCCATAGGGGAATTTGATGTTTCTGGGTTGGCCAGGGTTTAGTTTTATAAGCTCAGCTCTCATAGTTAGCAGATACACCACTGTATAGGACCCATATGCGAGAGTGACTTATGTCCACAAAGTTCTTACACTGACTTTCACTGAGCCCCCAGTGTCTCCCCAGCCTCGCGGTGAAAGTCACTGATGTTGAGTGAAACTCTAATTAAGCCTGGATGAAACAATAAATAGCTGGAACTGTAGTCTAGACATAAACTCATCGTGTCTGGCATTTGGTGAAGATGTAAATTCGTACCTTGACCACCCATATTCACTGACAGGATGAAAATGCAATGATCCCAACATTACTTAAACTTTCACGTCCAATGGTTTTCACGCTCTATAACTACATTTCCCATGATCATGTTATATGATAGTTAAATAGAATACCTTTTTCTTCTTTCAATACAACAATCACTCTTGACACAGAGTATTATTTGCCGGTAAAACTGGTTGCGCAAAAAAAAGTTTTAAAGATGAATTTGGTGCAATTAACTGTAACAAAATATAGTGCATATTTCCAAGAGTGAGATCCGTATGTCCACTAGACCTTGCACAATACATCATGCAGAGCCTAGCTCTTTCTCTCTGTCTGGCAAGACACTCCCAGCTTAGCTCATTTAGCATTGCTGACACATTGCTCTACTTATGCCAGCCCTCCTTTGCACAGGGTCAAGCCTCCTGGCATTCACAAGTGTCCCACACCGTGCAGGCATAGGCTACTGCAAGTGTGGTCTAACTAATGTTTCATACATGTAAACTTGTGTTTTCACAGCTTTAATTAGAAGCTATCCTGAGGTTCCTTCTCAAGATACCTAACACAGAATTAGCCTTAGATACAACCTTCTGTTGGCTATTCCATTTCAGATCTAAAGTGATGGTAAGTCCCAGGTATCAGCATGATCATTGACGGACCAAGGAGATGAGGGGGGGGGGGGGGCGCCCGGGGTTTCGAGATTATTTTGGTAAATTTTAGCCAATTTAGGGGACTTTTTAAAAGTATTTGGCGAAAATAGTGGGGGCGCGCCTCCACTCCCCCCCCTCCCCCGGGTCCACGCATGGGTAATTTGTGGTGTCTGTAATACAAAGCACCTGGCCATGAAGTCCATTATGTCTATGACACATGGGTGGAATGGATCCATTTTGGATCTACCTCTCTGCGACCAACCCTACGCCATGATGAAGAGTTAGATCATTAATGTAGATAAGGAAAAGGATAGCACCCAGAACCGAACCCTGAGGTATAGGCCTGCTCCTGACAAAACAGGTCCTTGGAGAGACTCTGCACCACCAAGAACTACAGGTACCTTCTGGGTTCAGTCTGTCAGGAAGCACTTGATCCAGTCAAAAGTCCCATCCCTGCTCCCATACCACTCAAGGCCAAGCTTGTATAAGAGTCTCATGTGTGGCACTTTATCAAAAGCCTTGCTAAAATCAACTTAATGAGACTGAAGCAGATGAACTATTAAATAAAACAGGAACACAATAACACTTTGAACTGTTTTTTAACCTAATTATTTTAGGTCTGCCAGTAGTCCTAGACGGGGCACTTGTCTGACACTTCGGGCTGTGATCGGCGACCTCGTCAGCTACCCAGCCCGAGCCAGCCAGTGCCAGGGCCCAGGACCAGGGGCGCATATTACAAAGAATCCTAACTTTGATCCTATCTCAATTTCCATATAAAAAGTTAGGATTGATCCTAACTTTTTATATGGAAATAAGAGAAAGTTGAGATAGGATCAAAGTTAGGATTCTTTGTAATATGCGCCCCAGGTCCCTGATCCTGCTAGTGCTACGACGGTAGCGTATTTGTCTTGTAAGCTATATATAATATATAGGCCTACACTTAACCAGGGGTCTGGCCGGACGAATGGTTGCCAACTGGTGGCTTCGTCACTCTCAGCCACCAGTTGGCAACCATTCGTCCGGCCAGACCCCTGGTTAAGTGTAGGCCTATATTATGTAGTACGAAGCGCCAGCATGTATTCGTACGGAAGCTCATTAGAGTAAGCCTACACTACAGATAGATACATGAATATTTTATTGATGACAAAAAGCCTGCAGACGTAGGGCCTGTGCGTCATTACAGCAGTGCATAAATATTTACGCAGACAGGCTTACCGTACCGGTACTGTATTCAGAACGGAAAGTGATCACTGTCTCTGGTAGTCTGATTTGACTATGCGGGGAAATGAAAGAGACAGCCAGCTTGGACTCCCGTGAACTCATTCCCAGTACAGTAGTCTAGCTAAAATGTTATACATTTGCCAAATATAAATTAAGCGCAGAGAGCCTAAATTTACCTGGTATATTATAAAATATACTGACTTTGTATTAAAAATAATTACCTTTATCTTCACCCATCATTTCACTTCAGAAATGGCACATTTAATGACTGCATTCGCCGATACCGTGGGATTGTTGTCATCAGTTGCCATCTAACCACCATGTCCGGTCCAGCAGTATAAAACGATGACTGTCATTGGTTACTTAAATTAGCTCAATGTACTCTTAGCCAATAGAAAACCTCTATCCTTTGCAATACAATGATGTCCAGCTGTCAACAAATTCTCAATATTTCATCCACCCTGTCCACGTGAACAGGTGACAGAAACAGTATCATCATTGTTTTTTCCTCAATCATGGCGGAAGAAGTTGTGGCATCATCTGAACTTGATTATTATATTACTTTCCCATCGCCACAAACAACAGAATTTTCCACAGATGTGGATAACTCTCAGGACTCAGATAATTTTACTGATTTCAAAGAGCCTGTCGTGTTTTTACTTGGATGGGCTGGGTGTGAAGACAAATATTTGGCAAAATACAGTCAAATCTACGACCAAAAACGGTTGGTCAACTGTCAGTCTAATATTTGAAGTCTATAAAGTTAAACATGCTAAATGCTAACCCAGCAAACACGAAGCGTTGGCCCAATGTTGGGCTGATGTTGGCCCATGCCATGGCCATAGCCTATCAGTATCACTAGCCTCATACTCATAGGCATAGTCTAGACATAGTCATAGACTAGTCAGACATCACATGATGATAGGCGCCCAGGGGCAGGGCCAAGTCTACGTCGTATGACGCTGGCCCAACATCAGCCCAACATATTGACATTTAGCCTGATTGAGTCGCTTTAATAAGCTCAAAAGATGCGTCTTGTGCCCATGATGATGCCGCAATGCTTTTTATTTGATCTTGATTGGTTAAATAGTTTTTAAGTTATCGTCAATTTTAAAGCGTAAAATGGAGGGGGGGGGGGTGTTTTATGATAGCAGTCAGGATCAAAGACAAAGGCCTATATATTCATCATATAGGCCTGGCAGACCTGCTGATTTTTGTCACCCCCATTTTTTTTTTTTATTTATCATCCATCTAAGAAATTTGGCACATGTAGGCCTATGCAATCACAATATTTGGAAATATAAATTGGCCCAAATTTTAGAAAGTGATAAGATGTGGTTTAGTAAACATGCAAAGAAATTAGTAATACGACAAAATTTGGAATGTCAGGGGAGTCTAGACAAAACAGCTGAAAATACGCATTTAAGGGCCTTATCAAGTTTGTGATGCTGACCTTTTGGCCACCCTATCTATAGTCTTTTCGCCGGTGGAGGATGGTCTAAAATAAAAATTAGCTTTCTTTGATTACTTGGAAAGAGTTTCTTTTGTATACCCCCCCCCCCCCCCCCCCCCCCCCGGACGATAATAATGTTTCCGTCATTCAGTTATCATGAGTATGGGCGATAAAATGTGATAACTGAATGACAGCTCCAGGATACAATAGAAACTGCATAACAATTATCTTGCTTGTAATTAAATAACAGGAAGTTATCTGCTTCTACCAAAAAATTATTTTTAAATCAAATTCAGTGAGCATAGATATTTCTATTGATACCCGCAATATAACCTGCTTGGAACCGTATATATACAGTCTACACTTAGCCCAGCAGTACATACAAGGCTAATTAGCAAGGATTAATATACCGTATCTTTTCTAATAAACACCCATATTGGAATAAGCGCCCACCACCTGTGTAGCCTCAGGTGGTATTCTTATTATTGCCCAGGCCGTTTATTAGAATACATACAGTGTATATTACACTTGGTTAATTTATAAGATTGGGTTGTTTTCATTCACTATGAGTTGGGTATTGTGATAACAATTCGCAAACTCATGGTGAATGAATTATGTTAACCCTTATCCTGCTGACTATCATCTTCACTCTGCCATGTGATTTGCGGCACGCAATCCCATGGCCTCACGTTATACTGTCATCTGCCCTGATACAAATATCTTCGGACCAATCACATTGGTAAGCAACGTAAACAAATCGTCTGACCCCGGGTGTGACTGTCTCGGAAATCTGTGCCGCGCATTGTGAGTGGTCACCGCTGACGTCATTCAGAGGCACTAATGAATATTCATGTTAAGATAACCCCTCTCTAATATACAGTTCCCGTACACACTAGTTGTCCAGGCTAGAGCCATGCTCTGCGTGTATTAAGACTGGACTGGTGCAGATGGCTGACTATTAGTTGATCAAAATCACTGATATTGGGAACAAGATTTGTGAAGGATAGAGCTCAAATTAAAAAAATGAGTAATTTTCACCCATTTGAAGTTGTAGATCACGGTAGCGAGACACAACTTCATGAAGTAGGTGAAAATTTAAATAAATTTACAGGATAAGATGAGTTAATATTTCCAGGTAGTAAACATGGTAAAGGGTTAAAGAGATATATATAGTCGCGATAAGTACAATCTGGTGACGGAGACAATTACCAGTCATGCCTCACAGATTTGAAGAGCACATGCCCAGTTTGCGAACCTCTTATATTATATGACATATAAAAAGATCACCATTTGTTTCTGCTGAATTGTTTGTAATTGTATCTATTTTTCATCCATGGATTTAAGGCTGGAATTGCCATTGCAGTTTCCAGCTTTAACTCTTTGTGCCACGCGATCCACTCACAGCGGCTTTTATTTGAGATCACAAATGGACTGAGAGCTGCTCACAGCAGAAATCCTCAGATTGATTTATTTGACATAAAAAAAAAAAAGCAATTTAATATAGAATGAAAATTGTCAAGAGACCACACGTAAGTGTATATGTCGCTCTCATAGGATAGCAGGGTTTTCTGGAGGCCCTTTTAGGGGGGGAAGGGAGTCTCCCCCCCCACCTAAAACTGGCCACTCCCCCCCCCCCAAAAAAAAAATTGCTCGCTCCACTCGCACAACAGGTCCTCCCCCCCCAATCACTCTCAATTCCCCCCTAAAACACAAAATACTCCGGGAAACCCTGGATAGGGGCTGCACCCACAGCAGTGTTGTTCACCCCTGAAAATACCTAAAACTGTAAAATATTAAGTCCAAAAGTCAGATTTATACAAAAATATTCGAGACTGAAACAGCTAATTGACAAAAATTATTTATATTTGAAAACTTTAACATTTTAAAAGTATCTTTCACATACTATTTTATCAATTTATAATGGGACATATTTGGTATGAAACTTGCTTTCATACCCGGCCCAGCGGCACAAGGGTTAATTCTAGCATTCAATCACACACTGACTAAAACTTGGAAAAAAAAACAAAAGTAAAAAGGTTGGTTAATTTATAGTACTTTACAGGGTATCCATTCCAGGGGGTGCTCAAGGTACTCGAGCACACCCTTAATTCCCAGAGCTCTCCTTTTTATTTCCAGAGTAATTCTTTTTCCTCTAATTAATTTAGGCCATGCTCAATTTAAGCCATACCTTCATTTTACAGCAAACTTACCAGTAATCAAGTATTTGTTGTTATTTTTGTCCAAAAAATTTCAACCCCTATATATACTGGTATACATGGTATAGCAGGGGTGGCCTGGCACAATCAGATAGTGTATGTTTCAAAATTACATTACTTGAAATGTGTTAAAAAATGTAAAAGAAACAGACATGTACATACAGAACAAATAATTTTTAGGCCTACATGTACAGTACTTATCATAGTAAATCACTATTTCTCACCAGATAAGGCCACTATGTATAATTTTTCTGTTTTAGATCAGAAAAAAATCCAAAATCTAATGAGGGATGGCAGTAAAAAAAACATTTAAGAAAAAAAACAATAAACCTATTTTTAAAAAAGTTAATGAGGGCAACGAAGTAAAAAAAACATTGGAAAATTTCTAGAAAAGTTAATGAGGGCGATGAAATAAAAAAGACCTTTTGATCTATTTGACGAAAACCTAATGAGGGCGACAAAAAAACAAGCCAGAAAAAATAGCTGGAAAAATGTTTTTTATCTCTTCAAATAAACTTGTTTTTTTTCGGAATGTTTTTTCACCTCCCGAAATCAACTGTTTTTTCTCAGAAATCGGCAACAATCCAATGCGCGCGCTGGGCAGAAAAAAACACATGGTTTTTTTGGTAATGCCCTGTCTAAATCTAATGCGCGCGCTAATCTAAAACAGAGAAACAAAACATAGTGGCCTAACATCAACTTCTCTACTCAAAAAGTCAACAGGATTACCACAATTCAATCAAAAGGTCATTTATATTTGTTTAATTTTTTTTAATTTCTACTGAATAATGTACATGATTTCAAACAGCCACATGACCACTAGTTGCACTGAAATACTTTTGTATAAACCATGAAGACCATAAATGTCTTAGTTAGCTCTTTCTGATTCATTTGAATACCTATGAACTGGGTCTATACGACCAATATAAATATTTTACTCTTACAAGTTACAGTGTGAGGATCGAATTTAGAGGTCAGAATCTAACGTCTACAGAGGTCAGTTTCTGCCGACTAAACTCGATCCCCGCGCTGTAAGGGTTAATCATAATAATATTATTAATAATATTAATAATATTCCAATACAAAAATATCATTGTTATCAGTGGTTATATTGCATAATTAGCTGTTTTTGCTTCATTTGAATAGGCCTACCTATGTAAATGCATATGTTATATGTATTGCTCTATATATATGTTATCAATATTTCACTCTTTTAAGTGCAAGGATCAACTTTAGACGTCAGAAACTGATGTCTATAGACATCAGATTCTGAAGTCCGTCCCTGCGCTGAAAGGATTAAAAGTGATTCAGCCCATCAAAGATGACATAGATAAAATACCATGATTACCCCAGCTGGTCTTCATGCACGTGTCAATGTGCGTAATAAGTTTACTCATTGCATATAATAGTACAATTGGGGATATAATATTCGACTACATAGCTCGGCAGAAATTGCTTAATTTATTTTATTATTGCTGATATCTGGCGAACTGTGCAAAATAGCTGGACCATGGCGTTATTCCTCACAGCGCAGGGATTGACTTTAGTTGTCTTCTGTAGACGTCATAAAGTCAATCCCCACGCTGTAGGAGTAAAAATATTTATAATGGTTTCATACCCATATTAAACATAGGTATTCAAGTATTCAAATGAAGCAGAAAGAGCTAACTAAGACATTTATGATGATTTCACATTGTAAATAGCAATTCAGCGCTTTCAGTGTTAAGTACAGGTCTGATGAGCACTATAAAACAAAATGTACAGTTTCAGGCTTTTTATAATTTGAGTAATATTTGTGAAACAGCGCCATCTGTAAAGCAGCTCTATTACAATGAAACAAAACTTGCGGTTTCAGATAGGGATATGCCCTTAAAAAATACAACTTGATCAAATTCAGCACCTTCAAAATTGCCGACTTGCAGCGGTTAGTGATTTTAATATGCGTAATATCTGTTAAGCCGTGCCAGATAGCTAGCTACCATTACTATAAAATAAAATGTGCGGTTTCAATTTCAACCTGATCTTATTCAAAATGGCTAATTTGTGGCCATTTTTTCAAGACAGTAATATGCATAATTATACATGACTAATTTTCAATTTGATGGTCATGAGAGTCAACATTTTAAAAGTTATAATGAAAAAAGTTCAAATGTTTTTTGCTTTTAAACAGTGATTCAAGGGTTAGGACCTTGTTTGAAGTTTTAAATACCAGAGTATCACTGTATCCATGCGATATCCCCATGCTACTAAACTAAAATTTATGTGCCGAAAAATTAGAACGTTATACATGTGATGTATAGGCGAATGTAATTCTTCAAAGACCCAAAATGATGCTTTGGTGCATCGTGAGAGTTTAAAGGATTAAAGAATGTTTATTGAACTTAAACCAGTTGAAAAAATTAGGAAGTTGATCACTTAAAATTTGATTAATATTGGAGTTAAAACCTCCTATATACTTATAATAAGTGTTGTATCATTGGCATATACACACATCATGCACATGATGCATGACAATTTTAAATAATTTACTGGCATTACATAGAGAAAAAACAGTAGCTTGCTTCTAAAACAGATCCTTGGGAAATTCCTGGAGAAATAAAATTTGTCTTTGATTTGATGCCATCAAACTCTACATATTGTTTTCGATTGTTAAATAGTTCATAAGAAGACAGTAATTCTTTCCTCACTACATAATAACTTTTTTGGAGCAAGATTAAATAATAGTATCAAACGCTTTAGAAAGAACTAAAAAAAGTCCCCATATATTGAGGGCTGGACCGCTCAGCCATAGCTTCTGTCCATCAACATCAAGAATTAGAAAGGTGTTGTCTGTTAATCGAAGGCTCTAGCTCAGGTCGTTATCTGGTTATGAGGTTATCAGACTTACAAGCTATTTGTTTCCATGACTTTCGACCTTGCAATTAGCTCACTGTCACCGAGTATCCAAATTGACCTTAGGATTATTGTGGTGCACATGCGGCTAACGAATAGAGGCTATAGCTCAAGGCGATATGACGTTATCACGCTTACGAGCCAATTTGTTTTCAAGACTTGCGACCTTAGAATTAGGCCAAGATCACTAAGTATCAAACTTGAACTTAGGATTATTGTGGTGCACATGTGGCTACAAAATGTAGGCTCTTTCTAAAGACGTTATGAAGTTATCGCGGTTATCATGGTTACAAGCTAATTTTGTTTCCATGACCTGGTGACCTTGAATTTAGGTCAAGGTCACCGAGTATCGAAATTGACCTTAGGATTAGTGTTGTTCACATGTGGCTAAAAAATAAAGGCTCCAGCTCAAGGCGTTATGAATTTATCGCGCTTACATGCCAATTTTGTTTCCATGATCTGGCGATCTTGAAATTAGGTCAAGGTGCACAAATAGTTAAAAAATGAAGGCTTCAACTCTGTGTTATCATGGTTATGAAGTTATCGTGCTTACAAGCACTGACAATTAGTCGCTGAGGGGTAAAAATGGAAATTTGTGTTTTTACTTCTGTCAATATCTTGAATGATTGACTGTACAGTATCAATAAGTTGGCTTTATGTATACATAAATGAGATTTCACTTTTTAAAACATTACTGCTTTGGCAAGTTTCGATTTGTCTGGAAATAAGTCCATACCAGTTTCTACATGCACTAATGATTGATTTATAAAAAAAATCTCGGGAGTGACATGCAATACGTGCAGTTTAACACATTTTTATAAGTTTAAGAGAAATATCATAACAACCACAACTTAATTTTGCAGGTTGCTCATTTATAATTTTTAGAACACCGTTCTCATCAACCTGGTGAAATTTAAATAAGATTAGCTTTTTAAAATGTATTTTCAATGTGCATAATTGTTTTTTCCTAGCTAAAAACGTGTGTCTTGAATGTTTGGATAGCTCCATTGACAGTGTGTGTATTAATTATTATGCTAGTAGGGCTGTTATCATGGTTATGCCCATGATATCAGAAGAATTGTGCATTTTATGAATAAAGTATCAGATTTTGCATGATATATATCGAACCAAGGAAGTCACTATCAGCTATGGAACCATCTTGGCAGGGACCTCTGGTGACCTTCAATGACCTTCAACAGGTTCAAAGTGAAGGTCATTATTCACCTGCTTGAAAATTTGATTTTCCAGAAATAAAAGAAAAAAACAAGTGTGATTCTTCGTTTTGATGCGATTTTGACTCTTTGAAAATCCATTTATTGTACCTTAACTGAATCCTAATTTTGTCTCTGTTATAGATGTATCACGATTCGCTACACAGCTCCAAATGATCATTTGTTCATGAAGACATACATGTTATCCGGAACTGGAGAAAAATTATTGGAGTTGTTGACTGACCTTGGAATTGAAGACAGTCCCGTGTTTTTCCACATCTTTAGCAATGGAGGTGCTATGGTTTACCGTACTATGTCACAAAGGCTCTTAACAGACCCCTCTTACCAACATATCAAAGTATGTGGCTGTGTGCTGGATAGCTGTCCGGCTCCAGCCGGATTTGGATCCATTAAGGCATTTTTTACAGCGACTAGGATAACAGGAGTATTACAATGGCTACTGGGAGCTCTTTTCGCTATTTACCTCTTTCTAATGCGTGTTGTGATGCGGGTTAAAAAAGTGTTGTCGTCATCGAAGGTTGATGACAAAGTGGCCGTATATGAGCAAATTTTCAGTGAACAATCACGATGGCCCCAGTTATTTTTGTATTCTGAAGCTGATCAGATGGTTGGTTATCAAGGTATAGAAAAGATCATGGCACACAGAGCCCAGCTGGGTGTTATTATACGCAGCTTTCGCTGGAAAGATTCTCCTCATGTGATGCATTTACGTCGCCACAGAGAAGAATATATCAGACAGTGCCATGTTTTCCTTGAATTTTGCATTACGAATATGTAGTTATAATGGTCATTTTTGTTGTTGTTGTTGTTTGCTGTTAATTCACAAGTATGTGATACGCGATACACATTCCTATTGATTATTCTACTATTGTTAACATTTTACACTAATATTTAAATGTATAATTTTGATAATGTCACGTTAATAATGTTATTGTTGCCGATTTGATATTAGATATAATTCACCCATTGTATAACTTGTTTAATACATGCAAAGTACATACTTATCTAGCTTGAAAATGTTTTCGTATAAGTAATATCAAATTACGACTGACAAGTGTTAGATATAATGTGTCTCGCATTATGCCACTGTTGATAAAGATATCATGCCTAATTGACTTATCTTTCTACATATTTTACTCGATTCATTCATTCATCAGTGAAAACCTAAATTCTAAAACGTAGACATGTGTTCTTTTCCTAAGAAGTGTCAATAATTATGTAGGCCTAAGTATTGCTATGTGATCTTCCTTCTCTATTTTACATATAGGTGAGTCCCACAGGCCCATAATATTGAAAAAATGAATCCCTTATGAACTCGCCCAACTGTACAAAATTATGGATCATTCGAAAATTTAATATATGCCTACTTGAATAATTCCACTTGTTTACTTAAGAAACGGAATGGGGTGGTTCAAACGTTTATTTTTTAAATGAAATCGCAAATTCAATTCCAAAATATAATTGTAGAGATGTAGTCAGTTATCTTGTTAAAGACAATTTGCTACCGATATATCTATTTTTACTGATAGATTTATTTAAATTAAAAATCCAAAAATATACCGTAGCAAATACTACCCTGAACAGTGATGCAAACAAGATATTGTAATTCATCGTGGTTGAAATGAAATAAACAATGAAATTGTACTACGCTGACCTGTTTGTCTTTGAGACTTTCACTTGCATGTACTGTACCAACTTTGGATCGCGGACTGGGACATAAACCACGACCAAGTCTGTGAAACGCAATGACGTCACTCTGTGAAAACAAGGTTATATAACACCCCCTCCCCCATACTTCATTCTGTGAAACGCAGTGACGTCACTCGGTGAAAACAAGGTTATATAAGAACCCTCCCCCATACTTCATTGTATTAGCCAGCTCGGTGAAAACAAAAGAGGTCGAGGTCATTGAGTTCCACAGAATAAACTAGTAGGCCACATGTATATGCACATGTTGTGTAAATTATTATTTGTATTGTTGCGGTAGCCATACCCAGCACACACGATACATTGACCCGGTGCCGTGGGCCGTCGTCGGGCGACAGGCCAAACCCAGCATTGTGCCAATATATCATGTTTGCTGGGTAGTGGTTTGCTATATTAGTCAATTGCAAAGGGATAGCCGGGACATATCTGACCAAAATTGATGATAACTAAAATAATTTCAATCTTAATGGAAAAGCTTGTAAACTTTTAAGACTGAGATCTAATTGACCAGAAAATAAGTGGTATATCAGTTTTTTCTATTAATTATTTTATATTTCATTATTATTTACTATGAAATATAAACAGATAAATACAACAAAAGTGCACAAAATCATCACACGAAAAAGTGTATATATATATATGCACAAATATAAACAAGTGATGTGATTCTAGCAAATTCGAAAAAGTCGATCGACTATAATCATTATTCTATCAAGTTGAGAATATAATCTGGGTAGGCAATAGCGAACACATTGCGTATACATATATCTATAGCCATAAAATGAACTGAGGGCTCTGTGTTAATATTTTCTATCTGTCCTTTTACATGGGGTGTGGGGGCTTGCACACCACTGACACCAGTATATTTTGAAATCGAGCGAGGTGCTTGCTCACTCGGGTAAAGATGAGAAATGAATTTATGCCCAGAATCACTTTTGAGCTCGGTTGATGTATTAACTGATTGATCGGCTGAATGATTGATTTTAACTGAACGGATGATTGATTGGAAAATGGTATGGATTAGTTGATGGTAAAATTGTATATTACTGTAACCAAGAAGGTTATATATATATAACCTCCTTGCTGTAACTAAGTCTAGTACATTTAAAAGTGTTAGACTATGTCTATAGAATATACAATGAATATGACCACTTTTCATCCATAGGCTAGCCACTTGTTATTAACCGTGTCTTCTTTTTTATATAAAAAATGGTTTTATTGTTACTTACAGTTAACAGGTTACAAGTACAGTAAGGATATAAATTGTTTGTTCACAATTTTGTCTAGTTCTCACTCTCTCATAAATCTAACTCTTTCTGTGCTCATAAGGTACTGCTCGATGGTCTGGTCAGAAAAGTTGCCAGACCAAAATCATCGGTTCGGCGTATGGTAAAATATCCTTTGTCAGAGAACAATGTATACTGTTCAGGGGGCATTACATGCACACGGTTATTCATCTGCTGCAGGTACAAACTGGCAGACTTGGCATACTGGAGATGACCTGCTGCATGAAAATCAGGTATCTTTTCCTCCACGCAGTGAAGGGGAAGCTGCCAATTGCCTGTTCGCTCAGCTGTGATAAAGTTTAACATCAGTAATACTTGATACATTCCACTACTGGTTTTCAGCATGCTCATAAGGTACTGCTCGATGGTCTGGTACAACTTCCCTGCTGTACGGCTCCCCGTGGCAGCTTTGTCCAGGCCGTGAACAAAAAGCTGTTCAGATTGTTGCAGGATTTTATTGTCAACTCTATCGGGATGTTGATCTTGTTTCACTGTGTCTTGATACAGACTGGTCATACTGTCTTTGTCAATATCGCTTTCCCAGTCTGCATCTTCTAAAAGTACACATAGTAGTGCGGGCAATGTCAGAATATGGGCACGCACTGCTCGAGAAAAAGAATGACATGTGAGCATATGCACCACTGAACCTTTGACATATACTCTTTCCCAAAGGTCAGTCAAGCCACTTCCATTCATTATGTGTCCAATGCTGCCTAGATGTAGGACATTACCATGTGGAAACCGCCAAGTCGTACCACCACTTTATCTAAGTGCCTAGAGGCAACAACTATCTCCGTAGCTTTTTAATACAGTGGCTGATCACTGGGCATATATTGAGGTTGTATTTTTTACTTTGATTTAGTGCAAAACAGAAAGCAATGTAGACAGTGCTAGGGTTACTTGGGTCCAGTCTTATGAATGGTAAAGTCTCAATTCTTGAGCTCTGAAACTTATCATTTTTCATGACAGTTTTCATAAAGCCACTCCAAGGCAGACACGGTATTAGAATCAAAAGGTATCCTAGCATCCAGACCAAATTAAAGGCGGACAATCGCAGTCTATTATTGTCACTGGTTTGCAGGGGCTCTATATGAACTGATTTGAGAGCAGGAATTGGAAGCTTATAGTATGTTTTGATGGCTATTTGGCCAAATGTATCAACCACGTCTGGTGAGGGTGGCTGCATTATGCGCTTGACAGCGCATTTTTCAACTTCTCCAGGTGGTGTCACACAAGCTATAATACCTCCCATGGCATGAAATGTGTTGTGCCCAGTAGGCCTATGTGTGGCGACATTACTGATTAAAATCTGCATTGTCAAATACAACTTGTCTGAAACCTTCAAGGCCATATGAAGGCTCACCAGCAGATATCATGCCATTCTCTAATCTCTGTACCTCTTTGTAGTCATCGGCAAAACTGATGCTACTCAGAATGTCTATCATCTCACGGGAAGCATACTTGTGATGTAAATATACTGATATATGGCAAGTAGCAGTGGTGAAATGAAAGACCTTGGTCTGCAGGTGGAAATCACAGAATGTGCTATTTCAGTACATCGCCGATTGACTACCGGTACAGCAGAATTTTTGCACTTTGGGTCAAGTGACTTGTACAGGAATAGTTTAAATGATTCTGGTATCACCAAAGACGAATTTTCGAAGGTGGGATATTCACTAAGATTATGTACTGACAAACGAATCTCATCACGAATAATCGAAGCTGCCATTTCAATGATTCTTTCATTTTCACATATTTTGCTGGCCTTTTTGTCTGATTTACACTTCTCTCGAAGAATCTTGTGAGTGGAGTCACACAAACTAACTACACCGGACTTTCCAGTAAGGCTTTTTATAAATATATAATCTTTTTTTAAATTTTTCTTTAAAGTATTTGAGTGAATATCCCTCCTCACCATCAGAAAATGTTTTTTAATGAGATTGTTGATTACCGACATTTGATGACTATTCATTAGGCCTAAAGTTAACATATTGTTGTCTGAACATTTACTACAAGTATCATATGCACCTGTAATATTTCGTATTTGCTTTGCCATATGAAAACAGACATCGTTATTGATTTTTTACGTGAGCAATAAATAACTCCCAATGTGTTTATTGAATTAATATAATACTGTTAAAATCGAATTCCTCACCCCCAAAAACATATGTTCAGACTCTTTATTTACATTTCTATGATGATTTAAACCAGAGATATGACAAATTGCGAAATTGGCGGCCATCTTGGACGGCATCTTGAATTCCTCAAAAGGCCCAGGGTGGATTCATGGGGACTTTTAGTATGTTGTAAGGGATAATTTTCTGAACATTGTTTGAAATTTTCAGCTTGTTATGAATTTGTTCCAGGTTTCACTCATATATACCCCAATACTCTTGGCCTATCTGTTTAAATTCCGGGAAAGCCGGAGACGTTGTCCCGATGGTGGGCAAGCGTCGTAGACGGCCGCCCAGCGTTGTGCCAACATCGGGACAACGTCTCGTGGTTGCTGGGTTGCAATCAATCAATCAATAAAACTTCTATAGCGCCCAGGTCAGGACGTTTCCGCGATCATTGTAAACTTTTGATTGTAATTTATTATTCTAATATTTTTTTCGTACTTCACTTTGGTCATTAACATAACTAATATAAACTAAATATTTTACTCTTATTTATTTTACATTAGAAAACTTTTTTTAAAGTTTTTAACACTCCATATTGGGAATGGGTGGGACGACTGTCTTTCAGTCTAGGGCACAGTGTGACAATTAAGAAACCAAAACGCAGCTACAATGGTAAAATTATTTTATTTAGTGTTTAAAAATGTTTCGGAAATTACTAGAAGTAAATCGATATGTGTACAACTGTATAATTTGTATGCAGTGGTGGTTAACATGAGACGTTGGGCTAGGACCACAGACGATGGGCCAACATTACACATTAGCCATTGGATGAATGCATCGTTTTAGCTGGGATACCAAACCCATACTAACCACCCGTTGCTGTCCTGAAACTGTGACCGAAACCCTATTATAAATCGGTTACAGTAAAGTCAGATTTTTTTGTAAATTACCACATTTTGCGATTTATATCACTGCATGTGATGACTTACGATTAAATAAAGTCTGATATATTGTCCAAAAAGCATTTTGAAATGCCGATGAAGTGAGTGACATCCTCCGCACCGGGTCCGAAATTAAACAGGATATTAAATTCATATTTCACCCATATCGCACAAAGTAATAGCTCCTAGATATGCCTAAATGACATGAGAATAAACTGTGTATTGTGAAATGTAACTTTGAACGTGTTCCATTCTTTTTTAATGGTGAACGTTATCTGCCGCAGCCACTTGGTACTTTTAAAAAGCCTGACCATACAGAGTGTTTACAAATTGTCAAATTTAAATGCTTAATAACTCAGCAACTGGAAGAGTAAAATAAAACACTAATCTCTATGAATTAATCTCTTGAATAAAATCATCAAAACAGTTATGCAGCTTTAATAGTCAAGATACTTTATGATTGACAAAAATTATGCTTATTGTGACTAATTTACTCACGTCATCAAAAACCAAAAAATCAACACTTTTTTTCCAAGCTGCTGCTTTGTTTTAGTTCAAGAACAGAATGGAGCAATAAGGATATTCAATAATATGTTTTTAATTATCTATAAAATTGTTACAAACGACCTGATTGGATATTTACTGTTGCAGTTGTCTGAGCCTAATGTATTTTAGTGTCGATTTATTCCACGACAATGACGTTAAATTCGTTGAGCTGAGAACATATCTAACGACATATGTCTGTTAAAAAGAACTTTCTTCATTGCACTACGAGCTCCAATTTTGAGATTTCTATTCATATGCTCAGATAAACACAGTTAAATATCTGTTTTTCTGTTGAACCGTGTCAACCTTTGGAGATGACGCGTGGCCCAGTAAACAGCTTACAGTTCAACCCAGTGAACTTAATTTGTGGCTGTAAATTTTTATTTTTTTCCACAAAATACTATCTTGTAGGCACAATATATAATCTATATACCATCTTGCGAGTGCAAATGATAATTAGGTTCTTGTAACAATCCACCGTATAAATAAACAATAAAATAACTACATATTATCTGGTTATAGTAGAATCTGTTCTGTGATAATTAAATATCGCCCCACTCGGTGATAATAGTTCAAGTTATGTTTACAGTTGATATAGATTTTTGGCCTTCTATACATATGTTAAATGTATATAATGTTCGGGGTACATGGGTTGTCCAAAAAAAGTACATATGCTTAAATTTGATGGAAAAAATAAAGCTTTGAATGGTAGCCCCCTATTTACTCCGGAATACTATAAAACAGCATGATCTGCTATTGTAGATGACTAAGTTCATGGTATAAATGCCCTTTATAAATCACACTAAAAAACACCAGTCAATTAATTGCTATAGTCAGAACAATCAGCTTGAAAAATCAGCATATGTGAAGCGACACAATCAGGCCAAAAATCATCCAAAAGCCCAACTTTTCGCTTCTTGATTCGCTTCTTGATCAAAAGGCCCAGGGTGGATTCATGGGGTCTTTTAGTATGTTGTAAGGGATAGTTTTCTGAACATTGTTTGAAATTTTCAGCTTGTTATGAATTTGTTCTAGGTTTCACTCATATATACCCTAATACTCTTGGCCTATCTGTTTAAATTCCGGGAAAGCCGGAGACGTTGTCCCGATGGTGGGCAAGCGTCGTAGACGGCCGCCCAGCGTTGTGCCAACATCGGGACAACGTCTCGTGTTTGCTGGGTTGCAATCAATCAATCAATATAAACTTCTATAGCGCCCAGGTCAGGACGTTTCCGCGATCATTGTAAACTTTTGATTGTAATTTATTATTCTAATATTTTTTTCGTACTTCACTTTTGGTCATTAACATTAAACTAATATAAACTAAATATTTTACTCTTATTTATTTTACATTAGAAAACTTTTTTTAAGATTTTAACACTCCATCTTGAGAATGTGTGGGACGACTGTCTTTCAGTCTAGGGCACGTGTGACAATTAAGAAACCAAAACGCAGCTACAATGGTAAAATTATTTTATTTAGTGTTGAAAAATGTTTCGGAAATTACTATAAGTAAATCGATATGTGTACAACTGTATAATTTGTATGCAGTGGTGGTTAACATGAGACGTTGGGCTAGGACCGAAGACGATGGGCCAACATTACACATTAGCCATTGGATGAATGCATCGTTTTAGCTGGGATACCAAACCCATACTAACCACCCGTTGCTGTCCTGAAACTGTGACCGAAACCCTATTATAAATCGGTTACAGTAAAGTCAGATAAACCGTGTCAGCCTTTAGAGATGACGCGTGGCCCAGTAAACAGCTTACAGTTCAACCCAGTGAACTTAATTTGTGGCTGTATATTTTTATTTTTTTCCACAAAATACTATCTTGTAGGCACAATATATAATCTATATACCATCTTGCGAGTGCAAATGATAATTAGGTTTTTGTAACAATCCACCGTATAAATAAACATTAAAATAACTACATATTATCTGGTTATAGTAGAATCTGTTCTGTGATAATTAAATATCGTCCCACTCGGTGATAATAGTTCAAGTTATGTTTACAGTTGATATAGATTTTTGGCCTTCTATACATATGTTAAATGTATATAATGTTCGGGGTACATGGGTTGTCCAAAAAAAGTACATATGCTTAAATTTCATGGAAAAAATAAAGCTTTGAATGGTAGCCCCCTATTTACTCCGGAATACTATAAAACAGCATGATCTGCTATTGTAGATGACTAAGTTCATGGTATAAATGCCCTTTATAAATCACACTAAAAAAACACCAGTCAATTAATTGCTATAGTCAGAACAATCAGCTTGAAAAATCAGCATTTGTGAAGCGACACAATCAGGCCAAAAATCATCCAAAAGCCCAGCTTTTCGCTTCTTGATATGTCCATAATATGGGAACATGTCCCCAGACTAGAATTGTGGAAGTATTTTAAATTTTGGGTTGCTGTGGCAACGTAGACAGTGTGCAAAAAAAATGAAATGAATCGGGCCTTAGGCCACCTTTGTGCACATATAGGCTAAACTGGGCCAGGAGAACCTCCTGAGGATGGTGAGATAATTGAGATGACACTGTCCTCCAGACACAGGATTCGAAATTCGAGCCCTAGCGGTCTGAGGCCGAGCTCGCTACCTCTCGGTCACGGAGGCTCCCCACAATACTGACTTTCACACGTGGATGGGGAAGAAACATTTTGTGTTTCTTTCAAACCGCCGAGACCGGGAACCGAACCCCGGACTCTGGCGTGAAAGGCAGCGGTGCCAACCACTACCCTAGGGCCCCCGCCCCGTAGACAGTGTGCAGAAAGCCCCATTTATCAGCTATTTCTTATTTTGGACATGCATACATGTTCGAAATAAAATGTCGTCCTTTTTTCTCTTGTAACTGGTGAAAGCGCAACACAAAATTGGACATGTTGATTACATGTGAAGGAGCCAAAATAAAAATGATGATATACTATATAAACTATACTATATTTACATGACAATTAAGAGGTGATCGCCAATACAGTGATAGTGGGGATAGGCCTTTCATATTAAAAGTGCCGTGGCGGCAATCTTAGCAATGCATATTAGCCAAATTTCAAAATAAAATGCCCAGGGTGATTTGTCAGATAATATTAGCGAGTGTAGAATGTTTACGCCAAATTATTGAATATTAATAACTACAATAATACAACAATAAAACAATAAATCTACGCCACATAGTGTGTAGGCTTATGTATGGACAACCCATGTATCCCTTAACATTATAATGCAAACAATAATATATTTAGTGATAATATACAATTACACATAATAAGTACAAAATGTCGGGTATATATGACTTTTAGTCCAGTGATTTAACGTCAAATTGATTGATGTGTTGTATAGTCCAGTCCCCAAATTTCTCTGTGGTGTACTTACGTCGGAATCTACAAATGAAAAGAAATTATGGTAGTGTGATATTTTTTTGTAACAAAAACCAGGTTCTAAATGTGCTCTTTAAGCTGCTACTATATCACTAAAGTCATTTTTGAAACAAATTTAAACAATTAATACGATCACTCTAAAAAAGCTTGAAAAAGACATTTTCAAAAGATAATAAATGTTTTTAGAATTTTCAAAAAAAAAAAATGAAAAAATATATATGACAAGTAGACTACACTAAATCATATAAAATCTATTCCAAAAATTGAACTATCAGCCCATAATTACCCTACTATAATATATTTTGGCGTGAAAACTATACATGAACAAAATTTACGTACCTCAAGCCCATTTGAATCAAGATCGGTGTTTGCAAGGATTTTATCGCTAATATCGAGAAATCAATGTGAGCGATGAAACAATCTGAAAATAGAAGTGTTTGTAAAGCAAAAAACACTGGAGGCCCTTTGATAGATTCTTTGATATTTAGCTATCCCAACACTTTTGTTTATGTCACAATAAAAATAGAGTAGGTCTACACAGAATTTTAGTTTTTCATTTTGTCAAAAATACACAATTAAGACCTCTTATAATCTTATAATCATAGTGTACATAAATATTTTTTGTCAGTTCTTCTGATTAGCGATTTGGTGTCCAGTTGTCTTCAATTCTAGTGGAATGATAATAACATTTTGAATATACATCTATCATAATACTGCTTATGCAAGGCACAAACACTAAACAAATTCTGTCCCCTTTATTATTAGTTTGGACGTTCTATTATTCCATCTAACGGATGCTATTTCAGAAATCTGTTTCTCCTTGAGTTTTTAAATTGATTGGCATGAAGTACTATCACAATGATCTTTAAGTAGTGAGATATTGTTTTTTTTTTCTAAGCAATCGAGCCAAGAGCGTGTGTGTACGGTGTGACCAAAGGTAATGAGGATATATTAGCAAACTAGCATATTTCGTTAAGGGTGGGTCTGTGCCTGAAAAAAAGAGAGCGCAATTTCGGTATTCGGGTGTGCTCAGTACCTGACTCAGTACCATTTCAGGGTATTATTGCAGTCTTGTACGGTGAAATCACTAGAATATCATGCTTATTAGCATTAGGCTTAACGCATAAGGCTTAAAGGGACTGGCCCAGGCTAAAATCATTAAAAAATCGGTGATTTTATTTCGGGTTTTCAATATGACCATATGATGTAAACATGTACATAGACTAGAACTGGAAATTTTTATAATTTTTGTGCTGCGCGTTCACCAGTTAGGCTAGATATAGAGATTGAATTCCCGATTTCTAATTATTGACAACCATGTCAAAAATAGGAAATGCGGGAATTTCTTCTCTATATCTAGCCTAACTGGTGAATGCGCAGCACAAAAATTATCAAAATTTGCAGTTCTAGTCTATGTACATGTTTACATCATATGGTCATATTAAGAACCCGAAATAAAATCACCGATTTTTTGATGATTTTAGCCTGGGCCAGTCCCTTTAACAAAACCAAGTTGTTATGTGTGTCTATGTCATATACCCTGATGAAGCTCTAAAGCGAAACATGTCGGAATAAACCTAAACACAGAATAGGCAATGTGTTGTCTTCTCTTATTCAAAATAACTGATTAAGCATAAAATAATAGGCTACTATAATGGCAATTGTATTTAATCTCAGTAATTTGTATGAATGAGTCATTCATGCAAATTTCAGAAATCAGAATGAGCCTTCCAAATGAACAATTTTTTTTTATATAATTAGCATCTAGTAAAACAGTTAACTTAAATAAATTAATAGTCATAGACACATCAATCATTTCAATGATAAGAAATGTTGTTTGATCTAGTTATATGTTATTCTCTAACAGTACATACCACCCTGTACTTCTAATTGTGATATCGTTGGTGAAGAAAATTGTATATCTTGAGTTGAAATTTCGACACTATTCTGTTGCTCTGTCGTCCACGACGATACCATCTGTCGCATATTATCAACAACCTGTACAGAAAATCAAAAGTAGATTAATGTAGACTTCTGTTTTGGATAGATACAAAATATAGCACTTTTTGTGATAGATCTACATTGTACGTACGTGATATATATTTTCTAAATAAGTAGATTCTATACCATAGTCCTATAGTAACATGAATAAATTTACACAAATAACTTTTAGCTGTAGGCCTATAGCCGGGCCTATATTTGTTTATGTTGTGACATTTTCATTGGCATATATGTAAAATTAGAATGTCTCAGATATATATAGCACTATACGTAGGAGCTATAACAAAGGTTTTTTGTTAAATTTGGTTAATAATGCATCTTACTTGGATTGGGAAAATTGCATGGTCAAATTATCCAAACGGTACAGACTTTAGCTTGATTCGTGATGTTATAAAACACATGTATATTATCTGAACATTATAACGAATGTAAAAATGATGCATCCGTGTTGATGAAGATATATCATCATCATGATACTAATAGCTCTAAATATGACATTTTCTACAGTTTTGTCATCACATCTCTAACAAACCAGTATTAATATAATATGATACAACATCCACAACGCGACATATTCATCAGCCAAACAATGTTGATCATATTGATGTATAATAGATTTGTTGGAAGTGAGTAAATAGCATACCTCATTAGAAGCCACACTTTTCATTTCACTGAAGTTATTGCTGGCAAGTAGATGACTAAAGTAACAGATTCCCTTGAAACAAAAAGTGAGATATAATTTCAATGACGACATCATGTACATGGCTTTTATGCCTACCAATCATGACAGACTATTCCGGGATAGGCAAGTCTTTACTTATTGTTACTATATAGTATTGCCAATGGGATCTGCATGATCTGTATATTATTGAAGCAGAAGAGTTGTTATTATCGCCTATATGGGATCTGCATATTATTGAAGCAGTAATTATGTCCTTCCCGTAACTACGGGAGACATGTTGTTGTTGCTTTTAGCGGCGTCAGCGCACACATCTACCTTACATTTCCGGACAATATATCTGGAACTACTTGTCGGATTGCTTAGAAAGCTTGTACACAACACCTTTAGCGTGTTTAGGGGGTCTAGATGTGCATTGTTGGGTAAATGTACCTTGACCTACTTTGGTTCGGTACTAAAGCTTAAATATTTTTTTGACATACATTTGCGGACCATATCTCAGGAACTACTCGTCTGATTATCTTCATATTTTGCACACATGTGACAGCACATCCAGCGGTCTAGATGTGCCTTTTGGAGTAACTGTACTTTGACCTACTTTTGGTTCAGTACTGTGGCGTCATTAGATTCTTGACATCAGCGATGGCGACCGGAGTTCCGGAGTGTTTCCTTATAAACATGATAAACAGATCAATAGATCTCTGCGATACTATAAACACAGTGAACAGGTGAATAGCAATCACCATGTATTTCATTCTCAAATTGTGAAGAAGTAGGATCAATATACAACCTGACCCTAAATAAAAAGCAAGAAAAGTTTTTTTGTATTTTTATCAGTATATATCCTTCTGTGAAGTACATCAAAATTAACAAAAGTTTTCCCAAATTTAACCACGGGCTGGAAAAGGTTTACATGATAAATTTTCAGAATGGCCGCCAAATTCGTCAATTTGCACCAATGTTCTCAACAAATCACTGTTTTTAAAACAGTAATTTGTTGAGAACATCGATACAAATTGACGATTTTTTATTTTGGTCTAGTAGGATAATCTGATAATATCTTATTAGAAAGATTTAAAAACGTATTAACCCTTCAGGCGCTAAAGAACGGATATAATCGTTTTTAATTTATTTGTTAGCAGAATAAATTGCTGTTATCTGGTTATTCGGAATAAAATAGGTGTTAATTCAACATCAACGTACACTTGTAACTTTTGTGTATCAAATTACATGTGGGATTTAAAATGCAACGTTTTTGCGCCACAGCTTGCCTATATATTTCCTTCTTTCGCTGCGTCGGTGATTCTGTCCTTGGTCTTGCGTTTAAATGTAGGCCTACATATTATCACCCAATATTTCCCAACATCAGTTTGATGCATTCAAAACAAGAAAAAATAAACTAGTAACAATTAAGTTTAATTGTCATTGACATGTAAACAGCACTGATGACGGCAATATGAAATTGTTGGGCAACTTGATATATCAGGTTACGCAAGCAGTCATCTTCAAAATGGGCACACGTTGGTCACGTGTATAGGCCTTCAGTATACAGTATGCCTTCAGGTTGACTGCATTCAGCTGAGTAGCTAGAACCTGATTACAAGACTATGGATAATACACCAACGAGACACTCACTTAACACTGTTTTATTGTTAGGCCAACGTCTGCGACACTGGCCCAGCATTGAACCAACATTGGAGAAATGTACAATGCTTGAGGGAAAGTCTTCCTGCCCACCAAACACAAAACATTTTGTATAACATTTATACACCGTCAACATTGTTTAAAGTCATACAAATGTTTTGTGTTTACATGGTGTCAATACAGGCGTGGGGTCAGCCCGTTTCGAGATCCCTGCAGTAATACAGTCAGTTTGTTTGCAAGCCAACGCCCAGCTAAGAGCTAAGGGCTTGAGCTTTGATGTAATTAATAACTCATAGATGTCACTCAAGTATATATGACCTTGCTGTGATTTGAGAACTTCGGGTATGAAACGCATGATCAGATAATTATTTAGTATTATTATGGAATAGGGCCTAGGCCTACCCACAGCATCTTGACGAGTCTGTATTCACGCAGATCCAGCCTTGACAACTGGTGTATGCAGGAGCTGTACATGAGAGAGGGGGAATCGTAACATGAATAATAATTAGTGCCTGGGACTGGCGTCAGCGGTGACCAATGTTAATGCGCGACAGTTAAGGTGAAGGTCTTGTTGGACAGCGGCCACATTGAACCAGTTGACATGTGGAAATGTAAACACCAAAAATTACCCTGTTAAATCTATTTTTTCACATACTTTACCACTATGTCAAGCTCTAGGTGTTAATCTGGACAAGCAAGAAAGACGCAAGAATGAATATATTTGGCTCTACGTTTGACGGGATGCCTGTCTGACACTGCAATGCACTGGGACTGGGACCGGCAACCTCGCCAACTAAGCTGATGCGTTGATGACTGGACTAGCTTGATAAGCCATTGATGTCCCATTCCCCGTCTTTCTTGATAAAAGAACATCATTGCCAGCTGAAATAAAACTAATTATTTTCCTTTGTGTTCCTGTCAACTTCGTAAGACCAAATATAATTCAGAAATAATTAAGAAGAAATATCCGGAGTTGAGCATAATTTTTCTCAAGCGCTGGACGACGCTATGTTGACTTCTGCTGATCAAACATTGCATCTGATTGGCTGACCAAAATGTCACCTAGACTGAGGCAATAAGTTCACACCCTGGGTCAGATGCTTACGACGTGAGGTCATGGGATTGCGTGCCACAAATCACATGACAGTGTGAAGATGACCCACAGGCAAAATGAAATGAAATGAATCGGGCTTTAGGCCACTTTTGTGCACATATAGGCTAAACTGGGCCAGGAGAACCTCCTGAGGATGGTGAAAATGATTGAGATGACACTGTCCTCCAGACACAGGATTCGAAATTCGAGCCATGGCGGTCTGAGGCCGAGCACACTACCTCTCGGTCACGGAGGCTTCCCACAATACTGACTTTAACACGTGGATGGGGAAGAAACCTTTTTTGTTTCTTTCAAACCGCCGAGACCGGGAACCGAACCCCGAACTCTGGCGTGAAAGGCAGCGGTGCTAACCACTACCCTAGGGCCCCCGCCCACACCTAGACTGAGGCAATAAGTTCACACCCGGGGTCAGATGATTTGTTTAGGCTGCTTACGAGCGTCAAGTGGCCCAGTTTAGCCTATATGTGCACAAAGGTGGCCTAATGCCCGATTCATTTCATTTCATTTTTACGAGCGTCATTGGTCCCAATATATTTGTATCTGGGCTCATAACAGAATAACGTGAGGTCATGGGATTGCGTGCCACAAATCACATGACAGTGTGAAGATGACCTACAGGCACTAATATTGCATTCTAGGGGAGCCATGTTCTGCGAATTCTGACAGTTGACTATACCTTACGAGCCATTACAGGACTGCCAAAATTGTCTTCCAACCTGCAGCACGGGTGTAATATACAGATATAGAGGCTGATAAAAATAAAATTGTATAGGGCCTACGTAACATGTACTGATTTGGTGAAAAGAGTAGCACAGTGAGCGAGATATAATTTATATCACATTCGGCGGATAACGAGAATGTATGTACATGCTATATACATGATATAGGCAGTAGTTCAAGGCTATAATTTTAAGTAAATGTTCATTCATCATTCATCGCCTGTCTGCTTTTTTCCCATTTGATAATATTGTTAATTGGCTTACACAGGGCTCTCAAGGGCAAGATTCGAGGGGAGACTTGAAACTCATTTGTTCTGAGAACGTCGCAGCGTGAGAAACATCGTAACTTTCTCATTCATCATATATTTTTGTTACTAAAATTATTTGAGCCCGCTTTCATTTATTACTGTTCTTCCAGCTCCCAACAAAATTTAAGAAGGTATACATGTGTAACCTTATAATGTGAACACAATAACAAAACAACCTCTAGTATCTTTCATTGAACGATTGTCAACCATATATCTCAGATTACGTTTTCAGACCAGTAGTAATGATTATTTTAAATGGTACCTATTTTTTCAGCTAAATTATGTAATAAGCCGTTATTATTTGTATTAGACTACCGGTAATAGTAGGCCCAGCCCACCAGCCACTGATTCTACATTATTGTAGTTTTATTTATTATCTGCGCGGATACCGTCTTTATACTTCAGAATCTGACGTCTACAATATAAGCAACCACAATTTAAATCTTGGAAATGTACTCCCAAACCAGGTTATGGTAGGGGAAGTATACGTAGACATGGTAGTGTCAGAATCTGAATGATGCTAAGCTTCCTTAATTGAGAATTTTTAGTTATTCAAAATGGCGTCCAAGATGACCGCTGCCATATTCCCGGTACCGTATAGTCTGTAAATTGGTTGATTTTAGTGCAATTTTATCTAAAGTACCTCATTTCAACTCGTTTGGTGATCGGTCAATTCATGTAGACCACTTCCAAAACATTTTGAACCATATTTAACCCTTTTGTCCCAAGAATTATTTTTAACCTTTCTGTAATGTTGTTTATTTCGTATGCAAGGCCCCATGCTGTCACCAGCGCCCCACCCACGAGATCTTAGGTCGTGCCGATAGCAGGATAGGGAGAGATTGCTCTGGTCACAGAATGGAAAGGCTCCCAAATTATATAATAAAATAACACATTCAGTCTGAAGCAGATGATACATATTTCGCCATTCGTGTCTCTTTTTCATACCATGCTCGACAAACAATGATATATTTAATACAACTGAAATAACTTTGGAACACACACGTTCCTGGTTCTGTTCATGTGACCACTATGTAAATAGGGGGGCTAATATAAATGTACTAAAATATATAAATTCAAGGTTGGCTTGAGCGACATCTATGGGTGCGGACGGAGTTTGCCCGCTCATGCAGCTCAGGAAGTAAGGATCGGTAAACGTCAATCCATTGTGTTACAAAAAAAAAGTTTTTGCGGTTTAAGGTATCGATGGAAAACTCAAAAAGCTCTGTCTTGTTGCTAGTTGGACCAAGTTTCATTGTTTGACAGTCCATCTTCAAGTATTCTTGACCCTTAGCATTGTCACCCTCTCTGTTGGGAAATCAGATTATGCAGAGTAACACAGGCCTACTTGCCACTGACTGAATATTTTCGCAAATTTGCACATATTGATGTCACGATCACGAACAACGGGGAGTGGTGAGTCGCCCTGGGGCCGCATTCTCGTATAAGTTACGCTATATCGTAGGCTATCTCGACCAATCAGAAGCCTACAATATATCGTAACTTGTACGAGAATATGGCCCCTGACGATCAACAAGCCACACGTGGGTGAGAAAGGGCAGAAGAGTTAAATATTTTTTTAACCACAATAATCCTCAGGCATCAAAACCTGATAAAGTACATAACATCTGAAAAACTTGGAACACTCTTTGTATAACTATGATTAGGCTCAGTGGCCAAAAACAAAATGTGGTAGTGGCTGCAAATGCGGATGTACAATGCGAAAAAGTAAGCACACTAATAAAGAATGCTTAAAGCGACAAAATCAAGCCAAAATCATTATTTTGGCTCCTTTATATGTCCATAATATGTCAGCATGTCCATTGACTAGAATTGCATAAGTTTTTTTAAATTTTGTGTTGCGCGCTTACCAGTTGAAAGAGAAAAAAGGACAAGATTTAATTTCGGACATGCATGTCCAAAATAAGAAATACGGGAATAGGCCTAACTGATAAACTGATAAATGGGGCTATCGGCACATCTGCTATGTTGCCACAGCAACCCAACCAATTTAAACATGTTAAAAGACTTCCACAATTCTAGTCTATGGACATGTTCACATATTATGGAAATAGCAAGAAGCAAAAATAAAATTTGGCTTTTGGAAAATTTTTGGCCACCATAAACTGTGAAAATAGAACAAAAACATCTTCATACATTCCAACGGCTGATCATACATGTACCTCTAGGTAACGTTACACTTAGTACTGGGGTATTATTACAATTTTAAGATACTGTTTCCGGCTTATTTTGGTGCAATAATCCCATTTTTAGATTGCAATACTATCATGACTATTCTAGATAGTGGAAAAAATTAGAAAGATAATGTAAGACACTGATCGAATTTCCAGTCCAAGCAGATCATTAGAATGCTTTCAGCACAAAAACATCCCCGGAATCAGCTTCTCAGCTGTGTAAATATTGCACCCCTACTCTCAAAAGACGGATGCTATTTACTTTATTCATTTTTAAAGAATAAAAAAAAAATTAATTGCCCACCCAGAAAGAAAAAAAATATTCCCAACTTTATTACTAAATTGCATCACCCTCCTCCACTTTGAGAAGGTAATGCCTGAAAAAAACAATTTTGGTTCGCACAAAAATCTTGGGCAACCATAACGGCCAACTTGTTGTTTTTTACAAAAACAAGTAAGTTATAAGATGCAACTAATAAATATTGTTACTTGGTGATGACTGCTTGTTTCACAACTGCAATTAAAGAGATCATGATGTATGCATTTTTAATTGAATTATAGATGGGCCTTTGAACCAGAAATATTAACCGTTCATAGGGCCAGCAAGGTCAGACTTAAGGGATAATCAGGATAACCATATGTAACTAAAACTCACTAGGTGGTAAAGATATATTTTTTACCACCTAATTCTTATACAAATTATGATAAAAAATCAGCCAGAAAATTAATACATTTATATAATCAATTTTGTCATAAAGAGGATTATTAGTGGCTTTCCATTTAATAGATATCCCAAACTACATCAGATTGTTAGCATGTACATTAATCATGTTATTAACATGATTAATGTACATGTTAACCATATGATTTACCATATTTACCATATTAACATAATGTTAATATGGTAAATCCTATAATATATCAAGTATGATGAATTATAAATGTAAAGGAAAAAAAATAGTATAAGTTAAAACTTACTTGTGTAGCTCCCAAGGCAAACTCCTCTAATGTAAAATCTGGATCTACATTATTTGTTATAAGATACAAATACAGTTTGCCTTTGATCCAAGTGATGGGATTGGGAATAACAAACACATTCCCTTTGACTTTAGGAGATGATTCATCATAATTAGAATACATTCTGAATGTTTGGTGACAATGGTTTATCAACGTTTCACCATGTTTACATAGAATACTTCTTTTGGGCATGCCATACCAATACCGCTTTTGATTCTCTCTATTTCTTGGAGATATTACAACAGAATGGGGAAAATGTCCGCATGACATGTTCTTCACAGAAGTTGATGTCCAATTTCCATTGATAGTCATCAATCCTTTCCACAACATTCTTCCAGAACTGGAATATTGATGTGAAATCAAAGCCATTTCTATTTGTGAAATGTCAGTAATGCTTTGAAAAAACTTCAGAAATATTGGTCATCCAAACAAGCTACACATGTCCAGGGATAAATCTGAAAAAAATACAAAACATGTCTATACTGCCATACAAATCCAAAAATTCAGTATCTGCAGGGCTTGAAATTGGACCAAATTTTTAATTCTCCAGTCGGACAACATGCTAAAAGATCTACAAGTAGGGCCAAAACAAAATATATGTTTGTTTCCGATTTGTTGTCATTTTACCCAGTGGGTAGGTAGGAAATTCACATTATTTTTTATTTTATTTTTTGTCACTTCAACCAATCGGTAGGTAATAATTTTTTTTTTTAAATTCACTTCCATTGCATGGCTTATCTGTACATTAGTAACGATTTTTTGTGTTTTTTTATGCTTTTTGACCCCCCTCTCTTTCCGTACCGTTTTTACCTCTCAGCTGTGGCTGTGGGGTCCCTCAGCCAATAACATGAATAAGGCTGTGGGGTATGTGATCACCAGAGGCGGGGCGGGCGGTCGGTCGGTCAGAAATTCAGCTCTTACTAAAACGTTAACTAATGAATTTTTTACAGACATGACCTATGCGCAATTCATCCCATATATTTTTTCTGACACCAAGCCATAAGCGGCCATTTTCCAAGATGGCCGCCTAAAAAGCTTGTGGGCACGATAACTTATGAACCCTTGGTTGGATTGCATTCAAATTTGGTATGGTTGTTCTCAAGGTATTTCTGATGATCTGATGAATCCATTTAAAAAAAATTGACATGGTGGTAGTGGGGTCATTTTTTTCTCATTATTTCTTGATATTGATGGAAAGAGCCTACGGCTGAGGGGTCCTGCCATCAATTGTTAGCTATTTTTTTAGAGTTGAGTGTTTACAGTCGGTAACTCATCCCTAAACTAATGTTTCTTCTTCTTTAAAAAAAAAATAATAATAATAATTTTGTTTTTGATTTTTTTGAAATCCATAAAATAAATTTGGTTCGCACATGTTTTGATAGGGTCGGTCGGAAATCGGAAACAGTCCAGTAGGACAAAGCTCAGTGAAACTTAACTTGTCCTTGCCAGATTGTTTATCGCCTCGTACGGTCTGACGTGGCAAATTTCAAGCCCTGATCTGCTTACTTAAAGTGAGCATACAGCTTTGCAGAGTAGCATAGATATAGGATTTTAAAGTCAACTAACATTATATATAATCTTTCTACCTGAGAATTTTCTTGAACCCCTATCTATGACTAGACTATGTAGGCCTAATAAATTTTTATATATCTATGGAGATATCTGAAAATAAATGTTTGAATAAAAAATCAAGCTTCAGATCTATAGCCTAACATTACCAGACATATAGCAAGTAGGCCTACAATTTGACATTTGTATTATTTTATAATAATAAAAAGTCTTATTGCAATATATCATATAAATTATATCCTAATAAACTAAAGCCTAAGGCCACTATGTTTTTTTTCTCTGTTTTAGATGAGAGCATGCATTGAGTTTAGGCCGCGCATTACCAACAAAACATTTGTTTTTTCTGCTCAGCGCGAGCATTGAGTTCTTGCTGATTTCAGAAAAAAAACGTTGATTTCTGGAGATAAAAAACATTCGAAAAAAAGTTTATTTCAGGTGATAAAAAATATTTTTCCAGCTGTTTTCATTTGCTTGTTTTTTTCATTTTGTTGCCCTCATTAACTTTTTCAGAAATTTGTCCATTGTTTTTCTTTATTTGGTTGCATCTATTAACTTTTTCAAAAATAGGTTCAATGTTTTTTCTAAAAGTTTTTTCCCCCTCCCTCATTAGATTTTGAATTTGTTCTGATCTAAAACAGAAAAATTCAACAATTTTACATAGCCTAGTGGCCCAAGCTAAGGCTAAACTACCTAAAGCAGTAAAGCCCAAAAGTAGTCCTAGGCCTAAAGCCAAAGGCTAAAGACTAAGATAGCCTAATTCCCTAACTAGGCCTAAAGTAGGCCTGACCGTCTAACGTAAAACTAAAAGCCTAAACTAGTAAAAGTAAAAGGAAAGCGATAGATCTAGGACTAGGTGAGGTCTAGGAATTGAAAGTTTCTTTAAGTTTCACTTTGCCTTCCCAATTGCATGATCGATCGACTACCTATATCATTCATCATATAACCGTTAGTCCAATGTTGTTTTAATTATGTTAATGTCGATCAAATGTGTGGTAACTTCATGGAAATGTTCACGCGGGGAAATTTACAATGAAAACCATTCGACTTGTCACTTATTATCGCCCACTAATCTAATGGACTCGTAAAAAAAGTGATGCTAATTATTAAGTTAGTATACAATTGCAATGTCACAACGGCAACGACACGTCAACGCACAAATTTCAAGCATCACTAAGCATTTTATTTTGTCAATAATGATTGAAACAATAAATGTTAGGTGTCATAGTTAGTTTTACCGATCCTTTTAATTTCAGGACAGCTGTTTACAACACAGTCAGTATAACTAAACTGGCGCCCCATCTAGTGACTGGTAAACTTATCTTTACCAATAAACTCACCAGGTGCCCCTTTGACGAATCTGAACAAATAACATTAGCTTTTCAAAGTAGCTATTTTATCATTTGTTTTTAACTAGTCTACTGGACCGCAATTTCTTTGTTCAGTTAGCTATACGGAATGCTACAGTCTTAATACAAGTAAGTAATTATAATTTAAGTGATTGCTTACCAAATTGTCGGATGCCCCATCTAGTGATTAAGTCATTATTCTCCAATTTAGACTCACCAGGTGTCGCGATATCTGCGTGGTAACTATCTTATCTAAAAACTGGTGTGGCCAGGCGAAATGAGTCCTGTCGCCACGAATGGCTACTTTTAGGTGCTATCAATGGTCATTTTTTAATATTTACATTGGAGATATTTTGCTTCTGTCGCCACATGTGGCGATGTGGCGACCACTTGCCCACCTCTAAAAAATATTTTTTTATCAGGCGTTCACTTTTTTGCAACCTCAATTGAATTGAGTGATATCAGTCTATTTTTTTTTTTAAAGGGACTCCTTGGGATGAGACATTTTCAATGTTGTCAATTTTGAAAATTTAATTCATATGAAGCTATAAAGCCTACTGATCTTAACTGTAAATACGAAAAAATCGAAAAACAATTTTAAAGCACCGAAAAAGAGTGAAATAGTTGTATTTCCAGGTCGTGTATTGCCATGTCAACAAAACGAGTCAGCAATATTCAGCACTTTACATCACATATTCCCACGTATCAGACGGTAAGATCAGAGCAGTCGCCGCTAATTGGTGTCTCATATTCAGGACACGGGAGGACACACCTGCAGCACTGATTGTTTACCCAACGCTGGGCCGATGCCATCAGCATGTGGCCCAATGCTGTGAAAACATTCAATCGTCCTTCAGGTATACAAATAGTTTGTTTGGGTTACTTCTGGTTTCATGGAAATGTTGATTAGAAATATTTGTAAAAATATGAAAATTCTGAAAAAAATAAAAACATGATCCGTGGGATACACTACTTCAGTGCGGAAGTAAAACGAAAATTGATGTCATCCCAAGGGGCTGCTTTAAATTAAAAATCTAATTTTACTTGAATTTAGGACCCACTAATAATGGAGAACATTTTTTTTTGCAAAATAGTTTTTTCAATTTGAAATAAAAACATGGGGTAGGCCCCTAAGTGTGATTTGCAGTGATTAGGGTAGGCTACCGTATAGTTGTTCTGTTTGCGCAAATCTTTACAGAAAAAATCGATAGGCTTAGCCTACAATTTGGTAAAAAAAGTATACTGGTCATTAGCCCACCATAATATAATGCCATAGAATCTACCATCCTATTTTTTTACCCATCGTAATTAGGGCTACATTTGAAAAAAAATTGCGGTGCCGTAGGCCTATATCAAATCAATTGCAATTAAATTGATCTACAATATTTATTTATTATTACCAGGCTAAGTGACCGAGTAGCCTAAGTCCTCCAAAAGTTGCTACTGGTAAGCCTACACATATAGGCCTATGCCTATTTAGCTTTCAGTAAAGGTAGGCCTACGTGTAGGCCTACATAGGTAGTGGCGGATCCCGGATCTGAAGAAAGGGGGGACGCCAGGGGTTTTGGGGGCTTGCCCCCAAGATTTTTTTGGTAGATTTTAGCCAATTTAGGGGACTTTTAAAAGTAGGCCTATTTGGCGAAAATAGAGGGGGGAGGGGGTGCGCCCCCCCCCCCCTGGATCCGCCACTGGTAGGTACAGAAATAAAATTTGATATAAAGGTAAGGCCTATGTTTTAAGATATAGGGCCTATTAAATATATGCATGGTCGATTAGCCTACAGCTAATTTTTTGTCAAAATAATTTTTAATGTAAAGTTTAGGCTACATAGGCTACAAATGCAACTAGTACACACAATATGTCTTCTTTTTCTTTGTACAGCTCATATCTCGGTGAATAAGAGTATTTTCGAGCCGGATGATTGGATGCTCATGTGCAGGGAAGTGACTAAAAGCAAGATCCTGATGAGCTGTGCAGCTAAAACATCCCCCCTACTAGGCTGCTGTAGAGGAGTCAGGAGACAGGACCAGGGGACCATCCAACAAAGAATCTTAAAATTAAGATTATCTTAACTTTCTCTTATTTGCATTATGAAAGTTAAGATCATCTTAACTTTTCTAATGCAAATAAGAGAAAGTTAAGATGATCTTAATTTTAAGATGTTTAGTGGGATGGTCCATCTATCGTCGGTCTGGAGATAAGACAATGTCTACATAGTGGTGCCAGGCTCCACATTTTAATGGACACCGGGAAAAAAAATTGTTGGTAGGCAGTCACCCGGGTGTATGGTTGATGGTATTTCATCTGGTTTCCTCGGGTCAGTTGGTGCTGTAATGGTGTGATGTAGGTTGCAGGTAGGCCTATATCTATGACATTGTCATACCTGCCAACATAGAGAAATATGAAACAGGGAGATTTTAACTGGTTTTGCGTACAAAACCGAGAAGCTCAAGGGTTATTAGGTCTTTTCTGAGGGCATTCCTTCTATTTCCTGGCACATTTCACTAATAAATTCTAAAGTTATTTATTTTATTTTTTTCGCATTAATTTTTTTATTATCATTCATCAAGGCCAAGATTAAACATCAAATTTAGACTTGGTTGATCTGGCAAAGAAAAAAATCATTGTATCATTGGCAGATGTTTATCAATCATTGTGTCTGTAGCGGCTTTCTGTAATCGACGGAACTGACGAAACTGGTTTCCTGTAATCGACAAGTCGAAACTGATTAGACGAAACTGTTTTTTTTCTAAACTGAAGAGACGAAGCCGCATTATTGGACCTATACTAAGCTTTTTCACTCATTGTTTGTAATGGAGTGCATCACCAGGACACGGACTGAGGCCCGTCGGTGAGCTAGGGAGAGCCATCCAAGCTCTGCAGCAACCATACATTGTTGGGCTGTCGTCCCTGGTGTAGCAGCCCGTCTCTGCACCTGTTCTATAGCTTGGATGTTACGGCCAGAGGTTAGCCTTTTTCACCACGGTGTCAACCTACAATCATCTGCGAACAAGCGTGCCCTTGACGATACAAATTCAGAAGGTCATTGATGTAGCAGAGGAACAGTATCAGGCCCAACACTGTGCCCTGGGGGACACCTTCAGGATGTCACTGGTGTTGTGGAAGATTGCTTGCCCTCTAATACAACTTGCTGGGCACGGTTGACAAGGAATCTGTTGATCCAGGTAGGCCTAAGGGTTTTACCCCATACACCGTAGTGGTTCAGCTTTTTGGCAAGTCTAGCATGGGGAACTTTGTCGAAAGCCCTCGAGAAATCGAGCAAAATGGCATCGATTTGGCCGGACTCATTGACAGAAATACACCTGGCAAGATCGTCAATAGTGACTATGAGTAATTGTGACTCACAGGAACGAGGCGTGCGAAAACAGTGCTGTATGTCAGACAAGATGTTGTGGTGGTCTAAGTGCGACATGATGTTACTATGAATGACATGTTCTAGAACCTTGCGATCAGAAATACATAATTATGTATTTCTGATGCTATGCACGTTAGCAATATAGGTCTGTAGTTTGAGGGCTTTCCTCGTTCACTAAAATCTAGGATGATACGTGCATGTTTCCAAGCGGTAAGAATAGTCCTGGTCTAAGTAGGGTTTAAAGATATGCTAGTAGTCGAGCCAGTATGGAGGCAAAGTTTTTAAATAGCCTCGCAGCCTAGGGATTTCGTCAGGGCCGGCAGCAGAGTGAGGTTTAGGATCACTCAGTATTTTGCGTACTCCTGTTTCGTGGATGTTGATGCCAGCCATATCAGGGTGCGGTTAAAGACCCAGATCAGGGACAGATGTAGGCCTAAAATTGTTGATTGCGAATTGCCGCCTTGCCTTGGCTATCACTGTGAGCGATCCCATCCTTTTTAAGGGGAGAGGCACCAATGTCACATTTCCTGCTTTTGATGAAGGTCCAGACTCTCTTAAGAGAGTGAGGTTCACCCTCTGAGGGCTTAGCCACCATATATTTGATGTAGCGATAGTAGGTCTTCCGACATTCAGACTGAGTATATTTCTTGGCCTCGTGCTAGGCACCTCTGTCTTCAGAAGACTTGGTTTTAAGGGCCCTGCGCAAGAGCTTTTTCTTTCTGCGAGATATTCGTTTGATCTTGTTATTAGTCCAGGGCTGGCTGAATCTCGGGGAAGTGAACTTGGATGGAATGTGTTCATCCATCGCTTTGCAGCATCATTTGCTGAAACAGTCCCACATGTCGTAGACTTGGGCTACGTGATCCAGCATGCTCTGCACATCATCGGCTATACCATTTAAGAGACCTATGGAGGCCGTTGTTATCAAGTCGGTTCCAGCTTTTCTTCGTACAGGTAATATCATGTAAATCTATACATTTGACTAGGTCAGAAACATTATAGTCCTGTCATTAAAGATCTCAGGTTCAACATAATTACTTTTAAAGGTTTTTTGGCAGATTTTATATCGTTAGGACATGTATTTTACAGGGGGGGAAAGTGTAACAAAAATTTCCTTGGGGAAATGGCCTAAATTAACATTTTTTAAAATGGCCGCCGAGATCACAAATCTTATTTTCGGCATTATCGTTACTTTCAATCATGCTCGAAATACCTTTTTAGTGCTCAAGCTTGTATTTGTATGATCAGAGAATACACAATTTTTAATTAGCACAACAAATATTACTGCCCAAGATGCTTTTTCCCATCAATACAAATATGTTCCAGCATGAACATAATTATGGCATCGTAACTCACTCAATACTAGACAACCTATCGCTCGCCACATGTCTGCTCTAGAGCCCTTTTGGTCTGTTTTACTGTTTCACTTATCACGTAGGCCTGCATTGTGTTTTTACAATGGATAATATTTATTAGCACTAATTAGGGGGATAAATCAGGTTAATTCGGGCAAATCAATTAAGTTAATTAAAATTTAAATGCCCATTGGCAGCACTCTGTGATTGCTTGTGTTTTGACGTTGACACATCAATAGTAGGCCTAAGGTGTTCTGCATAACCATAACATTCATGTTTGTTCTTGCAGTATAGTAGATGATTACCACGCTTGGTTGCTGCTCATCTCACACAGAATCATGTAAATATAGTGATACATGTGTACAAATGTAGCCACTGTTTTGTTTTAGGTGTTGATGTAATTAGTGATATTGGTTATGTAATTGCCATGTGAAAAGCACATAATATTGACCATGGAAATAAAACACTTGGTAGCTATGGAACATGGTATGCGTGATATAATGACAGATGGTCCAGTTCTAAGGGTGAACATTAACATTGGGCTCACGGTATGAAAAAATATTTCTGAATGTTTTTGCATTAAAATATCATAAATCAAGGATATATATTTACACCAGATAGATCCATTCAGTCTCAATATCCAGGAAAGAAAGTCTGATATTATGCGTGAATGTTACTACATGGTCTAGCACCATGCAGATACTATATTTGCAACTCCTTTATCCATGTAAAAGCTCATTTTGCTACACTTATCATTGATATAACTCTATCTAGGTATACATGTACGTGTTCATAGAACACGTAGCCATATGTAGTTGACAACGCTAGATAATAATAGCAAGCCAATTCTGACCTCCAAGGCTCCAAGAAACAATAACATGCTGGTCTTCTTGGCCACAGCCACAAGAGAGTGTGGTAAAATATAACTCATGCTCAGTGTTTACTGTTTTCATACATGAATGGGTTTTTTGTGATATGTAAACTGGTGGCCAGTTCTGGTTTGCACTTAAGCCATATCTCAAATATATACAGAGGTCAGTGTTGATCAAATGTTAAGCTAGAGGCTGTCCCTTGCACACTGTTAAAGTTCAGAGATCTACTATATGATTTCATTGATTCATCGGTGCACTTAAACACTGGTATCTTTGCTTGGGTTTGCAATTAATAGCCACCAGCAGAGATGATGGAAATTTACCAAACACACACAACGAGATGGCTAAAACGTGCGGATGCTAAGACAGCTCACTGGCGGCTGTACTCGACTCACCAAACTGCAGACAGTGGTGATTATTGGTGGGAAGCAAGCGACACTGCCCTAGAAGTGAACTGGTTGATGTATTACTATCATAATTGCAACGTTGCAAATGTACAACGTTTCCATCCGTATTTCTCCCAGTTACAGTCCAAATTATGTGTACATTCATCACGTGTTCAGGTGCTGATAATTAAAAATTATATATTCAAGCACTCCTTGAAATTCCATATTTTCTAACTGTGACTATCTGGACACAGTAATTTTTTGAAGTCTCTGGTACTTTATGGCACTCTTGCTATCGACTCATTCTGCTGTGCATAAAAGTGTCATTCAGAGCTTCATTGTGTTACGTCGCTATGACAGCTACTGGAGTGGTGTATTTTCTATTTTTACATGAAGCATTGCAAGTATTCATGTGGGATATAAAATTAGGTGTCGGAATAACTAGAGGGTGTGGCTTTGATAATTAAAACCGCACCAAAAATGGGAAAGGTACATAAAACCATGCATGCTGTGGGCCTATCTCACATAATTGAAATCAAGAATGGATTGTGTTTCAAAAGATAAAAGAGATTTTACTCCTGGATTGTTGTATTCTGAAAGTACTGTATACGAAGTCTAGCATCTGATATTGTGTTAGAACCATCTGATAAAAATATTTATTCAGGAAATGGATGGCCATGTATCGATGTTCGGTTGTTTTCTAACATTAGCCTCTTCACCAAAATAGAGATCCTAGAACAAAACCAGATGGTATCCGTAGCCAAAATTGAGGTATATGCATATTTTGAAGTCATTTTACTACACCCGATGATATAGCACATGACATAGTCTGTAACACATACAGTCTTCACATATATGGCCATAAGTTTGCAAATTCTCAATCAAAATTAACAGTTTTGGCACCAAAATAGTAAAAATTTAATGTGAAAACCGAAATATAAAAAAATATAAATTTATCAAGGGCAGCAAAGGTCAAAGTCTATGCACAGCGATCTGAACAGTTGTTGTTTTTTTATCATATTATTTTTACATTGATATAATTCCTCAATACCAAATCTGAAAAAGGTTGAAAGTGATGGAATAAAAAACATAGATGTAAACTTGTAGGAACACGAGGGGACAATAAGTGGTGTGAAGAAACTACCAGCTTATTGGTGTCACTTGATTTTTTGATACCGTTGTCACGCATATTGCAATTTACACCATACGAAACATAAATATAGCTTTGTTGGTACAAGAGATTGTTAATTATTCGCAATAAGATGCAATTATTTCATTCACCTCTGTGTTTAGATCATGCTATTTATTATAACTCCAGATGACAAAGAAGTACTTAAAGCATCATTTATACCTTAATTTGATTATACAAACTTCCTGGAATTGTTCTGGAGACCCTATTTCATTATTTTGTCACGTCAAACATTATTTCAACGTTTGAAACGTATGATAAAAACACGTTTAGATAGATGTGGCATGCGGCTGCGAACGTTTGCTGATATTTTCAACTCAGCTATTGTTTTTTTTCACATTTTTGTCAGTACATGCATATTTTTCCTAATTAAAATGTTACGTTCTGATGGCAGAATATTGAAATATAATTAAACATAGGCTAATATCTTATCACATTTGTCATTAAACTATGTATTTCAGACTGTCAATCATATATACTCCACATTAAAAAGTCTCTAAAATATATTTACACTGTAATTTGGCGATACACACTCTATAGCCTTGTTCTAGAGGCTCGATTTTATATTTCTATTAAGTCAAACATTGGTTAAGTTTGGAGTTGAGGAAATATGTCAGCGTTAAAAAAATATGAAGACAAAAACGCATATTTTGATCACTGTTTTTTCTAATAAATATTGTCGAATGAATAAAACATTTTTGGTACCGAAATAAGTACATTTTATTGATTATTAGCGAATACATTGACAATTATGTCATTGTATCCATGTGGCATATTATGCTATCTGACATACCCCAGTTGGAACAAACCAACAATAAAAACTTTTTTATATAATAATTTAACTATACACCCTATCTGGGTTTTTTGTATAGATTCCATGTCACTGTCCCATCCATTCAAACCTTGGTTATTTCTGGTTTTGAGCCAACAATATTGAAATAGAGAAAACGTGATGTAGGAAAAGTTGGCAAACTCACTGTCGTATGCTGTTTTGACCTTTATTTACATTTAAAACACAATAATACCTTACTTTCTAATTTAGGTAATTTTAGAGGTTTTATGCTATTATTTCATCAATTTAAACCTTGGTTAGTTTTATTATTAACAAATGACAGAAAAATAGTTGATGGCGAAACAATTCTTTAATCACTGTGACATGCGGTTGTGACCTTGGTTGACCTTTATAATTGTATTATTATATTTCTATATTTATATTAATCATTAAAATCATCACGTTTTGGTGCCAGAACCTTTATGCACACATATTTCAATTTTTCTTGTAATGTCATACAGTACACCCCCTACTCTAAAGTGTCCCCTAAAAAATAATTGATACCACAATTTGATTGTACACACTACCTGGGGTTGTTATTGAAGGTTTATACTACAATCATATCAACTCAAACCTTGGTTAGTTTTGGTGTTGAGATAAATCCGTTTTAGGCGTCTTTCAGGAATTCGCTACTGGACTATTAGATAAGTAATTGGCATTGTAAATTCTATACTATTTTATTCATGCGTTAGCTATGCGATACCACATGTAGACCATATAGAATTGGAAAAGAATAGGCTCAGAAAATATAATATTGCTGACGAAACATGGCAAACTTTTTAAGGTAAGAGTTATGAGGTAAATGAGGAAGGGCAATACGCTATATCTATGATTTCCTGTTGTAGGCCTACACTTGGTTCTGGGCTAGATTTTAAGCTTGCTGCCATATTTTTTAAAACTGGCTTGCAGATCCATTTTGCCAATTAAGGAGAAACAATCTTTTATTGACATAAATAAAAGTCATTACTGACTTTTTTGGAACATATATATATCTACAAATATATACAAAATGATTAGTTTCGTAAAATCACATGGGAATAATTTCGTACCTAGAAATAAGATCACGTTTACTTGGTTAAGCGACATTGCCATAATATATGTGTGTGTATGTGTATAATAAGGGGTGCAGTGTAAATATGTATTTTTTCGGCTGGTGGAAAAATGAGCTTGCCATTACATTTCACTAAAATGGCAAATAATATGATGTAATAATATCCCCAGACTACATAATAGGTACATACACACTTAGAAAAAGCAAAGCACTGAAACATAGAGTATGGTCAAATGACGACAGTGAATTGGTGTCCCAGCTCTCCCGGTCCTCCCCTACAGGCCTACCTAGAATTATATGATAATCGACGCGGTCGCATGTAAGAGCCTAGCCAGTCGTGAGAAGTGTTAAACATAATTATTCACGTAATACGTTTCTCAACCTATATTTTATGCAACGTGATTGTATAATGACCTGTAAAAAATTGCTTGATATTTACCTTTGCGTATGTTTTCTATATACGCCAGAAAATAAGAGAGGGGGTCTGATTTAATAAGTCGTGATAACGGAATTGCAAGTCATGACGGTGAATTCTTAAGAGTAGTGCAGACTGATCAATTTTTGAACGATGTGGGAGCGTCTTTGGAAGCCAGAAATAATAGTGATACATTTTAGAAAATGTTTCTTACGAATCCCCTGGAATGCATGTGTACATGTTACCGCCGCCGCCGCCGCTCGCAGGTGTTTGTGAGCGCGATATCCCAAAATCCGCTAGTCCGAATCATTCGTGATTTTGTATGTGGGCACAAATCTGCCTGGTCGCAAAACGAAAATGCTTTGGTCGCAGTTCGTCGAATTTCAAGAAAATGGTGGCCATTGTTAAGTAAAAAAAATGTGAAAGCGATATCTCAAGAACCGCTGTTTTGTGAAAGCGATATCTCAAGATCCGCTTATCCAAATTACTCATGATTTGTATGGAGGCACTTACCGACCTGGCCGCGAAATGAGAAGGTTTTTCTCATATGCAGTTCAGTGATTTTCAGGAAAATGGCAGCTATTGCTTTTTCCTTGAATTCTCGTGAATGCGGTTCTACAGATTGAGAACCGCTAGTCTGAATCACAATTACATGTATATGCATACACTTACAAGTCTAGCCACGAGATAGAAAAAATATGATGTGTATCAGTGATTTTTATGAAAATAACGGATATTTATTATTTTTCGAGTTATTGTGAACGCGTTATCCCAAGTACCGCTAGTCCTCCTCACTCGTGATTTTGTATGAAGGTAGGTCTACTTACATCTCTGGCCACGAAAAGAAAAGGTTTTGCTCGCGTTTGAGTTTTTGTCGTTAAAATGGCGGCGATTAAAAAAAATTCTTGTGAAAATTCTGGAAAACCGTCATTCTGAATCACTTGTGATTTTCTACGAATTAGGCTATATAACGAAAACACTAACATATCTAGAAACAAAAGCATATGTAGAATGGGCAACAATGGTTCATTTTATAATGACATTTATTTCTAAATGGGCTACACCACATCATTAAAAATATTAAAGCTAAAAGATTGAATATCATTGTGGTGATCTGTTAGGTATTGCTGTGAACTAATTACAGTTTTGTCATACAATGCTTATTTCTCTTATTTTCTGTTTCTTTTATAATCTGTAGATTGATATTCGCATTCTTGTTCTTTCATGCGATTGGGTGGCCTTCATTATTTTACCACTTTTGAACGTTAATTCAAATGACCGTCTGGAATAGTGGACAAAGATATACTCTTCCATTATCAAAGTGTAACAACGTTTAACCCTTTCAGTACGGGGACCATCTTTATGCGTATAAAGACGGTCCCCGCATGGAAATAATTAAAATATTTATAATGACCGTAGACCCATGATCAGATAGCTAGGACATTTATGATGATGGCAAATTAAAAAAAACCTTGGTCTCCATGGCTCACGCATAAATAATCCAGCGTTGTAAGGGTTAACCCTTTAACCGCCAAATTATTCAATCTGAATTTTCACCCACTTGAAGTTGTGTCTCGCTGACGCGATCCACAACTTCAAGTGAGTGAAAATTATTCAGATTTGACAAAATGGAGGTCAATAAATTTCAAATCTTGCTGATTAATGTCACTTTTTATCTTTAACAGGTTTAAAAGCTGATATGTAATGTGATAGATAGATAGATATTGTTTATTTCAGTGACATGTACATAACAACAAATACATGGGAACATGAAATATTGTTAAATGAAGTACCCAGCCCTCGAGGACTTATTAGTCACTATACATACATAAAATATACAAAGGTGCAGTATAAGCTTGAAAAATAATAATAATAATAAAAAGCAAAACAATATAATGTGTGCTAGTTAAATAAGGCGTGTTGCCGTTTATACCAGGCATTTAAAATGAAATCAGCTACACATTTAACAAATTTATCATTCATTAAAAACGTTAATAAATCAATTCCTGACATGGCTGAAATATTTACTACAGTGGGTTCGATCAAATTAATATTATGAAAAAGTGTATCTCTAAGCTTACTATAAAAATTGCAGGTACATAAAAAATGAATTTCGTCTTCTATTGCGTTTTCGTCACAAAAAGTACAATATCTTTCATTACTAGGGATCTGTCGATATCGTCCTGTCTCTGTTGCCAATGGTAAAACGCCACATCTAAATCGACTCATTAATGATCTTTTGCTCTTAGGTAAAAGGGAATACACATACAATTCTGTTTGATATACTAATTTGAATTTTACAAAAGTTCTTAATTTTGGCTTGGAAGCTATGGTGTTTCTCCATTCTGTTTGTTCTTTCTGTCTTATTTTATCCATTACAACAGAGACAGGAATATGTGTGTAATTATTTGTATTAATGTTAAAGTCTTCTGACAGTGATCTTATTTTTTTAATCCAACCGCCGTTGTTATGTATCAGATTTTTTAAAAGTTTAGTATTATGATCGTCTTTGCTTTTTATGATATTATATTGTGTCCGCTACTTAAAAATTGGTAATGATTATTGTGATCTAATATATATTTTTTTTTGTGATACAAGGCCAGTTTCCTGGTGGAATAACAACATTTAGCACAATGGCCACTGCTTGTACATCAATGGTGGAGGTAGTCTACTTGTAGTTTGTACTTCCGGTATATGAATGGAGGGGATGAAGGGAAAAGTGGCCTGTAAGTATTATAAACTCTACTATATTACTAGCTTTATATACATGTCATCTGATTTTTATCTTGTAATATAGCGTGTTGGAATCGGTCAAGGCGCCATTGTAGAGTTAAACTAGAGCACTGTTTTGTGAGGTTTTCTAATAACCACAGCAGCATTTGATGTTTTAGTGAGATGTTAGCTATACTAGATTGAGCGTGTAAGAGGTATGCCGCTCACCCCCACCTCTGCCAGTTGCAGTCAGCGTGCCAGCACAATCGCCTGCTAGGTAGCCGTGCTGAACCTGCAGGTCACTTCCGGGTCAGTACTACCTGCTGCCAGAACTACATTGTTTGCCAAGGAGGAGGATCGACCCGGCGTACACGAGCCTGTGTTATGTTGTGGTGGCTGGGGCCTACAAACCAGTCGATGGCCATATTACATGAGTGACTGGCTGATTGTACATGCCCAGTCTCCCTGCTGCCTCTCTTCAGAGCTCCAGTTGTAGCTGGCACTGTAGCTTTGCCGGCATGCTAGCGGGATGTGATCAGGTCGGGTCTGGATCTACACGTATAGCATGAGAGGTGGATACTGAAATCGCGGCGATCAGCTGATCCAGAAGAGAACAGGCAGCGGTGTCAATGTGTTTAGTATCTAGTCGTCGTCTTCAGGCAGTGTGTTGTGTGGGGCACGGCAGCCCTGACCTGGCTGGGCAGGGTCCGCGGCAGCCTGCCCCACCCCGGGTGCTCGAGCTACTGCTGCTGCTGCCCCCCGATCCCTGGTCGTCGTCTCAGAGGACAATACTTCCAACTGATACCTTCACATACCAAACTTACATTCCAATGCGAGAGACTCGGGTAAGTAGTTGTTTGACTTTATAAGGCCTATACTATCACATGGAAAGTTGCTAATTTAAATGAGATGACAATATTTCTATAACAATGCATAATGTAATTTTATTAAAACGATTGAGAGACATTTTATGATGTTTGTGTGTGAATGACGTAGGTTAGTTCCGACCAGAATAAAGCATTTCGACTGTTTATCCAGCTCTGGACTACCTTTCTAATGCCACCTCATCACTAACCAGCACCGTGTTGCCGGTCGATTGTGTGGTTACCATGGGCACGGCCGTGGGAGGAGGGATTCTGGGTACATAATACGAGCTCGGGCATCGCCGTGCCAATCTGATTACTGCATGGCAGACTGCAGGCCGGCATAATCACTGACTTCCTAGAATACGCCGCTGAATGGCCGCTATGAGCCGATGTAGTGGCCGCCACCTACACGTTCACTATCCCAACAAACACCATACATTCACCCGATGTTGGCTGAATGTTCGCCCAGTGTCGAAGACGCTGCCGTCAAATTGAGCCAACATTGTTTCCTGAAAAATAAACTATAATCATGATAATGATTGGACCTTACCTTTAACCTTTTAAGCTCACACATCACGTATAATAATGTATTATACGCTCCACCATGTCCACGTTGTTTACTCTAAACAAAAACTAATTTAACATTGTTTAAGAGAAAATATTACAATCTTTCAAATTCATCACGTTTGTTTGGCTGGACTACCACTGCATAACTTATTTCATAAATTTGGGTCATTCACTGTGGCTACAATTTACAGGTAACAGTAAATGAAATGTCATGAAATGTATTATTATTATTATTATTATTATTATTATTATTATTATTATTATTATTATTATTATTATTATTATTATTATTATTATTATTATTATTATTATTATTATTATTATTATTATTATTATTATTATTATTATTATTATTATTATTATTATTATTATTATTATTATTATTATTATTATTATTATTATTATTATTATTATTATTATTATTATTATTATTATTATTATTATTATTATTATTAATATTATTATTTTTATTAATATTATTATAATCATCATCATCATCATCATCATCATCATCATCATCATCATCATCATCATCATCATCATCATCATCATCATCATCATCATCATCATCATCATCATCATCATCATCATCATCATCATCATCATTTATTATTATTATTAATATTAATATTATTATTATTATTATTATTATTATTATTATTATTATTATTATTATTATTATTATTATTATTATTATTATTATTATTATTATTATTATTATTATTATTATTATTATTATTATTATTATTATTATTATTATTATTATTATTATTATTATTATTATTATTATTATTATTATTATTATTATTATCCATCCGGATATTTCATCATATTTTCATTTGCACAGCTCACAAAATTTTATAAAAGTTTACAAATTGAAGCTGTGTACTCTGGACAGTTCCCCATTTTTCTGAATGTAGTGGCGTGGATTTACTTGGCGAATTCGACTAATGACACCCCTTTTCACTTTATCTCTATCCCATCTTGCATGACCATGTACTAAACATGCTAAATTGGTCTAATGTCGCCACTTTTTATTGGCTTACAATGGATCATGGATACCTTTTTTTATTTAAATGTACCGGTATGTTTCAATGTATTTCTCATTCAGTACGATTCTTATCAGACACATCTAGTTAACAGTTTTTTTCAAATACAGATAATTAAGTATTCAATTCCAACAGAATTCTTAGTCCGTAATTCCAACATCTTTTTTTACCTATTTCGCATGGAGCTGCTGTGCTGCTGCTGCTGTAAGCATATCATGCATATTGCATTTATATTGCTGTCCTACCCAGCAAACACAAAACATTTGTATAACATTTATACAGCGTCGGCCCAACGTCTTCGCCGTTGGTCCAACATTGTATAAATGTTATACAAATGTTTTGTGTTTACTGGCTATGGCATCTAGTGGGTTGGCAGCTGTCTGAAGCAATATGTACAAGACTCTAACCGTAATTGATATTGAATGTAGTCTTGTATAGCTAATCAATTTAGCGCCATAGTGCAGCGAAAAAAAGTATTACACAACGTTTCGAGCCAGCAGCAAGAATGTGGTGGTTCAAGTTTTTTTCTGGAAATGACAGGAACGACTTGGTGTATTGTATATCATGTATATCATGTATATTGCTGCATATATTAGCTTTGCACACAATATTGGTAATCTAAATAATGCTGTATGATGTAATAACTACGAATCATGCATAGTTAAATTACTTTTTTATCAAGGATATGGATCTTCTCAACTGCAAGGCTCGCTGCTCCCGAGGTCGCACCGACCTCGGGTCGCAGCGACCTCGTGAGCAGCGAGCCTTGCGTGGGAAGATGAGGATGTGAAGCTACAATCACAAAAGGTCGATAATTACCCAGATCCGTTGAGATCTGTTATAAGTTGACTGGACAATTATTACACATAATTATCTGTCATGTGATGTTGCAGAAACAGCTAAATGATAATAATCACATAATATACTATGCCGATAACTGACCGATAATGGGTGATTCGCGTCATGCGACGTTAGCAGGTTATTAAGGGTACTTATATATAGCGGGTACTTATTCAGATTTGTAGTAAGTTTATGAGGTGTGACTATTAATATTACACCTGGGCGATAATTACTATATATAATGCCGATATCTGGCCGATAATAAGTGATTTTCGTCATGTGATGTTATCACATATTGCGGGTAATTAGGTCTATTCAGATTTGTTGTAAGGTTTTGAGATGTTACTATTACATCTGGTCGATGATCACTCTGATTCTATACATAGAGAATGTAAACCACGGATGGCTATTATTAACACATATAACCTATTTAACATGTTTAATTTAAATTTAAAGTTGTGTCTCGCTACCGCGACACACAACTTCGAGTGACTGAAAATGTATGTGATTTGTGAAATATAAGTCCCAACATAAATCAGTGTTTCAAGATTGATGGAATATTTTACTTTTAACAACTGACATTACAGATGCCAGTAAAACACAGAATGCCTAGTCTAGAATCATGGTAGTCGACATCAGTGTTCTAGAGGTTAATATCCCTAACATTTAAGTCTATTGTCAAAGGTGGTATATGGTATTTTACATAGTGGCGGACATGGCCCTTCACTACAAAATGATCGAGATCAAAGAGTTTAAGAGTTAACATTGAACTGCCTCTAACCACATCTTATTTTTTCACAATTTCATAATTTTTTTCGCATAGGTTTAGTATTGTGGAGAGCCTATGTGAGCGACAGGTAGGGTGGTAGGCCTCTGGTCGCAATACCTCGAATTTCGAATTCTATATGTCCGGAGAGCAGTGTCATCTGATTCATCTCATCATTCTCAGGGTGTTCTCCTGGCCCGGTTTAGCCTGCACACATGTGGCCTAAATACCCATATACACATTTACCGAGATTCAAGAGATAAAGTACATGGCGATGATTGTGTAAACGAACCGTCGTGACATTATACTTTGACATAGATACATTAGCTGACTAGACATCTGATTAGTTCATGTCGCTATCTCAACCAATCAATTGACTAAGATCTAGGTCAAACTCCAATCTGCGGCAGCGCTGCTACTCCATCCACATCCCTGTTCCGCAGACAGTTAGATTGGCTTATTTGCAAATCGTTCCCCAAATTTAGCCTCTTTGCCTCACACGGGCTCAGTAAAATTCTTCGTGGCAGCTTCCACTCTGATTCTTTATTGTCTTATCAATGTTGAGTGCCTTGTGCCCTAGCCTAATATCATAATCTCTGTATTTTTATAGAAGGCCCATATTATCTGAACATCTTCGCTGCACCGTTTTAAAGAATAAAAAATAATTTAAAAGAACCCGATAATACACGGGGCGGGAGCCCTGGTGCACTGGTTAAAAGGTGCATGCTTGGAAAGTCGGAGATCGAGGGTTCGAGCCCAACTCGTGAACTTTCAATATCGTGTGGAGCCTCTGTGACCGAGAGGTAGGGTGCTCGGCCTCAGACCGCCAGGGCACGAATTTCGATTCCTGTGTCTGAAGGAAATTAATTTCTTTTATCTCACCATCATTAGGAGGCTCTCCTGGCCCATATTAGCATATATGTGCACAAAGGTGGCCTAAAACCCCATTAATTTTTATTTTCAGATAATACACGATATACAAAAACAAATATTTGTTTGCAATTCTTATCAATCCTTGTTAAACGAGCATACTCAGTAGTTTTTGTTCTGTTATCAAGTACCAATTTGTTATATTTCATCGGTAAAATTGTTTTCTCACGGAGAAGTGAATATAAATACAGGTTTCGCTCCTCCTCCTCCTTTTCCTCTTTCTCCTCCTCCTCCTCCTTCTCATTCTCCTTTTCCTCCTCTTCTTCCTTCTCCTCCTCCTCCTCCTTTTCTTCCTCCTCCTCCACCTCCTTCTCCCCCTTCTCCTCCTCCTCCTCCCCCTCCTCTTCTCTTCCTCATCCTCATCCACATCCTCCTTTTCCTTCTCCTCCTCCTCATCCTCCCCCTTTCCTTCTCTCCCTCCTCCTCCTTTTCTTCTTCCTCTTTCTTCTCCTCCTCCTCCTCCTCCTCCTCCTCCTTTTCCTCTTCCTTCTTCGCCTCCTTCTCCTCTTTCTCTTCCTCCTCTTCCTCCTCCAACTTTTCCTCTTCCACCTCCACCTCCTCCGCCTCCTCCTCCCTATCTTTCTCCTCCTCTCCATTTTTCTACTTCCTCCTTCTCTTCCTCTTCCTCCTCCTCCCCATCCTCCTTTTCTTCTTCCTCCTCCTCCTCCTCTCCCTACTCCTCCTCCTCATCCTCCTCTCCATCTTCCTCCTCCTCCCCATCCTCCTCTTCCTCCTCTTCTTTTTTCTTCTTTTCCTCCTCATTCTCCTCCTCCTCTTTTTCCTCTTTCTCCCCCTCCTCTTCTTCCTCCTCATCCTCCTCCTCATCCTCCTCGTCCTCCTTTTCCTTTTCCTCGTCCTTCCCCTCCTCCTCCTCCTTCATTTCCTCTTTCTCCTCTTCCTTCTCCTCCTCCCCCTCCTTTTCCTCTTTCTTCTCCTCCTCCTCCTTCTTCTCCTCCTCCTCCTCCTCTTCTTCTTTTTCATCTTCTTCCTCCACCTCCCCATCTTCCTCCTCCTCCTCCTCCTTCTCCACCCCATTTACCTCCTCCTCCTCCTCCTTCTCATTCCCGTCTTCTTCCTCCTCCTCCCCATCTTCTTCCTCCTCCTTCTCCTTCTCCTCTTCATCCTCCTCCTCCTCCTCCTCCTCCTCCTCCTCCTCCTCATCCTCCTCCTCCCCATCTTCCTCTTCCTTCTCCTCCCCATCTTCCTCCTCCTCCTCCTCCTCCTCCTCCTCCTCCTCCTCTCCATCTTCCTTCTCCTCCTCCTCCTCCTTCTCCTCCCTATCTTCTTCCTCCGCCTCCTTCTCCTCCTCATCCTCCTCCCCATCTTCTTCCTTCTCCTCCATTAGTTCTGGTATAAACCTTATAGTGCCTCTCTCTTTCATTCCCCTCCTTCTTTCTCATACTCCTCCTTTTATACTTCCTTCCCCTCCTCATTTACCTCCGCCTCTTACTCCTCTCCACCCAATATCCTCCTTTTCATCGCCCTCCTCATTCAGTTCAGTCCTGATGAAGCACTAAAGCGAAACGTAGACTTTTGAACAAAGGAATACAAACTACAAGCTACTCCGGGCGGGGGCCCTAGGGTAGTGGTTAGCACCGCTGCCTTTCACGCCAGAGTTCGAGGTTCGGTTCCCGGTCTCGGCGGTTTGAAAGAAACAAAAAATGTTTCTTCCCCATCCACGTGTGAAAGTCACTATTGTGGGGAGCCTCCGTGACCGAGAGGTAGCGTGCTCGGCCTCAGACCGCCAGGGCTCGAATTTTGAATCCTGTGTCTGGAGGACAGTGTCATCTCAATCATCTCACCATCCTCAGGAGGTTTTCCTGGCCCAGTTTAGCCTATATGTGCACAAAGCAGGCTTGGGGCCAAAGTACTCGGTACTTCGGTACTTTGGTACTCGAGTACCGATTTTGCAATACTCGTCGGTACTCAGTACTCGTACTTTTAAAAAGTACTTGTACTCGTACTTGTACTCGAGTACTTTTAAAAATAAAAGTACTTTTAACGAGTACTTACGAGTACTTCACGAGTACTAGTCATCCTTAATTGATTCAAAATAGCTCACAGACAAATCCTAAATCAATATTGCAGGATATGGAGCATTCAGTTATTGATTCTTTTACCATCCATTTAGCTAATATATTGAAAAATGATTTAATAAATACTTTGAATTATTTCAAAACTAGTCCAATTACTTACATCAACTTTTATCAAAGTGCACTTTTTTCACAATATCATGCTGCTAATAATGCTTGTTCTGCCTTGTATATACTAGTATTCTCGTGTAGTTCACAAGATAATTAAATAACCATTCTTAAAAAAAAGACAAGAGACGTTTCTTTGGAAAACAGGAATATATGTTGATATATAACATTTACTAGTGACTATAGTATACAGTAGAACTAGTAATCATCGAGGGGGGGGGGGGTGGCGTGATTTTAACAATGATGTCGCGAGATTTAAGAATCACACTTACAACACCTCGTTCTTCGCAGCTAAGCCCCAGAAACATGAGGCATTGAAACAATGGTGGTATAATGTTGGCCCACCGTTGAAGACTATGTACCAAGCTTACTATAGTTTCAATTAAATATCGTTTTTGTTGGGACGATAGATCGATAGTTGCCCAATTGCGTAGACACTTAGCCGGCATTTCGCCAGCACCGGACAAATAATATCACTTAAGTGAACAACTAGTTTATAACTGTTATCTTTATAAAGCAGTTGAGACTCGGTGTGGACTAAGATATATTAAAACTGCCATAGCTCATACAACTCAGTACCAGTGTTGTGTAAATATAAAAAAAACACGACCGCGACAACGCGACGTCTTATCTACAGAGACCTCACAATGCCGGGACAATGTCCACGACATTGGGTCAAGAATTAACCAGCAAGTACGTAAGATATAACAGTACTGTTCAAACAAAGATGACCAAAGTAATTAGACGACAAACATCATCCTTTAACTGCCGCAGCGGGACACCACTATTTTTTGTATATCATTATTATAAATTATTCATAAAGCGGTTCATCCAAAAAAAATCGGATCGCTGTACATACTAAAAACAAGAAAAATAAAAAATAAAATTAGACGAAATTATGCACAAGTTTACAAGACGTCAGGTATCTAGCGAACTAAACTATCCTCAAATGTACAATATATATACATTGCGTCAGGTAAGCACCAGTAAGCAGCAGGTAAGTCAAAAAATGTATTTTTATGATTTGTCTATTTTTTAATATCGTGATTATGTAGTTTGTCATTTGAAGCTAGAAATTGAGTCAGCAATTATAGCTACAAATTAGAGAAAAATATAATTGAACACGTTAGTGTCGCGTGAGGGTTAAAGGTGTGAGGTTACATAATGAGTCAATTGTAGGCATACGGCGGCTTTATATATTAAACAAAGGTGGCCTAAAGCCCGATTCATTTCATTTCATTTTTACAAGCTACTCCTCTTGCTCCTATTGCTCGTGCCTTGCCTCTGTCCCCTCTTCCTTCTCCTCCTCATCTTTCCGACCATAAGAACATCTAAGTCGTGAATGACTTCAAAGATTTTTTACAGTGCAATGGTATCATATATATAGACAGTAATCAGGTAATACACACTTCGGTTGACAACAGATTATGTTAGATCCAGCTCTTCCACCTCGTCCTCCTCCTCCTGTTCAAGTTTTAATCACCTCTATTGCCACGTTTAGTCTTTCTATAATACTTCAACCCTTTGACCGCCGGTGCCGTTCATATTCGTTTTTTACATTTTATATTAGCACATTACATATCAGCTTTTAAACCTGTTAAAGATAAAAAGTGACATTGATCAGCAAGATTTGAAATTTTGTGACCTCCTTTTGTCAAATCTGAATAATTTTCACTCACTTGAAGTTGTGGATCGCGTCACAACTTCACCCCCCCCCCCCTATAGAAAAACAGGGGTGCATTCTACATGCATGGGCTATAAAATGACATCTGAATGTTCCCCAACGCAATTTAGTGGGAATTCACACACATGGCCTTGTCAGTACTGGAATTACCAGTGATAAACTGTAACTGTACATAATCCCGGCTGGGGTCCGGGAGCCGCAAATAAGAAGCGTTTTCGGATGCCAGCTGGGGTCCGGGAGCCGCAAATAAGAAGCGTTTTTGGATGCCGGCTCGAAAGGGCTAATTCTTATTTTGAACCGGTTGTGACAAATCTGAACAAAATTATGTTGTCGGTGTTTTTTCTAAAATGAGATACAGCGGTGTTGTGAAAGATAAAAATACATTTACGTGTTCCAAGGAATTAGGAAGTTATTCAAACTAACGTTAAGGCACTAAGATCATTTTAGAAACCGTAGTGCTATTAAAGAACTGAAATCATTTAAAATAAAGAAAGATCAACCCTCAATGCTAGAATATACCACCTAAAAAATTATTTTACACAAAATAGCAATTGTTCCATTTAAATAACTATATTATTAATTTATTTATTACAAAAATAAAAGATGTATTTGACTTTTTGTTTGGATTTCTGCACTCCAAACAATGATTATTGCGGCTGATTACGTACAGATGGATCACACTAGACCTTTTTAAAGAAAAAACAGAACAGGAATTCCCGAACTCCGAGGCCCGGCTTTAGTCTGTTTGAGTGCTACAGACAACAAAATTAATGTGTATTGATCTTCCTCGTGGGCCAGAATCTTAAATGTCCAGGATATAATTAAAGAGACAAGTTCAAATATATCTTCGATGTGTATTCCTTCCACCACCATCGCCGCTGCTGGCCAACATTCATTCAATACTTGCCTACGATGTACCTAGTACAGAGTACGTAGGCCTACCCACCAAATTCCGGTTCAATGTTGGGCCAGCGTTGCAGCCCATTGCTGTTTCAATGTTGACCCACAGTCTTCGACGCTGGCCCGCATTGAAACAGCATTGGGTGATTGTACCGTGTTTTCTGACTGCTGCATTATGCTGGTGCCGTTTTCTATCCCGGTGCCAGAAACAGCAGATAACACAATACATTGGCCCAATGCTGATGTAATGCTGGGCCACCGTCTGCGACGCTGGGCCAACATTATTCCAACCAAAACCCTTTAAGCTCTTAACCACAAATATAATCGTGAATATTATTTTTTCTGAACACTTGTTAAAGACAAAAGTACTTAACCTAAGGACCTGAAACGTTATTTTGCACATGTTCATAAGGACTGGTGTACAGAAATGTGCACCGTTTCCCACACACAGCACCTCTCTTTCCCCTAAATAGGCTACAAACTCAGGCAAAATAAACCTAATAGGCTACGGCCTACGGCCAAGCCTAATAAACGAAGAGCTTTGCTTGATTCTCTCAAATCGTAAATTATATGTTGTATCATGGGGCTTGCTATGCTATCACGTTTGTGTGGTCGCAAACGTATTACTTAGTTTGTTACTGGAGTCTAAAACCACAAACCAAAACCAGGTGATGATAATTATTTGTAAATGCATAGATATTATATAATGGAAGCTGTTTGTGTTTGGTCATGCAAAACTAGAGCCGAGTGAGCACATTACTGAATGATTTATAGGCCTATAACAGTGAATTACAACAGCTTGTCATGATACCTGTATAATGTTACGTATATCATGTAGGCACCAATGATGGTTTAAGGTTGGCCCAGCGTTGCAGACGATTGAAATAAAGGTTTTAACTGGTCTTAATTGAAGACTTGGGTTTGCCAAATGCTGTGACAAAATAAAACTTAATCAGCCAAGATATTATTGCCGAGTGTGATGTTAAACATTTGGATAAAAACGGCGGTTATTTAATTATTGTTTTACTTCACGCGGATTCAAATGCATGGTTGAACTAAAAAATATAAAGTTTTGATTAAAGTATGATATCACGCATCTGTCCTAAATTATTGGTGAATTTGGTCGAACTAACCAAATAGATTCCCAAAGACTTCCACATTGCTTGATTGTTTGGTTGTGAAGATATTTGATAGATTTGTGTTTTATTAGTTCGGGCATACCGTACAAGTAATTCGAATACTCTCTTGCTTAGAAACTGCCTATTTATTATCCTGCTCTCGGATGACTTTTGAAATGACGCTGAACAGATTTTAAATGGTCATAGATCGGATTTTTTAGTGTTTGCTATGTAAGCCATTTTATGTCTTTCTGAGTAAAACACTGATGTTTGAATATCTTTTTAAACCAAACTGACTACCCATATCGGTCTATGTAAGTCAGAATGAAATATTATGACACCCAGTAGAGCTATTTTTGCAGCAAGTGGTGCCATCTACAAAACTCGACATCAATTCAGGAGTGTTTTTACTAATGTTCAACATGTGTTTCAATGAATGATTGGTCGCAATCTTTTCTGTGGACATTGTTCAGTTTTGTTCACATGTTCAAATCGACTATTTTTCAAGTTAAGGTTCATACTACTTTCCCATAGCCTTTTAATTTTGTCAATCGTATTTTGGAATGCAGGGGATATTTATTGAAAAAATATTATTCATCTCACTAAAATACTGAACATAGAGACGTGATCACACAGTCACTTTCTTTCATGTAGACCTATAACGTTACATGCTATATTTTGATACATGTAAAGGCCTAAAATAAACGGTATAAAGCCGCAGCATTGCGCTACTTTCTATGTATATATACGTGCAGGATGCGCCCCAACAACATGAGACGCTGGCCCAACGTTGGTTTGCTGTTGCCCCCATCGTCTAGACGATGACCCAGCAGTAAACCAACGTTGGATCAACGTTTCTTGTTTTCAGGGGGGCGCAAACGGTCCCGACCCAGAAAACGCGACACGTTGAAACGATGATGTTTTAATGCTGGTCCAGCGTCTGCGACGCTGGCCCAACATTAAAACATCATCGTTTCAACGTGTCGTGTTTGCTGGGCGATTATGTCCTGTTCACCGCCATGTATCGATCCGCGTGGTGGGGCAGTAATCGCTGGTCAGCCAGCTTGACCAGGACGGCTAATCAACGAATTGCAGGCCCCGATAAACTGTGACGAGAACAGCCACGCCGGACAGGCCCGTCTGAACCACTGGTCAACTGCCTGGTCAACTGCCTGACCAGTCAGCAGACCACCGCAGCTGTCATCTGTCACTTCTTGCCAGTGGTCACCTTGCTCATTTGCCTGCTATGGAAGATCAACCACTGAGGTCAAATCTGCATCATACAAGCTCCCAGTAGACATCATAATTGAAGGTAATGTTGGTTTGATGCTGGGCCAGCGTCGAAGACGGTGGACCAACATCAAACCAGCATTGCCTCAACGTCTCGTGTTTGCTGGTTAATTCTCATCCGCTATTCCTCTGGCGCACACAAACATTTGATGTATCATGATCCCAACTTAAGCATGTTAAGTTGAATGATACGCTCTGTGTACATTTCAACTAATTTGATAAAACACACTTTCACTTTTGTGTGAAAAAACTACAAACGGGAATAGCGACCAAACAAAAAAAAGGAGTCACAGCATGTTAGGTCGATAATTAAAAAATGAATCAAATAATAACGTTTGAAGTACCGTAATATGTAAGACTACCTAGCATAATTGTTAAAAGTGCATAGGTTAAGCTATGAAGAAGTTCACCAACTGGATACAATAACTAAATTTGGCATGGAATTAGCTTGATACAATAAAGCAAAATATCTAAGGGATCCCCAAAATTTTCTGTCGTCCACCCCTATGGTACCAGTAAAATAAAATATGGCCGCCACCTGAAACGTAGGTTGACTAAATTTTTGATAATTGTCGCAGATCAACATGGAATTTATTTTGGGGATAAAAATACACATTCTTAAGGTTACGTTTGCAACTGATAATAAAAAGTATTATATTGAGGCAAAATCAACAACATTTTAAAAACCCAGTCATTTCGCGTGTTGAATTTAGCCTTTCAGTCAAGTTGTGTCAGCAATTTTAGACATTTCTCTGTTCTACATAACTTTTAAAAACATCGAATTCAAACAAAGATTAGCGAAGTATATGCCTGCTGAACCAGATATCTGAATGGTTTCACCTCAAGGACGAAAGTGTTCATCTTATTATTATTTTCTTCAGCATAGTGTTATCAACAAAATGATGTATATCTACACTGCTAAAATCATATTTTTGAGTAAATGTTGTAGGCATGCCATGACGTTTTATGCTAACGCCCATTTCCCATATTCCCGCTACCCAGCAAACACGAAACATTTGTATAACATTTGTACAACTTCGGCTCAACGTTTTCGACGTTGGTCCAACATTGTACAAATGTTATTCAAATGTTTTGTGTTTGCTGGGTGGAGCCTGGAGATGCCATCCGCAGTGCTCCGAGCTGTGCTACGTGTAGATCCGAGTATCTGTCCGTGCTGTGGTCGGGTTCCACCGGCATCTACCGTGGGCCGCCGACAAAAAATTGAACATGAACATTCGTTTTCAATTTGTCCCGGTAGCAACACGGCTGAGAGCTCTGGCGTTGATCCGTCCAACCCTTACAGCGCAGAATTATTTTGTTCAAACCATGGAGACTGAAGGGTTTTTGTTCAATTTAAAATCATCATAAATATCTTAGTTAGTTCTTTCCGCTTCATTTGAATACCTATGTTATGGGTTTTCGACCATTATAAATTTTTTAATTTTTTCAGTGCGGGGATCGTCTTTATACGTCAGAATCTGACGTCTACAGACGTCAGATTCTGACGTATAAAGACGATCCCCGCACTGAAAGGTTTAAATACCTGGATAATCTGCGAAACTCCGAAACTCCGTGTTATATCCGTGTACACATCGCACTGTCTGCAAGGCATTCGTGTTACCTCCTTGGGCCACCGAGGAATGAATCGCCGTATAAATAGTCCCGTCACATAATTATGTGACCTGATCTGGCAAAATGAGTGGCAAAAATATAGTTTGGCAAATTTATGTAAAGTCTGGAATTGCATGATTTTGAGAAAATGGCATTTTAAGTTCAAAATGGCAATTTGTACATTTTTCAAAAAAACAAAATTGGGAGATTAAAATTAAATAAAGAAAATAATTCTACACGTTTGTGAACTTTAACAATACATGCCTGGTGTTTTGAAAATTAGAATGTTTGCGTTGCATTAATATGTCCTACTCCTACCCATTAGCGTCTGTTACATGGTAATATATAAATAGAAACAGATATCACTGATTCAAGTATAAATAGATTTAAAAGTGAAATATTAGACATATAAAAAAATCATATGGCAGCAAAAATATTAAGGAACTCTTTCAACATAATATGATAATTTGTTACTGTCAACATGGACAAACATCTCCGATCTCTGTTTTTTTCAAACATGGTACATCATACCTGCATGACCTGAATCGTCTTCAAGCTCTGCTGTAGCGTCGGTGGCCTAACATAGGAGTTGTACAGCAGTGTATTTATCCATGGCCACAAATATGCATGTTTTGTATATTCTTCTTCTCTCGATGCTGATGTGAACCGCTCCGACACATAGTCGATCAATTGCGTGTAGTTTGCAATCCGTGGGGTGGGCACAATAACCCTTTCAGTGCGGGGACCGTGTTTATACGTCATAATCTGACGTCTGTAGACGTCAGATTCTGACGTATAAACACGATCCCCACACTGAAAGAATTAAAATATTTCTTATGTTTGTAGACCCATGACATAGGTATTCAAATGAATCAGAAAGAGATAACTAAGACATTTATGGTGATTTCCTTTGGTCTCCATGTTTTATACAAAAATAATTCAGCACCGTAAGGGATAACTGGTGTTGATTCACACTACCCTCCCTAGAAGTGAGGTTTGATAAAGAGACGGAAGAAGAGCAAGAGGCTGGCATACGTTTCTGTAGTTATGTGCCAACTTGTACGTCATCTGGTAATCAACAGTCTGATACATAACAGCCAATGATAAATGATATGTGTGGGGTTTTCTCTTTTCGTCTTATATGCAAATAAAAGGACACCACGTCATTGATAATCAGATATATAACAGTATAAATGATTTTCATCTTTTTTTTTTAAATCATTGTTTGAGTTTGCACCCTTGAAAAAAAAAAAAGAAGAAGTGTTTATTCAACCATAAAAAAATAGTAAATGAAAGATGAGTGAAATAAAATTTACAGGGTGGTTTGGGAGACCTCCAGACCACAAGGTCGCTAGCATGGAGGCCACCCATGATATCATCTATATAAACATATAACATTTTGAAGTTATGAGTAGTAAACATATGAGCTATACATGTGAAGTGAGCGAATATAATAGCTTTACTATAAAGTTTAACCTATAGACGTAGTAGTTATATAAAAAATAAAGTATGAAAAATAAACTTTGATTCTGCCGTGCAAAACCAAAAGGCAGCATCTGCCTGCTTTACAAATAGGCTGATCCTGCCGTTTGGCTCCACAGAGCAGAATTCACTAGTTCAAATTGATACTGCATACATAGCAGTTTGAGATATTACAATCAGTAGCATATGTGTCTAAAAATATAAATTTGACATACGTTGAAAACCCGTTAAAACTATGAGTGTGTACTTTATCGGTTATTGATCGTGGCATGCTATTTACCGTTTTTGTTAATTGATATCGAAAACAAGCTTTGGCAGAATTATGTTTTACAAAAGGTATGCGTAATTTATGTTGATTTCTTGTATTATGAGCATGGATTTCAGAATTGAGCCTAAGATTAAATACATCAAAGTATTTTGGGAGTAAATTATGCTCGTATTTAAAGTAACATTTTAATAGTTGAAGGCGATATATGTCGTTTATTTTTAGGAGGTTCAATTCTTTAAATATCGGATCTGTGTGAGACAGGCGAGATTCCTTACGTATTATTCGTACTGCTCTTTTTTGCAATTTAGAAACTCGACTGTTTTCGCTGCCCCATAAAAGAATGCAATAGTTAATATGTGGTATTATTAGAGAATTGTAGATATTAATGAGAATATTTTGAGGAAGGGTGAATTTTAGTTTGTTCATTATACCTATCATTCTGACTATTTTATTTGAGACTTTGTTTAAATGATTTTTCCAAGTAAGATTCTTGTCAATGATCACCCCTAAAAAGTTAAAATTATCAACACATTCAATTTGTATTCCATTTATTTTGACAATTGGTAATTTAATTTGTTTCTGTGGTTTTGTGAATATCATGAATTTCGATTTAGCAGAATTTAGTGATAATTTGTTTACTTTCAACCAAGTGCTTATTTCTGCTAATCCTTTATTCAATTTGTTATTTTTGTTGAGATTGCTGAAATTAGCGAATAGTGTAGTGTCATCTGCGTATACAATGAATTTAAATAATTTACTTGAAAAAGAAATATCGTTCAAATAAATAATAAATAATAGTGGGCCCAAGATAGAACCCTGAGGAACTCCTGTTGTAATTGGTATGTATTCTGACTTAATATTGTCGTCTTCTACATATTGTAATCTATTAGAGAGATAGCTTTCTAGAAGTTTTAATGGACAGTGTTTAATACCGTAATGATTTAGTTTATTTAAGAGTATTGTGTGATTCAGGGTATCAAAGGCTTTAGAGAGGTCCAAGAATATGCCAAAAGGAGTTTCTCCTCTATCCATATCTAGTGTTGTTCTGTCAATTAATTCCATAGCAGCCAATTCGGTTGAGTGGTGCTTTCTAAAACCGTATTGACCGCTATGGAACAAATTATTTAGGTTGAAATAGTCATTAATTTGGTTACAAATAATTTTTTCGAAAATTTTAGAGATAGATGGTAAGATTGAAATCGATCGGTAATTTTCTAAAAGCGATGGATCCTCTTTTTTATGAATTGGTATTACCTTAGCGATTTTCAATGTTTCAGGAAAAATGCCTGTATTCAGAGACTGGTTAAGGGTGATAGTTATTGCTTCAATTAAGGGTTCTTCAATATACTGGTATAATTTTGTGGATAATCCATCCGGACCGGTGCTATGTCTTGTTTTAAGTTCATTAATTATTTTAGTGACAGTTGTGCTATTTGTTGGCTCAAAGTGAAATGTCGCAGTTGTGGGATTTTTTAGATAATGGCTGTAAGATTTGTTAGAATCAATGATGATTGCAGATTCCAATTTTGGACCAATGTTACAGAAATATCTGTTAAAGCTATTTACAATGTCCTTTTTATTGTTTGTTATTTGTTAATGTCCCGTTTATATTAAACAAATCTGGGAATTTATGTTTCTTGTTATTTTTATTTAGAATGTTATTAATAGTCGACCACGTCTGTTTAATATTATTTTTATATTTGTCAAAACAGGAATTATAATACTGTTTTTTCGCTGTATAGATGCTTCTTTTCAAAATAGTAATAAAAGTTTTAAGGTTAGTTGTTCTCGTTTGAAAATCTTCAGAGTCAGGTGACGTTTTTCTCAGTTTTCTATACATATCGTTTCTGGTATTTATAGATCTTATTATGCCTATTGTTATCCATTTTGACAGCTTGTGTTTTCGTCTGTTTAATTTAGCAGTTTTTGATTTTGAAAACATTTTAATTGCCTTAGTGATAGATTCGTCAATTATGTTGTAGTTTATGTTTGGGTCTGCATCAGGGTCCCTACTTATTATATTTTGGAGGTTATCTGCAGTAATTTGATTTTTTATATTATCTTTATCTAAAAGAGATAGTTTTGGAATAGTTATGTGATGAGGATTTATTGGAGTTTTATGTTTTTTTATATCTAATGTCATGAAGTAAGGGGAATGATCTGAGATTTCACTGACCAAAATGCATGTCTTCATTTCTGATGTGGCTTTTGGGAATTTACAAAAAAAGTTGTCAAGCAACGTGCCTTTGCGAGCAGTTAATCTGGTAGGCAGAGTGATCTTGGGGTAGAAGCTATGAGATATCATCGTGTCCAGGAATTCATTGAAAATAGATTTTTCATTTATATTTAATAGATTTATATTAAAGTCTCCTGATAGAATCGATTCCGTGTTTGATTTTTCTAGTTCTTTTAATATTGGACCTATTTCATGAATAAATGTTTCATAATGTTTATTTAAATCACGTTGTGGCCTAGACATATTTCCTATAATGACTGGTTTATAGATGTCTGAACCAGAAATTTCTATAAATTGTGCTTCAAAAATGTCAGATTTATCATAAAGTGTCAAAGATTTGTAATTTAAGTTATCGTTCAAATATATTGCCAGACCACCATGTGCACTACATTTTTTCCCCTGTGAAATCAAGTTCTTTGTGCTGATCATCAATTATGATGACAAACTTACTTACAATCACTTGTGTAGATGTGAACTGTGACAATGTCCTATGAAAATGGTATAACAGTGTATATAGATTGTAACAGTGTATATAGATTATTTAGTACTTTATTATTGATTAATAAGAAGGTGAACAAAATAATTTATCCAGGAAAAGATTAGATTTTATATAAGATTAGATCCCATGATTGCATTGACAATGCCCTTTTGTGCTGCTAATGAGCAAACAATTTAATATTTGCTCATGTTCTACTTTTCCCCGTGATGAACACTTTTTACCGTGACGAATGCTAGTAAATATATATTCGTGGTACAACTTTTATATGATAGCCTCTATATGATCAAACAAAGGGTAGCATTATGATAAACTAATTAGCATACCCGACCCTTAACGATATGAATAATATCAAAAGCAACACTAATCAGATCACCAAATCAGCTCAGCAGGTTCAGACAAAATGTCTGGGAAAAAAACGAGCAAAAATGCTGTTGTAAACAAGATTACTTTTGATCAAATGATCTTAAACTTTGAGTGCAAACTAATGACACAAATAGATTATCTATACCTGAAAATGACAATGGCGGCCATCTTAGACTTTGCTGCACAACATTTTGGAGGTCCCCTAAAAATGTGTTTTGTGGGCATCAACGTAACTCCATGGATTTGTTATGCTTTGATCTGGTTGGGAGATGTATTCCTATCTCCTATTCCTATTCCAATTAATGTGATCGCCTAGCCTCAGCCTAGAACAATTACGTAGCAGTAACACGTCCCACCAGCGCGCTACACACCTCTTTTAATTATGGCCAATTAGATAGTTTGTTGTTATGTTAGTGTTACCCATTATCACCCCTAAACCTCATCTGATGAACATCAAATCATTAGGATTATACTGCTCTGCAAAGCCAAAGGGCAGTATCTGCTTACTTGTAAAGTAAGCAGATACTGCCTTTTGGCTTTGCACCGCAGTATAGGTAACTTTCTATATTGTTGATATCATAATAATTGTAACTGGGTCTGTGTATGGCGGACTGGAGTGATTACCACTCCAGCCATTGAGTTGACTCGTTGGATTAACTGGTAGCGCTCAGGCATCAAAATGACAGGTTTGGTGGATCCCTGAGCTAGGCAGTGTCAACACTGTTACACTTGCGCCCAATAACTATTCTCCTTACCGGTAATGCAGTACTAATAGGCCTAAGCCTGACCTCAGCACAGAACACCGGGGATACGGTTGCGGTAAACATGGTAAATGAAATGAATTGAATGGGGTTTTATGCCACCTTTGTGCACATATAGGCTAAAATGGGTCAGGATTACCTCCTGAGGATGGTGAAGTGAATGAGAGAACACTGCCCTCCAGACACAGGATTCGAAATTCGAGCCCTGCGGGTCTGAGGCCGAGCACGCTACCTCTCGGTCATGGAGGCACCCCACTTATTAAATCTTTATGAGTGAGCGGGGAAGAAGCATTTTGTTTCTTTGAAACTTGGAGGCCAAAGTGGGCTTCGAACCTACGATCTCCGACTAGTACAGAACACTGGGAATATGCGGTAAAAGGCAGGAAGGAGAAGTCAACCAACGAGTGTGTTGAATGCTGCTCGAGACGAGCTGAGATTTTAAATTATATTTTCCTGGGTTTAACTGATAGCGCTCAAGCACCAGGATGTCAGGGTCGGTGGCTCGATCCCCTACTGGCTGGATAGTTTCAACACTGTTACACAATCATGATATGATGATATTTGTCACTTTCTAAACTGTCAGATATTCTATGTCCATTTTTCACTAATACAATAATATCGTATCGTCGGCTTATAGTTGCCCACAAGCGTGTGACGATTATAAAAAACATTCACTTTGACCAAAAAGAACCAATAGGGTGTTCTGTGTGACGTGTGTCACTCATATTGGTGTGTTCCCACTGGACACACGACGTTGTTGCGACGTAGAATCGACGTCAGTGACGTTGATTCAGCGTCGCAACAACGTCGTGTGCCGACTGGGTTCATAGTAGGCCTGCCCCGATGCCTCATGCGATCCGGTTGTGGTTCGAAACTCAGAGGTACTGAGTTCGAATCCCGGTCGGGTCGGATGTTTGTAATCGAGATTGTGCCTATACAAAAATACAGTGCTCCAAACTGTCTGGCCTGGAGTGTGCAGTACTTTCTATGGTACTGTGCACTGTAAAGAACCCTTGATCATTCGATAAGAGTAGGGCATAGTCCCGACTTCGGGCTTCCTTCTGTCGCAATATTGCCATGATTGTGCAGAAAGCGACGTAAAGCAATATTCACTCACTCACTCATAGTAGGCCTACTATTTTGATTGGGCACAATGCACATAACACTATAAATAATCTCAATCGTTTGTTTTCATTGCAATATTATATAAACCCTTATCCTTCAAATAGGTGAAAATTACTCATATTTGTTTATTTCGAAACCACATATTTGCAAATATTGATATTTAATTAAACACACATTTCATTCTCAACAACTGTGATTTAACCTGCTAATAAAATAGATTGAAAACGACTATAGTAGCGCTTAGCGCTTAAAGGGTTAATCACACTGGGAGGTACCCAGCAATGACGATACATTTACCCATTGTTGGATCAATGTTGGTCCAGCGTCTACGACGCTTGCCCAACATTGATCCAACAATGGGTGAATATCTCGTGTTTGCTCAGTACAACGAAACTTATCTTAATCACCAGTTTTCTTTGCCATATAAATTACACTGAGAGATATAGCAATCGCTTATTTTCATTAAGATATCAATTACTCTAGAAGCTGTGGCTATCGATTCCACTATTAAAAAGTAATATTTTTTTCAGCATGGAATACGTTATAGACATACGTAACCTACACAGTGCATGTACATTGTAGAGCAGGTAAATGTATTGATTGATTTTTTATGTATTTTTTTACATCTATTCTTGAATGTCAAAGATATAGCTTATAGTATATAATGATGTGCTTGTTACCGTAACCGTAATTATTATTTTTTCTAATTATGCTTGTATCTCCGGACGTTTTAAGGGACATTTCAAGAAAATAAATTGGAACTGAAATTATTTAATTGGTGTACACTAAGTAATTTGCTGCGCACGAAACAATTTGAATAATTTATTTTGTGCACACAAATCATTTCCTGTGCACCAATAAAATACTTTCAGGCACAATTTATTTACTTTAAATGTCCCTTAATTAACCCTTTCATCTTCATCCACTACAAGCTGCGAATTGCTGTCGCAATTCCCGACTTGCAGTGGATGAAGATGACCTGAAGTGGATGGTATGTGAAAAAGTATTGTTGCAGTTCCATAAAAAAACTCTAAGAACACTAGGTATAGCAAATTAAGTCATACTTCAGAGATGCAAAATGACGTTTTGATGCATCATGAGGGTTAGAAGGGTTAAAAAGCTCGGTGTGTGATTGTATCAGACTGTCAACCATACAATGCTACCAGATGGTATGCGTGCTGGACTCATTCTCGCATTCCCCGATCTAGCCGAGTAAACAACGTCTCTGGGCGAGCGCAGCGAGCCCGATCAGCGCTATCCCCGATCCAGATGGGAATGCGTGTGTCATTGCTTCGTCATTATCTTAACTTAAGGACATAATAATGTAACATTCGCCATTTTGGATAATGATTTCCAGGATTTCTGGATCTTTTTTCAAGAAAGGAAACAGTGAGACCATAACATCAATCATTAGATGGTGATTAATACTGAATTGGCGAAACACTACACACATCTATCATTCAGACCAGGCAGCTTATAGCACGGGTTTGGTCATTTTAGCGCGAGTCGTTTATTTTTGCTACATTTTGGCGGCAGCGGTGATTGCCTCGGCATTTCCTCTGGAACACGCTTAGCTACTTCTCTACATGTGTATTCTGTTAACATGTGTCATACATATTGCTTATGACCGGGTTTTGGACAAGTTCGATAGTGGTGTTAAATATGGACCGTCTTTATACGTCAGAATCTGACGTCTGTAGACGTCAGATTATGACGTATGAAGACTGTCCCCGCACTGAAAGATTTAAAATATTTATAATGGTCGTAGACCCATGACGGGTTATTCTAATGACTCAGAATGAGCTGGCTAAGACATCTATGATGATCTCTAATTGAAAACCCCCTTTTGTCTATACAAAATATATCGTCGCCTCGGAGCTAAAGGATCCTATCTGCCACTCTGACGAGTGTCAGATAGGATCCTTTAGCTCCGAGGCATGGTTTATACAAAATCATTCAGCTGTATCAGAGGTGTCATATACCTGGCTAATTACCAGTCCTCTGTCAAGTTCCATGGTATTGAACAAATTTAGAAAATTTTCATTCACTTGGGAAGCAATTCACATTGCAATTGAATGAAATAAAATAACCCTTTCCCCGCTAAGTTATGTTATTTAAATTTCCACCCACTTGAAGGCGAGTCTCGCTACCCCGGCGGGAGGCCTGGTGCAGTGGTGAAACTGCCGTTTGGAAAGTCTAAGATAGCGGGTTGGTCCCCCGATCTGGCAATCAAGTTTCAAAGAAAGAAAAGTTTCGTCCCCGCTCACTAGTGAAGATTCAGTATTGTGGGGAGCTTCTCTGACCGAGAGATAGCGTGCTCGGCCTCAGACCGCCAGGAATCGAATTTCGAATCCTGTGCCATCTCACCATCCTCAGGAGGTCCCCAAAGGTGGCCTAAAACCCCATTCATTCATTCATTCATTCATTCATTCATTCATTCATTCATTCATTCATTCATTCATTCATTCATTCATTCATTGACCACGACTCACAACTTCAAACCAGTCAGTGAAAATTACTCATATCTGCTTAAGTTGAGACTAAACATTTGCAAATCTTGATGTTTAAGCCCTCGTTTCATCAATGACAGTGATTTAAACAGGTGATAAAACAAATTAAAAACGACTATTCTCGTGCTTAGCGCTCCAAGGGTTATTGGATAAATACCGAGTTGAGGGAAAACACTGATTAATTCCGTCATTACATTACATGGAAGCCACTTAAAATCACCATTTCTGCGGAGCTCGGGCAATTATTTTGAGTCCCGTTCCATAAAGTCATGCCATGCATGGACAGGGAACCTATGTACGGAGGTGTGGTATCCACTGTAAAATCGTGGTACATTATTTTATGCAATATGCCTTTTCTAAAATTTATGAAATGGATGGGGCTTTAGGCCACCTTTGTGCACATATAGGCTAAACCTGGCCAGGAGGACCTCCTGAGGATGTTGAGATGAATAAAATGACACTGCCCTCAAGACACATAATTCGAAATTCGAGCCCTGGTGGTCTGAGGCCGAGCACGCTACGTTTCAGTCACGAAGGCTCACCACAATAGCCTTTTCCAAAAAGAGTTGATCTCAGGAATACAATCCATACATTCACGTTACTGGATAGGTGATGGGCTGATGTTAGTCCATCGTCTACGATGTCGGCCCGTCATCAGCCCAGTATCAGCTCGATGTCTCACGTTTCCCGGAAAGCGGATTGTGAATGAGCGGCACGTGAATGACTTCAATCAATAGTTTGACTACGTTAACTGGCATTGAACAACCAATCCTGGGCGAGCAGATGGCTGTCACGTGACCATGGGGACTGCTCCCGGCACGTCTGATGGCTGTCAGCACAAAGTACCCACCGGGCGCAAGACGTTGTCGCGACGTTGAATCAACGTCGTTGACGTTGATTCAACGTCGCGACAACGTCGTGCGCCCGGTGTGTAGACACGGTGAATGGCCAACATATACTGGGTCTGTACTGCACAGTACCCCCCCCCCCCGCCTTTCCCACTGCTGGATACGCGGAGGCTTCGTCCTGGCGATTAATTTTTCATAAGGCGTTGGTGGTGGGTTGCGGGAGAGGGAGGGGGCATCCCTTGCACATTGAGTGATACTGGGGCAGAATCGATCGTCTTGAGCACGGAGTCTGCCGCTGGGAAAGGGAGAGGGAGGGAAAGCGAGGGAGGAATGAGAAACAGAAGAAGAGAGAGAGGAGAGAGTGGGAGAGGGCGATTCCCAGTTGATGTCCTGCTGCAGGCTCACTAGCAATGTTTCATTGACACTCTGCCCACCGTATAGTTATAGTCATCGTCAACATATAGAGGACATTTACATAAATATATGAGAATCATGATTTGTGCAGCTGGAGTCCAGATAATCTGATTAACTCTGCCGTGCAAAGCCAAAGAGTAGTATCTGCTCACTTTACAAGTGAGCAGATACTGTCTTTTGCCTTTTCAGAGTAGAACTGTTATTTGACACAGACTGGCCGTAATATCTGGCTATGTGCAGCGTATTAATATACAGGGATATATCCGTGATTGGCCCTTAATTCCCTAAGTCCAATTTATTTAGATATGTGCATTAACGGTTGCGGTGATTTGCCAATCAATTTTGATGAAACTTTACAACGAAAGACAAGGTCTGTGACATCAGATAAATTTGACAAAAATATTGCTAACGATCAGTTGCTGTACTGATTCTAAATAATACCCCCCCCCCCCCCTACCCTACACTGTAGCCCTGCCTTATCTTACCATCTAGATAATGTATCATAACCATGTTAAAGACACTTCCTGCGCGCCGGGCATGCCGGGTAAGACGTATCGATCTTGCAGGCGACTCCGCCATGTTGGATTACATTTCGCTGTGGTAAGCATTGTACATGGAGCCACAGCAGCAGGAGTAGGCACGCTGTGAGTAGTACAGCGCGCAGCGAAAAGGCAGTATCTGCTTACTTCACAGGTGATCAGATACTGTTTTTGGCGCTGCGAGTAGTACAGCAACAGACGGCGCTGATGTGAATGGACTTCATAGGAAGCGTGAGACGTTGAATCAATGCCGATTTTTTGTTGGGCCAGCGTCTACGACGCCGGCCCAACATTAAATCAGCATTGATTCAACGTCTCTGTTCCATCTAGAGCCCCTCTCTCCATCCCTCTCTCGCTCTGGTTCTCTCTGCGTATCCAGCAGAGCAATATGTAATGTGACAGTGGCCGCGCTGGCGTTGTCTTCTTGCTCTGCGCCTTCTGCTGCTGTCTTCTGCAGCCTGCCGCAGTGGTTAGTGACTGACTGCTATGGGCCGTGACCGGTTGCTGGTGACGGCGACAAGGAGAGCGTGCTGGGCTGTCACGCGCCTACCCACGGTACTGGTGGTGACGAGCCGCCGCCGCCGACACATGGATTAGATTGTCGCCGTATAAGGCAGCATATACAGGGACATCCCAGCGTGTCCAGGCTGTGTGCGCCGCCTACGGCTTCCTGGCTTCCCCCGCCAGACTCCGTATGCTGATGGTACATCGGAGAGCGGTCGCAGTCACCACCTGACCACATTGTCACTCACCGCGGTCGTCTTGTGAGAATTCGGACATTCTGCTGATTATAACAGACTTATCTTCGCAAAATGGATGGACTGTCACGTGGAGGAGAAGCGGCCATGATCAGCCCGTATACTGACAGCATTGTCTGGACTGGTTCTGTCTGTCATACAGGTGATTTCTAAATGCCATCCTATAGCTGGCCTCGGGTGACGCTCAGGTTGACCACAGCAGCCGCTTATACCTGCATCAGTAGCCATACTGGTCACTAGCGGTCAGCAGTCATATTTGTCATACAGATAGCGGATTATCACATACATTTGACCAGCCAAGTCACAATATGAATTCACCGTGACAGCTGACAGTCACAGTGACAGTGATACAATACAGGGATGTATGTTAATTATCGCAGTGGATTGGATACTGTGTAATAATAGAATTTTGACATCTTCAGTACTGCTAGGAATCTGTTGACATCTTCAGTACTGCTAGGAATCTGTTGACATCTTCAGTACTGTCAAGAATCTGTTGACATCTTCAGTACTGCTGGAAATCTGTTGACATCTTCAGTACTGCTAGAAATCTGTTGACATCTTCAGTACTGCTAGGAATCTGTTGACATCTTCAGTACTTGGCAGGAATAATTTGTTGACATATTCAGTACTGCCAGGAATTTGTCACCTAGAACTAAAAGTCTGTCTTTATCATTAACAGATGACCATGTATATCACACGTTAGGATTATTGCCAACATTGTGTACCTATAGGTGTTCTATTTGAGGGGGAACCGTATTTCTTGGATAAGGGTAGGCCGTCATATAGCTGAATAAGGAGTACCTGGAAGTCGTACCTCGTCTATCACATAGGAGCCTTGGATAACCTGGTGGACGAGATGGTACAGAAGACACCGGATTACGTCTAACACCACACATCTCTATCACATCTTGAGGAGCACGGCTGTGACACGTGTTGCGGGACAGAGGCGGGGGTGGGCACTAGAGGACCTGCCCCGGCCCCCAGTGCCCTGCTATCCAGGCGCACGTGCCAGGGGGGCGCGGCGCCCACCCTGCAGCTGACGGCTTGATGCTGCGGGGCGGCGGTCGTGGGCTCTCGGGTGAGAACGACGGTGTGACACAACAAGTGTACCAGGTGTACGACCAGTACAACCAGACAGTAGCAGGGCTGCCGCCCCTGCTGCAGCAACTCGCAGACGGGGTGGCCTCCTGGCTACTGGCCGACCACGCCAGGGTCACTCCTCTACGTACCGGCAGTGAGGTACGTACACGCTACCAAGAACTTTTTACTTAAAAAAGTTATTGATACAACTTAACACACAAAACTGGAGATGTCTCCCCTCCAACAGCTTAAAGCCTAGTGTTAGCTGGGTACTCACAACACAATCCAAAAGCAGGGTTTATTCCAAAGGCGGGGTTTCGGGGTGGGGGGGAGGGGTGGCATCAAAACCACTAACTTGGATATGCCTGGGGGGTTAATCCCCCCCTCAAAAAAAAAAGTTGTTGGGATAGGTTTATACCATAGTTTAATAATTATAGCCCCAGAATTTACCATAAAAGGTCTCATATTTTATTGTTTTCTGTTTTCCCTGTGAGAAGGGTTACCGGTATTACTCGGGGCCACGGGTTATCTACATCTTGGGAAAGATTGAGACTGAAAAGGTTTATCCAGTAACCATGGTAACTTAGGCCATCTTTATCTGTTTATAGAACAATATGAAAAAAAAATACAGTGAAATTTTGTCCACAATGGGAATAGGTGGCTCAATTGGAACTAATATTATTTGTAGCCCAGCAAGCACGACACTTTGAAACAATGATGTTTTAATGTCGGCCCAACGTCTGCGACGCTAGCCCCACATTAAAACATCATTGTTGCAACGTGTCGTGTTTGCTGGGAAGTGTTCTTATTCAAAGACATGTTTGTGTCTGTTTTGGGCTAAACAATTGCCTCACACTCCAGAATACTCTATTTACCTGTATATATTTGAAACATCGTTGTACCTTATCCCTGGATTCCCGCTAAGTTATGTGATTTAATTTTTCATCCACTCGAAGTTGTGGGTCGCGGTAGCGAGACACAACTTGGAGTGGATGAAAATTTAACATCGAGCTGGTAAAAATATTAGTTTAATTTTGAGACCAGACATTTTCATATCTTGGTGTTTAAGCACACATTCCATTCCCAATAACCTCATAAACAGATTACAAACGATCATATTCATTCTTAATATATTTAGGAAGTATACATAATATAAATATACCGCTATTCAAAAAATGAATACTGCAAAGTGAAAGGTGAGTTGTGTAGTTTTTGGTTCAGTTCACCTCAGATCAGGAGGGGAGGGGGGGGGGGTTTAGAGTGAGTGACAGAAAACACGAAACATTGAGCCAGTGCTGGTTTCATGTTTGGCCAACGTCGTAGACGGTGGGCCAACATTAATGTCTCATTAATGCCTTCCTCATCATGAAATAATTCAAAGCTTCCTTATAGTGCACAGTACCATAGGCATGACTGCACACCCACACATTTGGACAGTTTAGAGCACTGTGTGCCCAACAACGATGACATGTTTTTTCTCAACTGACTAGCATACGCGAGAATCAAACAATTTTTTTATTATAAACCATATTATAAATCATATCATATTTTTTAACCATGATAATCATCATATAAAGTGTATTCGATACATCATCTGATAGTGAAGATAGGGTATATATGTGTTGTACTGTAATTATGCTAATCGTAATTATTGAATGAAAATGTCAATAACGTATCATACATCATCGTGTAACCCCCATTAGGAGTCGAATACGCCGTTATCGGCGTGTCAGTATACGGTGACCTCATGTGGGTGCAGCCACCCTCTCAGTACCGTTAACTAATCTTGATAGAAAAGGTGTCAAACGAAATTAATCGCCCCTTTAGAAGTTATAATACAGGCGGCTGTGAATAGTGACACCATTCTTGTGATACCTGAAAGTAGAATACTTTTTCTTTTCGTTTGAAGCTGGAATTGCTGACGCAATTTCCAGCTTCAAACGAACGAAAAATACCACGCCACACGCAGCGTTTAAAAGGTTAACGGGTAGTTTGGCAAGGGCGAGAAAATAAATGAATAATTAGCAAGATTAGTGGGGCATCGGGCAATCTGGCGTTCGTGACAGATATTATTTTTATGTGATATAATTTTTGGCATTTTAAGCTGCTTTAAAAAAAAAGAGAAAAAACACTACACACCAGTTGAGAAGAGGTCAGGGGTTAATGAGCGATTTGATAAAGATGACAAATGAAATGAATAATTAGTGGATCATGCCACGCGCATGTAATTATGGCCTTAACTAGCCGGGCGAGAGGAGGAAAGCCACTCGAGGTCAATGAAAATGCATAGGCATTATTTACTCACATATGCGGGATTTGAACCGACCTGTGGCGGTTCGCAAGGAAATAATTATGGTGGTACTTAAACTGTTAAAGGAAGACGTTACTCACGACTGAAATGCAAAATAATAACAAAACGGAGAAAATTTGTGGAATTACTAGCTGTGAATCATCGGTCCGATAACTAACCAGCAAGCAATTGGCGTTGACCTTGTGTTGTTTTAATGTTGTTTAACATCAAAGTAACACACGGTTAAAATTCCGTTTTTACTGGGTACAAATTTTGACACCATTTTAACTGTACTATAAGTGTTTGTACAACCCATATGTACATAGTATCTTCTTTGTTTGTGTACCATACCATAGGTTGATCAACAATATGTGAGATTGATCAATAGCGGAGGGTTTTTTAATTCATGAAATAACATCCCAGTACCTGGATGATACCACAGGCCCGGATGTCCAAGGGGTGTGACAGTGGATGATGCCATCAAGAAACCTTTAACCGCCGGTGCCGAATATATTCGTTTTTTTCACCTAATTATTACCACATTCAGTACCGCCTTTTAAACACGTTAAAGCCACAATGTGATATCAATCAGCACGATTTGAAAAGAGTTGATCTCCATTTTGTCAAATCTGCATAATTTTCACTCACTTGAAGTTGTGGATCGCGTCAGCGAGACACATTTTCAAGTGGGTGAAAATTCCAATTGAATAATTTGGCGGTGAAAGGGTTAAAACGCTGAAATATTTGTGTACAAACCATGGAGACCAACGGGTTTTTTAAATTTGTATCATCATAAATGTCTTCGTCAGCTCTTTCTGCTTCATTTGAATACCTATGTTATGGGTTTACGGCCATTATCACTGATTGTGAATATTTTAATTCTCTCAGTACGGGGACGACAAATTCTGATTAAAGGTGTAGTCAACTGTTAAAATTCGCGGGACAAGGGTCCCCCAGAAGGCAATAGTGCCCGTGGGTAGGTCAAGTCCCTATTCCATAATAATACTAAATATGCGTTTCATACCCAAAGCCTCATTAAGAGCAAGTTCTCAAATCACAGCAAGTTCATATATACTTGAGCGACATCTATGAGTTTATAATACAAAGCTCTTGGCCCTTACCCCTACTTGGTCGCTTGCATGCAAACAAACTGACTGTCTTACTGCGGGGATGTTGAAACTGCTTGACCCAAGCTTGTATTGACATGCCCAGTAAACACAAAGCATTTGTATGACTTTATGCAATGTTGGACCAACGTCGAAGACGTTGGGCCGACGTTGTATAAATGTTATACAAATGTCTTGTGTTTGCTGGGCAGGAGGACTTTCTCTCAAACATTGTACATTTATTCAATGTTGGCTCAATGTTGGGCCAGCGTCGCAGACGTTGGCCTAGCATTAAAACAGCATTGGATCAATGTCCCGTTTAAGTAGTATCTTGTAATCAGTTCAGTGGCTATATTAATGCCTTCAATCTGTACTCAATAGGCTACTGCTGGCCCACACTTGACCGTCCCAGGCATGCGCGTCTTGCAGTTGAATCATTCTTTAATAAACACGGTAAAGGGGGTGGAGTTTCATCTGCACACCTGTGCGGTGATGTGACTGCTATGCAGATAGTCTCTAGTGCGATTCGTGACGTAGAAATAACATGATACTGAATCCATTAAGCCGTCGTCGTAATCAGTTTTGTCTGGCGCAAAATAATAAAACAGATACATATAATATTCCAATTTCAAACTCAAAGTGGTACAGTGGGCACGGGTGAGTACAGTCAGGGTAATGATACCTGAAGTCGGGCTGTACCGCCGTGCATAGCCAAGAGACAGTACCTACTTAAAGCAACTCCGTGGGTTGACATAAATCTCAGTTTTTTAACTTTGTAGTGAAGTAGTGTATCCCACAGGTCATGATATTATTTATTTCAGAATTTGAAAAAATATTTTTTATCAACATTTCTATGAATCCGATGTTTTAACATTGTTTTTTTTATGCTTTTTTTATGTTTTTGTGCTTTATTTAAGATCAGTAGGCTATATAGCTTCATATAAATTACTTTTTCAAAATTGACAAAATTGAAAACTCTCATCCTAAGGGGTCCCTTTAACCCATACAGCGAGGGGATTGACTTAAACCGTTTGTAGACGTTAGATTCTGACGTCTAATGTCGATCCCCGCACCGTAAGAGTAAAATTAATATAATTTATAATGGCCGTAGACCCATAACAGAGGTATTCAAATGAAGCGGAAAGACCTAACTAAGACATTCAAGATGATTTCACATTGAAAAAACCCTTTGGTATCCATGGTTTATGCAAAATTATGTCAGCGCTTTAAGGGTTAAGCAGATAATGCCTTTGCAGAACGGTATATAGTCGGTAGTACTAACCCAGCAAACACAAAATATTTGTACAACATTTATAGGCCTACAAAGTCTGCACAACTTCTTCGACGCTGGTCCAACATTGTATAAATGTTATACAAATGCTTTGTGTTTGCTGGGAAACGCACATATACCAGTTTTATATGAGAGTTGAGATGAGAACGTCTCCTGTGGATGGCTTATGTGGATAACACGAGTGTTTATTTATCAGACGGCGCATCTACTTCCAAAGGCATTTAATGCTTCCCGAAAAACTCTGCCTGCTGCGGCGCGGCAAACTCTCAAACGCGCATCTTCGATGGATATGACTGGTGAAGACAAGACTGTACGTATAGTACAGGCTAAATAGTCTGTACTATTACGTACAGGCTTGTTTTCGTCTGTCTCACTCATCGGTAAAGCTTGGGGCTATACACGTCGGCTGATTTTTCTTGCAAAGTGGCAGGTGGCATTTGAAAACCTGAAGGCGCTTTCTAAATTTCCTTGATGGTGGCGCACATATTTCGGCGGACTTTTCTGTGTATATATTACCCTCACTGCTTGTTATCACAAGATCCGGTTACGTTAATAATGACTCTAAAACAGAACCGTGCTGATGAGAAGATATGCTGCACCATATACTATGATTTGTAACTCGATTTTACCAAGCAACCACAAGATGGTCCATGAATGAATGAATGAATGAATGAATGAATGAATGAATGAATGAATGAATGAATGAATGAATGAATGAATGAATGAATGAATGAATGAATGAATGAATGAATGAATGAATGAATGAATGAATGAATGAATGAATGAATGAATGAATGAATGAATCTCTCAATCAATCGATCGATCGATCGATATATCAATTGGTCGTTCAAAAAATTAAGAAATGAAAGTATCGATCAATCTTGAAAATAATGAAACCATTATTGAAACTTTAACAGCTCCTGGCCACAAACAATGTGATCGTCAATAGAGAACCGGGATGACAAAAACATCGTTCCAATGATACGCCAACGTATAAAACCTTTGCCTAAAATTAAAACAAACTTTTATGTTTCCTGACATGCCACAACAAATCGTAGCTTAATACTTCCATGCATATATTAAAAACGAATTCACACATTAGTTGAGGAATTTGATGAACCAACCGACACAGTAAAAAATTATTTTTTTCTATATGAGGTGGCGTGATATATAGCATATCAATCTCCTCTTTAATTTTGAATATTGATATGTATTCAGATAGGCTTGATAATGAGGTTCTCGTCTCTAGGAAGGTTAACCTTTACAACGCTGCAATATTTTTGTACAAACCATAGAGACCAAAGGTTTTTTCAATTTGAAATCATAATAAATGTCTTCGTTAGCTCTTTCCGCTTCATTTGAGTACCTACATGTATGTTAAGGATCTACGGTCATTATAAATATTTTAATTCTTTCAGTGCGGGGACCGTCTTTATACGTCAGAATCTGACGTCATATATAAAGACAGTCCCGCGTTGAAAGGGTTAAAACAAAACGCTTCTATATATATATGTACATAAATATTCGTCTGTTTTATGTGTTTATTTGTCTGATAACCTTATGTGACGTAATTATAGAACAATGTCACATGACACATACCCCAGACGGCACCGTAGTTTTGACTTTTCATTCCTTCGCCCGTTTTCTCATTATTCCAATGTAGTGCGCTTCCTCTTATCATAATCTCGTTCGATCCGGTGTAAGAAAAAGCAGAGGACACCGCATTGTCGTGGTCTTATCACATCTACCACATAAACGATACAATACACCAGCAGTGATTCAATGCTGGGCCAACGTCTGCGACGTTGGCCCAGCATTGAGTCACTACTGGGGTGTTTTCGTATCTGGCAGCAGCTTCGGGGAAGCACTGACTGAGCGTTGCGCCGGTGACGTCACTGTACTAGACTGACCACACTGCACTGAGAAACCAATATAAAGTACTAAGGAGGTTCGATAACTTTGATAAATTTCGCTAAAAATGATTCCAGTTGGGAACATTATTGACTAAAAATTCATTAGATAGCCACAGTCCCCACTCCCCACCACCAATGCCGCCGCCGTCGCCGCTCAAAAGCATGGTTTGGCTTTTATTCAAGAACCAACTAGGATATTCGTATGATTTCAAAACTGTGAGCAACTTTAGCTTATTCATTCGATTTTTTCCTTTTGATTGTCTCCATCAGGGATGGGGTCAAATACAAAAAGTAACATACAAATACAAATACAAATATGAGGTTTTGAAAAATATCAAATACACTCACTCACTCACTCACTCACTCACTCACTCACTCACTCACTCACTCACTCACTCACTCACTCACTCACTCACTCACTCACTCACTCACTCACTCACTCACTCACTCACTCACTCACTCACTCACTCACTCACTCACTCACTCACTCACTCACTCACTCACTCACTCACTCACTCACTCACTCACTCACTCACTCACTCACTCACTCACTATTGGAAGAGACCCGATGAGTTATACATTCTTAGCTTTTTTCACAGCGTAGGATGGAGACCCCCGAGGGTTTCAACTGACTTATAACACATTCGACCATAATAAGGATAACTCATAATCAACAGTTCGGTCTGATTATAATACCATGGGCCTACCATGATAATTTTTCTGTGCTTAATCAACAAAAACTCTCCATTCCCGACTTAGAATGTGGTGGTGTGTTTTAACCCCAGTGAAAAAACACCCTATTACCTGGATATTTTACCTGTTCCATGGACATGAGAGCAGCAGCTCCACCCAGTGATCATCATCAGGTTTCAGCCAGATTTTACCACTTTGTCTGATTCACCAGGTATAGTAGTTTTACAAACACGTTGAAATACACTAGCATCTCGCGTAATCATAATGGATCGCCGAGGTAGAGAGTAGAGAGTCTCTCTGAGCCACAAAACGTCGAATGTACAAATCAGGTGTTATTGGTTGAGACAAGGTGTCAGGTGCCTGCAGGTTATCTCCTCATCAGTAAAACTATTAACACTCCGCGTCCTGAAGCAGGTTTTGTCAATTTTTATTGATCTATGTGCTCTGCCGTATATTGCTAAAGCAATACGATGCAGCATACAAGTTGAATTAAAATATATAATATATATCTTGTAAGTAGATCTTTGGCAAATTCATAAAAAATCAACTGCATATAGCGACAGCACAATTGTGCGTACTGCCACGTATCATACAGCTATACAGATATTGGATGTCTTCGTTCAGGATTAGCACACAAAGTGTAATAATACCCACAAAACATAAGATTCTTACCCTGTGCTCCATTATCAGATTATTGCTGGCCGTCGTAGCAGACGATGACAAAATAATATTAAGCAAACATGGGTTTGAAATGCTACAAAATGCAATATCTGCTCAGTTGAATAGTAAGCAGATACTGCCCTTTGGTTTTGCACGGCAGTACACGTGTTTGCCGTTAGTTATAGTACACGATATGCTGGCCCAACGGCTGCGACGCTGGCGCAACATTAAAACATCATTGTTTCAACGTGTCGTGTTTGCTGGGATAACACACTTGTGCAACCATGTAACTGTATCGTCTCTCTGATTGGCTGATGATCGATCTGTAGCAAAACTGATAACATCCGGTGAAAAAATACAGAAAAACTACTTCCTGCTCGGTGCCAGTAGCTCAACAGCCGTGGCGCAGAGAATTAGAATGCAATTTAGAAGGTGTCCCGTTATGTTCCGAGGTGTCATAGTAGGGTCATATCTTCGTGGTAACGCGAGCTGCCTAGATGTGGTTGCAGCAGGGAATTAGTATCCCACGAGGCACGGCACATTGGCCCACTGCCGATTTGATGTTGGTGCACTGTCTATGACGTCGCCACATCATTACTTAAGCCTTTAGAGCGTTGAGATATTTTTTATATAAACCAAGAGATCAAAAGCGTTTTTTTCAATTTTCAATAATGGTTTCCATCTGACTATCACTAACGAGTAACATTTCAAAAATCACTTCGCTCAGTTAGCTTCGTATTAAATATGAGAGCGTGATCTGATTATAAATCAAGCTAGATCTATGAATACAAATGAAAAGGGTTGACTGTCAGAGAGTTTATGATGTAGAATAAATTCCACATCAGGGCCACATAAGTCATAAGAGAACGCCTGATTACCTCATTATATCATTACCTCTCAAACTCACAGGCTTAATTATAAATAAGACTTTGGAAACTACTTAATTATGTCTCCCCTCTGAAGAGGTGGGGACATTTTGGTTTACCTTTGTCCGATCGATCAGTTCGTCCGCTCAGTTTGTGTCTGGGCGTTCTCTCCTCTATGGTGCAGGCGGTCAAACACGCGACGTTGACCCAATGCTAGTGCTGGTTTTATGCTGGGCCTGCGTCGCAGACGTTGGGCCAGAATTGCAGCATCGGGTCAACGTCTCGTGTTTGCTGGGCGTGTTCACAGGCCACATTTGTGTTTTGCACATCACCGGGTGTGGAGATAATAAAACTGTTGCGCAACTGATTGACCCTAAAGACGATTTAGTTACTGTAGATTATCTTCCCGGCAGCAAGTCTTGAGACAGCGAGGCCTCAGGAGTAGCGAACCTTGCGGGGCAAGTTACTGTAGATATAAAATAAAAAAACAGGTTCCACCACATCAAAATACATAGTCTCTACTGTCCACACGAGCCATTTAGTAATGGTAATTACAAAAGTCATTGAAACTACATCTATTAGCTATCAACCTTTATGGTTTACGCTGCTGGAGGGGGAACATATCCATTTTTTTCCAAAAAAATAGACTCTTCTTGTTTAAGCCCTATATATCCTCCTATGACAGACAAATTAAATGTGTATTCTTTATTTAAATTATTTATAGCACTGCAATTGATGTAAAATGTACCTTCAACATAAATAAATTTATTTGAATTTGACAATGAATTGAAATTGAAGTATTACAGCAATTTTTCTAAGAAATGCCTATCATTTATTATCTTAATTTTTAGGCTAATACATAGGGTGAGATGTGGTTGACTGTAAAATGGAACTCAAATCGTTTTTTAATAATTATTGATATTATGATGACTCATATAGGCCTCCATGTCATTTTTAGTCTGTTTCAAAGGACATTTGTACTTGTAAAATCATGCATCCCTTTATTTTTGACTGGCCTCAAATAATCCCAAACGACGTATAGGCCAGCACGATCCGTGTCATCCAGCAACAACCACATCTTAATTTCATTACAAAACGATGTACATGATTTACCTGGGTCAAGAGCATTTCAACTGGCACTTCACAGTAAACATGAAACATTAATTTTTGCATGACATTTGTACAATGTTGGCCCAACAAGGACCAACGTGGAAGACGTTGGGCCGACGTTGTACAAATGTTATACAAATGTTTTCTGTTTGCCGGGTTGTAACCACAAACACATTATATCCCAACCAGCAGGTGTTGCAGACGATGGACCAACATTGAACTAGCATTGTGTCGATGACTTGTTTACTGGGATATTCTTGTTAGACCCAGATACTGTGGTTAGGTCTTTATAGTCACTGATGATGGTAGCACCTGCACGCAGATTGGCATGGAACTGAGGTACTGGATCGAGGTCCAGATGGAGGTGAAGATGGATTTCAATTCAACCCCTTTGATATGAAAGGGTGTATCTGCCAGTGGCAGATACACCCTTTCATATCCAAGGGGACGAATTGATGTAGGACCACCCCTGTGTCCGGGAAACTATTCGAGCGTACATTCATTTTTTGTAATGTGACCGTCCGCATAATTTACTATTTATATGATTTATTTCTGCCTTATCTTCACTAATATTAAACGACCAATGATCAGAGGCTGATGTAGGCTACGCTGCTCTGCGTCACTGAAGACAGTGTTTTGTTATTGTAATACATTTAAAACACACCACTACATTATTGGCTTTGTCTAACCACTACATTCTCAGTCTGGTCGAAATTGGGGAATAATGTTCCCTTTAAAAAGTGTCAAGGCGTTTTGGAGTAAAAGTGTTTTGAAACTCGTTTTAACTGAATTTGAATGTGATGATAAAGCCGGGAATAGAGAGTTATTGTTGATAAAGTACAGACCATTATCATAGTGGGCCTATGGTACTATAATCAGTCATACCGAGCTTGTACTATAATCAGTCAGACCAAGAAGGTTATCCTTGGTCAAACCGAGCTGTTGATTTTGAGGGATCATTCTTAGCTGTGGAAAAGGCCACGGCCTTCGCCCTCGGCCTTTCTCACAGCTAAGAATATAGAGCTCCTCGGGCTTTATCCTATACGTAATATGGGTGCATGGCGGGCGTGCAGGGTACGCATGGTTATCATGGTTACGATGACTTCCGTTTATTCCAAGACAAAGTATATTATTGTCTTTTTGTCTTTATTAGTGTCATCATACAGTTATTACTGCTTTCGTGCATAGCAGACATTAATCATTTGGGACCGCTGTGACGTTTTCTGCCCCGACTATAGGAAAGTTAATCCCTCTACAAGTTAACCGCCCTTGGCACTGCCGGTCGATGGACAAATAAATGTACCTGTTTAGCGGCTACAAAGAATTGCCGGTTTCTGGCAGAGCATTTAGCTAGCAGGACATTTGATTTTTGCTGAGAGCCAGTGTCAATCCATGCTGTGCCGGCCTGGTTATTGGCTATTCAGTCGACAGCATGCAGCAGTCTGACAGGCAGGCAGGCAGGCAGGCTGCCAGCCAGCCAGCCAGCCAGCCAGCCAGCCAGCCAGCCAGCCAGCCAGCCAGCCAGCCAATGCAGTAATGCCTGCATGTTTGCTTGCTTGCTTGCCTGCTTGCCTACTTGCTTGCCTGCGTGCCTGCCTGTCTGTCTGCTCATTTTTCTGTCTGCTCATATTCTTACCTTCTGGAAGCAGAGGGATTATAATTATAGCATACCTGGGTTTTCTGCTATGAATGTGGGCTGTTACAATATTGACTATAGATTATTGGAAGCTTGTGTCTGAGCTGGGGCTTGTCATAAGATACATCCACGCCCGTACATACATTGTACTACCATCAGGGTCAGACGGGGGTCAATCACGTAAGAGACAGTCACAGCAGCTCTGTAAAATCAATGTGCTCTTTATCCATCATTTCACCGTTGATTTAGTACGACGAGTGTGCCACTCTATTTAGAAGTGGACACTGACAATTCTGTGAAACCCAATAGCCTTGACCTGTAATGTTTTCACCTAGTAATTTAATACAATGAAGTATAGAAGAGGGGGACTTGTATAACATTATTTCACCGAGTAGCCATTCAGAAGGGTTTCCGGTGACGTCTCTGCGTTTCACAGAATTAGTTACATGCATCTTATAGTCTGTCATTTGATTAAAAACACATGTATGTTTCTTTTTTTAAGTAATGAATACGGTTCATGTTGTTAACCATATGCAAATATTTATTATGTTGTTACACTGCTATGCCATCCATCAACCATATGTATGCCGCTTAAACCATATGAAAATATTACTATGAAAGTACTATATGTGATAGCATATGAAAGTACTATATAGGATAGCACAGTGAGCACACTTATTTCATATTATATTATGTGGTTGTTTATCTGCTGTTCTCATGATATTCTGTACATAGTGTTATGTGGTAGATCATCTGGCTGTTCTCGTGATATTCTGTACACAGTGTTATGTGGTAGATCATCTGGCTGTTCTCATGATCTTCTGTACACAGTGGTATGTGGTAGATCATCTGGCTGTTCTCATGATCTTCTGTACACAGTGTTATGTGGTAGATCATCTGGCTGTTCTCATGATCTTCTGTACACAGTGTTATGTGGTAGGTCATTTGGCTGTTCTCGTGATCTTCTGTACACAGTGTTATGTGGTAGATCATCTGGCTGTTCTCATGATCTTCTGTACACAGTGGTATGTGGTAGATCATCTGGCTGTTCTCATGATCTTCTGTACACAGTGTTATGTGGTAGATCATCTGGCTGTTCTCATGATCTTCTGTACACAGTGTTATGTGGTAGGTCATTTGGCTGTTCTCGTGATCTTCTGTACACAGTGTTATGTGGTAGATCATCTGGCTGTTCTCATGATCTTCTGTACACAGTGGTATGTGGTAGATCATCTGGCTGTTCTCATGATCTTCTGTACACAGGGTTATGTGGTAGATCATCTGGCTGTTCTCATGATCTTCTGTACACAGTGTTATGTGGTAGGTCATTTGGCTGTTCTCGTGATCTTCTGTACATAGTGTTATGTGGTAGATCATCTGGCTGTTCTCGTGATCTTCTGTGCACAGTGTTATGTGGTAGATCATTTGGCTGTTCTCGTGATCTTCTGTACACAGTGGTATGTGGTAGATCATCTGGCTGTTCTCATGATCTTCTGTACACAGTGGTATGTGGTAGATCATTTGGCTGTTCTCATGATCTTCTGTACACAGTGTTATGTGGTAGATCATCTGGCTGTTCTCATGATCTTCTGTACACAGTGGTATGTGGTAGATCATTTGGCTGTTCTCATAATCTTTTGTACATAGTGTTATGTGGTAGATCATTTGGCTGCTCTCATGATCTTCTGTACACAGTGTTATGTGGTAGATCATTTGGCTGTTCTCATGATCTTCTGTACACAGTGTTATGTGGTAGATCATCTTCTGGCTGTTCTCATGATCTTCTGTACATAGTGTTATGTGGTAGATCATTTGGCTGTTCTCGTGATCTTCTGTACACAGTGTTATGTGGTAGATCATTTGGCTGTTCTAGTGATCTTCTGTACACAGTGTTATGTGGTAGATCATCTGGCTGTTCTCATGATCTTCTGTACACAGTGTTATGTGGTAGATCATTTGGCTGTTCTCGTGATCTTCTGTACACAGTGGTATGTGGTAGATCATCTGGCTGTTCTCATGATCTTCTGTACACAGTGGTATGTGGTAGATCATTTGGCTGTTCTCATGATCTTCTGTACACAGTGTTATGTGGTAGATCATCTGGCTGTTCTCATGATCTTCTGTACACAGTGGTATGTGGTAGATCATTTGGCTGTTCTCATGATCTTCTGTACACAGTGGTATGTGGTAGATCATTTGGCTGTTCTCATGATCTTCTGTACACAGTGTTATGTGGTAGATCATCTGGCTGTTCTCATGATCTTCTGTACACAGTGGTATGTGGTAGATCATTTGGCTCTTCTCATGATCTTCTGTACACAGTGTTATGTGGTAGATCATTTGGCTGTTCTCATGATCTTCTGTACACAGTGTTATGTGGTAGATCATCTGGCTGTTCTCATGATCTTCTGTACATAGTGTTATGTGGTAGATCATTTGGCTGTTCTCATGATCTTCTGTACACAGTGTTATGTGGTAGATGATCTGGTTTCTCATGATCTTCTGTACATAGTGTTATGTGGTAGATGATCTGGCTGTTCCAGTGATCTTCTGTACACATTGTTTTATGGTTGATGATCTAGCTGTTCTCATGATCTTCTGTACACAGTGTTATGTGACATGTGATCTGGCTGTTCTCGTGATCTTCTGTACACATTGTTTTATGGTTGATGATCTGGCTGTTCTCGTGATCTTCTGTACACGGTGTTATGTGACATGTGATCTGGCTGTTCTCGTGATCTTCTGTACACATTGTTTTATGGTTGATGATCTAGCTGTTCTCATGATCTTCTGTACACAGTGTTATGTGACATGTGATCTGGCTGTTCTCGTGATCTTCTGTACACATTGTTTTATGGTTGATGATCTGGCTGTTCTCGTGATCTTCTGTACACAGTGTTATGTGACATGTGATCTGGCTGTTCTCGTGATCTTCTGTACACATTGTTTTATGGATGATGATCTGGCTGTTCTCATGATCTTCTGTACACAGTGTTATGTGACATGTGATCTGGCTGTTCTCGTAATATTCTGTACACAGTGTTATATGACATGTGATCTGGCTGTTCTCGTGATCTTCTGTACACATTGTTTTATGGTTGATGATCTGGCTGTTCTCGTGATCTTCTGTACACAGTGTTATGTTTCATGTGATCTGACTGTTCTCGCGATCTTCTGTACACATTGTTTTATGGTTGATGATCTAGCTGTTCTCATGATCTTCTGTACACAGTGTTATATGACATGTGATCTGGCTGTTCTCGTGATCTTCTGTACACATTGTTTTATGGTTGATGATCTGGCTGTTCTCGTGATCTTCTGTACACAGTGTTATGTGACATGTGATCTGGCTGTTCTCGTGATCTTCTGTACACATTGTTTTATGGATGATGATCTGGCTGTTCTCATGATCTTCCGTACACAGTGTTATGTGACATGTGATCTGGCTGTTCTCGTAATCTTCAGTACACAGTGTTATATGACATGTGATCTGGCTGTTCTCGTGATCTTCTGTACACATTGTTTTATGGTTGATGATCTGGCTGTTCTCGTGATCTTCTGTACACAGTGTTATGTTTCATGTGATCTGGCTGTTCTCGTGATCTTCTGTACACATTGTTTTATGGTTGATGATCTGGCTGTTCTCGTGATCTTCTGTACACAGTGTTATGTGACATGTGATCTGGCCGTTCTCGTGATCTTCTGTACACAGTGTTATGTGACATGTGATCTGGCTGTTCTCGCGATCTTCTGTACACATTGTTTTATGGTTGATGATCTGGCTGTTCTCGTGATCTTCTGTGTACAGTGTTATCTGGCTGTTCTCATGACTCTCTATACCCATAGTCTTAAGTGCTATATATGATCTATGATCACCATGACTATCTGTACAGTGCTTTGTCGTTCCAGTAAACACGATACGCCGACACAATGCCGGTTAAATGTTGGTCCTACGTCTACGACGGTGGCCCAACATTTACCCAACATTGGGTCAATGAATATAGTTTCTGGGGTAGACGATATGGCTTGTCATCCTGGACTGCTGTACATAGTAGCCTACAATTCCATCTGACACAAAACGTTGCATCAATGTTGGTTTAACGCTGGTCTACCGTCGAAGACGGTGGACCAGCGGTAAACCAACATTGATTCGGCGTCTTGCGTCTGCCGGGATAGTTTCAGCCGGTTACGCTGGCGGCAGCAGACGGTGATTGCGTTATGCCGGCCGCCGAGTCCTGCCGCTTATCATTTTGTCCATCACAAACAGATCAGCCTTCTGTGTGAAGTCATAGTGAATAATAATCCCTATTATGTGCGCAATCAAACTCAATCCAAATCATACATAATATAGGGGCTTCTCCGGTGACGTTGCCACACGTTGTCTTGCGGGGTGACGTTGCTGGTTAGCGCTGGCAGACCTGTCACACAGGAGCTCGCGGATTCGTCCTCTTCTCTGATAGGCAGGTTTCAAAAAACGAATTTGAAAATTCCCCGCCCACTCGTGTAAAGAAATGAAAATGAAATGAATCGGGCTTTAGGCCACCTTTGTGCACATATAGGCTAAACTAGGCCAGGAGAGCCTCCTGAGGATGGTGAGATGATTGAGATGATACTGTCCTCCAGACACAGGATTAGAAATTCGAGCCCTGGCGGTCTGAGGCCGAGCACGCTACCTCTCGGTCACGGAGGCTCCCCACAATACTAACTTTCACACGTGGATGGGGAAGAAACATTTTTGTTTCTTTGAAACCGCCGAGACCGGGAACCGAACCCCAAACTCTGGCGTGAAAGGCAGCGGTGCTAACCACTACCCTAGGGCCCCCGCCCCCCACTCGTGTAAAGATTCAGTGTAAAGATGGCGTGCTTGCCCTTAGACCGAATTTCGAGTATTGTATGTGGATGGCAATGTCACGTGATTCATCTCCCCATCCTCAGGAGGTTCTCCTGGTCCAGCTTAGCCTGTATGTGCACAAAAGTGGCATATACCTTCATCCATTGCTCATTCATTCATTCATTCATTCATTCATTTATTCATTCATTCATTCAATCAATTATCCATTCATTTATTTATTATGACATTGTCTGAATGTTGAGCTAATATATCAGCGTTATTTTATAGCTGAACAAGGCATCACTCTCCACCTGTTTCCCAGCAAATACAAATAATTTTGTATAACATTTATACACCATCGGCCCTACGTCTTCGACGTTGGTCCAACATTGTATAAATGTTGTGCAAATGTTTCTGCTTGCTGGGTTGTTGTGATAGTGACTTTATACAGGGATCAGGGATCAGAGTCTGATGTGGTTTTTGTTTATCATGGACTCTTCTTTATGGAAAAATCACACAGCTGGTTTTATCAGGACTGTCTAATCTGATCAAAGTGTTCACTTGAACAGTAACTATATGTGTAAGGATCAGAATATGTGTTTTTCTCAATGACTCTCTATTTAGGGATCAGAATGTGCTTCATCAGTGACTCTCTATTTCAAAATGAAAATGTGTGTTTTT